>CM068828.1:112846505-113321505 GCA_028554795.2 Sinohyriopsis cumingii
TAAAATGTTTCGCATCTATTAAAATTCGTTGCTCTAATTGTATTTGTTATCAAGTAACATAATAATCTAAATCACAGTTTTGATGTATTGTGTTCCGCGTTTATTTCAGCTGGAGTCATGTCATTTAATTCACTGAAATAACAGAACCAGTGATACAGTTGCTTTCATTGGAATTAAGAGAAAGGGGGCACGAGGGCGTTTCTAAGAAAGATAAGGAATAGTTAGTCATCTTATCTTTCTCACTGTATAAAAGTGAAACAACAATTTGGTTGATCAGCCCTGTTCGCAACACTGACTCTGACATAAAGGAAGAACAAATAAATATTTAAAGACGAACTCTGTGGCAATGTTATTCTGCCATATCATAATAATGCATTAAAAATATAGAGACGCAGGATACTATAGCATATGACGAGTATATTTAAATGACACACTCCTGCAAACACCGTGAAATTACGTGACTATGGAAAGGTACTGTAAACAGTGCTGTCAATGTGCATTTATCAATTACATGGTAATAATTATTTTCCAACAGCATGTTTTAGTGAAGGAGTGCTGTATTATCAATTGATAACATACATTCATAGAGAAACTTGGATTTTCTGTATCATATATTTCTTAGTGCAAGAGGAAGCTGAGTATTAGTAATAACAGTCAGGCCTAGCTTTATGAAAGCATTGCACAACAATTACTTTAATGTTAGTGTGTGCATCTATCATTACTGTGACCCAGTCATCCATATGTCTCTGCATTCCCCAGAAAGGCCATCATGTTCGGGTTATTTTACCATTCTTTTATCTTAAAATATTAATATCATCTTAATGCATCATGTACTGATATGAGATAGCTACGCAATTATACGTGTTTACAAAACAAGTGCGTTTATTACAAAACCTGGCTCACTGACGTGTGGGAGTACACGCAGAACGTAGTAAGATTCTTGCAAAAATCTAAATTTAGCTGAGATGAACTCCTGCCTTCTGTCAAGAATATATTGAAAATTTTGCATTTAAGTGCATGTGAGTGAGTGAGTTTTGGATATAGAGATTTTCTGTCTCAATATTCTCTGTGAAAGGTATATGCAGCATCAACATGACCTCTAATTGACTGTAAAAAGGCTTTGGACAAGTTAAGTCGTGCAGATCTGTGGGCTACCATGTGGATATACAATTTAAATACAAAATTAATCAGCCCCATAGAAAATCTGTGTGACAAGCTGACTAGCCCAATTCTCATTAATGCCAACGTAGGAGATTGATTCAGAACCTTGGTCGGAGTCAGACAGGGGTGCCTTCTCTCACCAAAACTCGTCAACATCTACCTAGAAAGGATCGTGTCGGATGCTTGGAAGACCACGATTGAAGTACCAGTGATGGAGGCAGAACAATCACCAGCCTTTGATTGGCTTAAGATATCGATGGATATGAATAGAAACTTGAGGTCTTACTGAACCATCTCAACCAAGCATCACCAAGGTATATGATGGACATCAGTGGTCAAAAGGTCAGGCCAATGACAAACATCACGAATTGCATCCAAATTGAAATAATTGTGAAGAAACAGAAGCTGCTCACATAGACAAGATACAAGGAGGAGCGTTACGCACACTTGGTAATAAATATGCCATCAGATATATAAAGTTTGCATAATTTTCTTTTTACAGGGTAATCATGGTCACCAATTTGATATTTTGTGCTTTGTTACATTATGCATCAGATATGAGCTCACAGGTCAGAAGCCTCATTCTTAGTGCGGATGAACCCTAATGGTTTTGTTTTCCACCAGTTTCATTCAGTGATATAGAACTCATGGCCACAGTTATATCCTATCCGTAACTGAAAACATAGAGGTCGTGTTTTACTGATGGGATTTTATTCCCTTTACATAAATGAATTTGGAAAACCCATTGCTGTAATTAGTACCTAAACATATGGTGCAGAATTGAAAGCACATATTTCTAACACAAAAATACATGTTGATCGAGAAAATGACACGTCCCTGCGATTTACTCTACAGGCAGGCATCAATGATATTTATAAAAAGACAGCTCTTGCGAATGATGTTTATCACGAAATATTTCTTTTGCTGACTAATGCCTTGTGTTCTTGAAACATATATTAAATGGCAGGAAAACCCAATCAGAAGATACAAAATGCTCATCTGCAACTTATTCATGCATTAGACGAACGATTTAGCAGAATAATGGTAGATTGTTGAGTTTCCTTACCTAAGACCAAGTCAGGCAACCAATTATTGTTGTCCATGATGTGTTTCTACAAGATTAGCAGAGGTAATCCCTTTGAAGAATATTAAACAACTAAAACAATAATAAAAGCTTTGATACAGTTTTTTGCTCAGTTTGGCATGCCCAAATCTGTCAATGGTCAGATGTTATGTCTGTAGTTTTCCAACAAGTTATAGATTCAACTCTTCTGCCTGTAACCGTGAAAGCCCATGCGCTTTAGAACGATTTCAGCAAACGTTGTAAAAGATGATTCAGTCATATTGTTTTATGCTGGAAAAGATTGGGAGGATGGTTTCTAATGTAATCTTGTTTGCTGTGAATCTTTAGGACACAGTCCCATTGAACTAGTTTTTGGACATAATGTCTGTTGAACATTGACGTTGTTACAAGATCAACTTCTTTCAAATGAGGATACATAAATTGATCTTCTCGATTACGTTCATAACTTTTAACACAAGTTGTCAAAGCTATCTGGGGTTGCAAGAACTGATTTGCACCTTACTCAGTCAAACTGACATTAAGGTATGAAAATATTACAAAATAAAGGAGGTTTCAGCCTGCCTAATGATATAATGTTGGTTCTCTTGCTTATACGAAAAGGTCATATTCAAGATAACTGCCATCATCATTAAACAGTTGAATAGAGCATCAGTGACCAATATATCACCAATAGTTCTGGGAAGCGAACACGAAACCATCTTAAAAGAATATATTGATAGAAATAGCCAGGTTTAATCATGAAATTAATTTAGTTCTACCTTTCCACACAGCGAGGATTTAAGCGATGGAATACAATCTGACTGTAATGACTTTTGAGTGTCCCATCTTTCTGAATTCAGAACGTATTAATTATTTGGACCAATTACGTTCACATTTGCAGTATCAACTAATAAATGAACTAAACCAGCTGTTACTTGACTATGAGTTCTTGTGGACAGATGTTCCTACGCGAAAAATAAACCCTACCATGATGATGGAATTCTAGGTTCCACACCGGTGAAACAGCATTCATGCAGGATTTACCCTCACAAACAGGCATGTTTGAAAACAGAAATTCAGTATTTCTTGGAGAAAGATTTAATTTAACCGAGTTAAGGTTATTAGTGTTCACCATGTAGACTTGTTCAGAAACCAGATACTTTTCGCATGTGTACAGACTATAGAAAGGTGAATTGATTCATTTTCATTGCCATGAATCGATGACTGCATTGATAAAATCGGATATGAAGCGCATGTCAACAAATGGTTCCTTCTGAAAAGATTCTGCCAAATTCAACGGACAGAACGTGTAAACGATATTTAGGTATTCCTGACTCCAGATTGATTTTATCAATATAAAGTGATGCCGTATAGGATGAAACGTTTGGCGCGTGATTTTCAAGGTTTAATGAACATCACGATATCTGGTCAATATATATGCGGTGTTTTCATCGTTTATGTCATCATCAACAATGACACATATAATCATCACTAAATCTAATATATTTGACACACTTGCTGATGCAAGTTTAACAATTAATGTATCCAAAATTGAGTTTTGACGTGCTACATTTATAGGACATATTAAAGGACATGGATAAATTAAAGCTATCGACGAAGTCCCTGTGTCTATCAATTAAAATCAGCTGATGCGATTTTTCAGTATGGTTGGATATGATTATTCGTTGAGAAAGAAAATCAAGTTTTATTGGTCTAAATAATGAAGGAGTTTTAGATATGTTAAAGGCCATACATATGAGTGCACCAGTTCTTTCAGCTCCAAATTTCCGTCAGTCATTTAAAACGTACGTTGATGCAAATGATGCTGGGGTTGGTGCTGTATTGAGTCAAGATGACAAAAATGGTGCAAATAATCCGGTGTGCTATTTTCCTAAGCAAGTAAATATACACCATATAAATTATCCCCCAATCTAGAATTAATGCTTGGCTTTTATATTGGCATTGCAAAATTTTGAAGTAAATATGAATTCAGCACCTTGTCCGATTATTGTGTTTAGTGATCACAACCTCAATACTGCCATAGCCAAGATGAAAACGAAACTCAGAGCTTACTAAGGGAGAGTCTGAGGTTGCAGGAATATAATAATGACATTAGGCATGTTAAGGGAAAATGCAATTTAATAGCGGATGCATTTTCACCTGGATAATAATATTAATTTGTTTTATTTATACTAAGTGGCATTCATAAAATTTCATCTTACTTGTTTCATCACATGTATATTTAACTAATAATATAAATAAATCTTTATTTTATAAATTATTCTTTTTCTTTATGAAGGGACGTGGTATGTCTTTTTAGTTTGCATTGTTTGTTAGGTCTTTTAGTCTTTAAATTCATTATATGTTATTGAAATGCAACACTGAATGTTGGACTTAACCATTCAAAAATAAAGATTATTTTTTTACTTGACCTGACTCCAGTTGATTTTTACAACTAGTACAATTAATAATACTCTCAAGGTGTATGCGTTTAATAATAATAGTATTATTAATAGAAGTAATCATATTTATTTCAGTCTGAGTCCAGGTGATTGTGATTTCCACGTCGTACCTGATACAGTCCATGTTATATAAACCAGTTTTAGTAACAAACATTTTAATCCAATATATTATTATATTTTGTAACGATGAAGAAGTTTACAGAAGGATACTTTCCATTAAATAATAGTAGTTATTTTAGAAAGTACTAATTGTTACCTTAAGTGAAATAGAGGCCTGACTAATATTGTCACTTGAAACATTGTTAATTCGTGCTTAAAGATTTTGCAGAATTAATTGCACTATGTTGTTGTCCAGTAATTTATTTGGGGTGACATCTAATTCTTCAAATTATTCAAGAGATATTTGTTTGGAAATACGGAGTGTTCATATAAAAAAATATTCTTGGACAGATAATGCACTGGGATTTATAATGAATTAAAACCTAGATTTATATGAAAATATTTGCAACATTTGCACGCAATCTAAAATAGGTAATGCATATGGGATGGCTATTTTGAAAAGAAAAGGTTTGTGATTTGTAAAATAACTCCATAATGTAAAATAATATATTTTGGTTGAACATGTCATGCGTTATGTTTGCAAGTCATCCAATTTATAAACCAAAAATGATTCAGGATTGACGTATATATTGATTATTGTTTTGTGCATCATACATATTCTCTAAAACTGGAATGAAAACTCAATAAATTTTCAAAAGACCAAAAACAAAGCACAGGCAGTTGATATCATGTATTTTATATGATACCTTGCAAAGATAAATTAATGCACGCTTGAAACTTTTAATGTATTGCACCTCCCACAAGCCGAGTGGGAGGATGTGAAACAAAATAAGTAACATCTCAATGGTTACAATATAAAGTAAAGTGGAACTTTGAGTGAATTTAAAACGAGTAGCGTTGGAGAAAATGTAATGGGCATACAAATGCACACATGGATCAAAATAGTAATTTATCCTATTGGAATGGTTTTGATACAAAACTCTAACAAAGGATAGTAAAGGCATACTTGTACTACTCTCATTTAAGAAATAGAATGATGTTACCCTTGTATTTGTTTTATACTCCCAAAGTAGAAATTACTTGTGTTAGGTGGAGGTTGAAATATTCAATATAGTCACAAACCAGAGGGATAATTCATGATACGTTCCTTAGCAATATATCTGAAAAAATATACATTAAATTTGAGAGGTGAATAGTGCTGTAAAATGAAATACTGCATTTCAGAGTAAACCAAAATATCTTTGACAATATATTACTAAAATTGCAATCAAAGATTTGGGTGTAATGGTTGCCAAATTTAGTAACAATCACTCATATACTGATTCAGATTGAAATGTATGTTTGCCAGCCATTCCCTCGTTCAGGTTTAATAAAACAAAGGATATTCCTGTGAAAACGTGATTGTAATGGTTGTAGTATAATTTTCTGTGTAATAGTTTTATCATTTCTTATAGTAGGCCGAGGAGGATATGCATGAAACTTTGTACAGATAGGGCGATATGTGATAGAATAATTTGAAATCAAATTGATATGGCGGTTTATAAAATACGATTATTTATTTTACACTAGTTTAAATACTATAGTTCCTGTTCATAATTTACTGAATCACCATATGATGTCACTGAATATAGAAATATGTGGTTTTTATAGGAGTAATCTGTGCAATTTAGCATAAGTCCATACTTAAAGTATTCACACTTTGGGAGTTCATTTCATCTTATTGCATTCACATACATCGAATACATGTACCACATATACTTTTACAGCTCCTAATTTGGCTGGAGATCAACTTTTCAAGGGCAGATCTTTAGGTAGTTGAAAAGTAATATACCTGTTTGTATTCCATATTTTTTAAATCTTATTTCTTCTTTTTTTTTCTTTATTAGCTGGTGAGTTGAATCAAAAGTAACGATAGCGTTTTGTAAACAAGATATATGTAATTCATATATCTGAGATGTAATCATTTTACAACAGTTTTTTGAGGGGGGATTGTTGTGCAAATATGTAAGGACGTGATACGTTGATAACATTGGTCTGTTTAACAATATAAATGTGTTCTTACCAGAGTTGCTCCTTTAAATTTAATGTGCATATATGTTCACATATACTGGTTAAAACGTTGTAAAGAAGATTTATATATCTGAGAAATATATATTTTTGCTATAATTTCGTTAAGTTCTGTATTGTGTAAATATGTAAAGAAATTATACGACGATATCCACTTCTCTTGATCTGTCTTATAATGGAATTTGGTTAGGGAAGAATTGTGTAATAGTATTTTCTCTTGGTCTGCCTGATAACATTATTATGTTAAGTCCACATTGTATGTAAATATTTTGTCTTTGCCTGCCTGATTACATAGTTATGTACGGACAATTAATATGATATTTTCTTAGGATCTGCCTGGAGGGATTGGGCGATTATAATGTATATATGTATGCCTCCTAACATAATTCTGTTAAGGAGGGATTGTTTTGCATTATTTTCCATGGGGTTCATGGCATATAGCTTTATAACTGGTGTGCCATGCAGTATAAATGATTCATTACAATTTTCAGCTGATTGACTGGTGCAGTCAATGTATTGAATAGTAGCAATCATCTGACTACGTTTCAGATAGAAACGCATCTTTACTGCCTTCATTCCTTTATACATAATAGAACCCTGGCCCTGCCATCTTATAAACTTGATATAAGGAAGAACATTGACACAGAAAACCCAATTAAAGCTCGAAGGAGCTATAAAGAACAGACATAGTAACATCAGATAAACGTGCGCTTTCACCGTATATATATATATATATATATATATATATATATATATATATATATATATATATATATCCCACGGTAAAGGAGCTGCGTGCAAAGTCACCACTAACTGACACATTGCAGTGAATATAGCGACTAAGGCTGTATTGTATGTTCGTCAACCGCCCATTTTTTCCTCACAATTTATCTGCATCAGTTAAAAAGAGCCAATTTTTTTCCGTGATTAGCAGTATACTATCAATTAATTATCCAGGTACTTTTTTGAATAAATTATATTATCGGTACTTAAATAAATAATTCTAAACTAATTAGTAGCAGACGGTCAATGTGGCTTTACACCTTTTTGAAGCACATGAGACCATTTTATCAGATTTAAAACATTTATTACAGAACCTTTCCGCCTTTTTCAACTTGAAGAAAGCATAACATAAAGATGCCATCTAATAAAACTTCAAATCTGCAGACATTGCAGCCTTATGTGAAACTTTGAATGACATTCAAACCTTTTAAAATATACTTTATATTCTTCTCCGATTCCGGTTCTGCAATTAAATCGTTGCAAAATTGTCAATCTCAAAACTCATTAATCTCTCACATAGTATCGAAAGACTATGTTATCACATACTCTGGGAAATGATTCTGTACTGTTGGCGGCCTAGTCACAAAGGTATTACCGGTAATGAAAGCGCACGGACAACAGCCAGAGCAGTCTCCAGTCTCCAAATGGGATACGTTCAATATTGCTCAAATACTGGTGAAGGGCATTTTTCTGGTGTACAACCGGTCGCATAGATGAGGTGGTCTTGTTCCAATCGCGTACAAGACACATACCTGACTCATGCATACTTACTGAAAGGTTTACCTCTCTTAGACTGTGTAATCTACCAATGTATGTTGACATTGGAACACACTATTGCTGACAGTGCCGATTTCCACCCATTGCGACAGGGTGGAACTATAGACGTGAACTGCTTGTAAATTTTTATATTTAGTGTTATAAATATATTTGCATAATTGTAACATGTTTACGTTAAATGTTACATCTTAGAATATCTAATTTTTAACTTTCGAAATTTGTGGGCAATTCAAGGTTTATAAACTGAACCTTTATGGCAGCACTACATATCCATACTTGAGCTGAGTAAACATACACCTCTAATATATACATGCATATACATTCATGCATCTACACTATAAAGTATACATATAAAACAAAAAACAGTTACTTTAAGGCTCAACAACACATAGTGTTTCTTTAATCCTTTCAGAAATATCATACAACGATTTCCGACTTAGATCTTGCCACTCCTTTAGTTCAATCTAAGACTTTAATTCATACACTTGGTCCCGAAATCTGTCTCAAATCGTTTATTTTTGTACATTTAATATAAGTATGTTCACCAAGTAAGATTTACGACATCTTTAAAATTGTATTTATAGCTTAGATGAGTACAAATGTATACATTGACCAAAATTCAATAAGTACTTTATATTTCCTTTGTAAGCCACTATTTTAACCATTTTGATAGACAAAGCAAAATGGCAGACAAGTAAACATGCTTATTGCGCTGATTGAAATCAATATCAATATTGTGGAATCAAGTATTTATCATAGTTGATGTCATCTAAAATAAGCAAACACGCCAATCGATATAAATTTAAACCTAAGCACTTATATAATGTTAACGCCAAATTACAAGTATCCTCTGTTTATTACGACATTGGAAAAAATCAATTATAGACGATATTAACAAATAATTATAAAAAATAGACTTCGTTACTAATGATAATCATATTCGGCATATTTGGAAGGAAAGCAAGCAAGTAATTATTATGTTGACAATTCGATTCCTGAATATTATTTGGCTTATAGGAAAATCGTCAGAATAGCTTGACATAGAAGATACACGATGACAACGTCAAGATTACCATGACATATTTTCAGTCACCCGCTCAAGGCTTTTATTTGCAAAATTCAAATAAAATATTGAGAATATTATTGGAAGGCCCGTACAATATCATCAGAGGAACTGGATGAGTCTGAATAGAAAATGTAACGTTTTGGATGAATACAATTTAAAAAAGTGTGTGTGAGAGAGATACACGAACTAACAGTTACACAAAATATGCGCTAATTTTCTGAAAACAAACATTGGCTACGGCCTATAAATATAAGCTTTCATCAAGAAAACCTCAATAGAAGAATTTCCGCCTTAGAATGTGAAGATTTTGCAAACAAATGTATGCCTCTTTATCAAATTAAGTGAAGAAGCACACTCTATCATTCCGAACAAAAGACATGACTATCTTGAGGCACCTGCAACATTCTTTCCCGGAGATGTACAGTGTGTGAAATAGATTTGTGGTAAACCTAATACGCACACTGATGATTTCTCGTGTTTGAATTAGTTCGTTGGAATGTAGTAATGCATACCAGCTGTACGGGTCTGTGCCTATATAGCTGTTATAATTATTGTGTGACATGAAGTGCAGTACGTACGTTTATCTTGTATCAGAATAATCTCTTTAAGAAATAGTTCCTGAATTCACATCCCTTCTGCCGTTAAATGTAAACAACAATTGATCTAATTAATTGTGTCCACTGTCCTACTTTGATTAAAACTTCAATTTTATATTTGGTTTAGCTTATATTTAAAATACATTTCCTTTGCTCACTGAAAGAAACGAATGAGTGTTCCTTCGTGTTCCATTTCAAATTAAATGATGTCATGTGACATCACTTAGACTATACAATGATGTTCGTGCAAAACTATAAAAGAGAAGTGCTTTTTGCACAAAAAGAGGACACAATGTAATGAGCGCCTCTGCATCGTGCAAACTAATAAAACTTGGAAGCGAATCAGCCAAAATGACAGCGGAGTGATGCTTGACGTATAGTGTTCAGTAGAAAAGGACTGATACTAGGCTTCTTCAGCAATCAATTACTCAGACTATATCAGAGGACAATTGTAGAACGGCAGTATTACAGATACTAGTGGGTATACCGAAGGAATGTAGTGCTAAAAGCCGTTTTGAAAAGAAATAGTATTACTGGTCTTCTCACCATTACTCATTGATTAAAGTTGCGGGGACGAGCTCTCATTGTTAAAGGACAAAATGAGTGTTGTGCTTATGGATATTATCGAATTCCTTAATCTACACCAGAGCAAAATGCATAACAATTAATAGAACTTTTCATATATAATATTATCGGTGAAACAAGATACAAGTGTTGGATGAGTGGGCATTCAAAGGATCTGATCTAGGATTTTAGTAGAAATGGAAAATGGCATGACATGACAAGTTCGTGTAACAAATCTGACTGTACCAAATAACCATCGAGCCATTTTAGACAAGGGATATATATTTTGAAACTGAGGAACTAAAAGGAAACGACAAAATAATACTGCATATTCACGAAAACTAGCCAGCAATGACGAACATTTAAATACTAATGATAATATATGAACACATTTAAATGAGTGTTGCATTACAGAACACTGTTTATGAAATGCTGATTATTTACTTGTTCAAGAAAGGCAAGTCTTCTACAGCTAAATACCACAGGAAATCCTTGCCTTTATATCAAAATTTTCTTTGAAAGAATTACAATCTGAACAACAGTGATGAATCATTTTGTTTGCTCGGCAAAGAAATATAAGAAATAAACCTACACTATTATAAATTTACTAACAGAGCAACGGTTTAGTTTGAACTCGCAGCGTATTGATCTGTGTAATTCTATACTTTCCGTTCACACTGATGCATTACAACTAATGCATATCTCTATTGGGTTCTTCATCTGTTGAAGTGTTCAAAAAGAAACTCCTGAATTAAAGCTTAATTTGCTACTGTGATTTTACTCGGATATCTTGGCATCTAGACTAGGTCCTTTGACTTAAATAAACTAAACAGAACGGAACGGAGAACTAGATCAGTATTCGCTCCACCGACTTCTGTTACGTGTCGCATATGAAGTATTAATATTCGAGTTGTAAAGCTTAATGAAGGTAAGTAACCATCATTTATTAATTTTGTGTCATACGATTTATATAAACACTAGTAACTCATATTTAATACGCGCCTTCCTATAACCTAATTGATATCATAGTTGGAAAAATAAAACACCATCTATGTTATCTTTTTTCTTCAGAAGGTGATGTCTATACTGTTCTATCAATCTTGCATTAGTACCAATTTTTAATTTGAAAAACTAGTATTGTCTACTAATCCTGTTGTGAACGTGCATAGACTTACAGAGAAGTTTATTTGTCCAGTCATATATTTTATGCATTTTCTTGTCGAATGCATTCTTCTCCAGTACATAAATCAAACGTTACACAGTTTTATACAGCAATTATTTTTTTTATAAAGCTATCTTTAATTGTAAATGAACTAAAATTGCAGCTAACGTTTTTAAATTTCAACAAGCCGACGAAATTGTACTTCAAATAATGTGATTGATTGTAAATTGAAAATGGCATGGCTTGAAATGAAGTATATTTCTGTAAATAATATTTATGAAGCTGAGGCCTTATTATCAACCCGGTGGCATCTTTAGAATTGAAGTAAAACTGAAGAATAAACAAATAAGCAAACAAAACAAACAACAGTAAAATAAACCAGCCTCCAACCAGATAGCCAAATGTGATATATATATATATATATATATATATATATATATATATATATATATATATATATATATATATATATAAACGAGTCTTAGATTCTCTATATAGCGGGCTTGTATAATCACGAAATCAACTCCATAGCATGCACTGAGCTATTTGTCATGCTATTATGGTCTGCCTGTGTTCAAAGTCTAAAGATTGGGTGCACATTGACTTGTCTTTATGAAGGTTTGTAAAGAGTCCTGCTTTTAATTGGCTAGAATGAAAAATGATTGAGTACTAATAAAATACAATTTAGACAAGTTTCCTTAAGATGTTACCTAAGAATGACATAGAATATTAAGACATGTTCAGCAGAACAATCAAACACATTGTAGAGACACGTTATAGCATACGATGAAATTATCAAAAATCACAATCTATGGGAGCAGTTCGTGTTCGGCCCAAATTTAAAAGTTCACTTTTCGAATTTAGAGGGGCGAAAATTTAGCAATATCTTGATAAATAAATATTATTGTTTTCATTTATGAAAAAGATGTACTTGTCAGGAAATGCAATTAAATCAATTCTTGACATGAATAGTCGCTCGGAATTTAACGATCAGGTTTCAATACATTCTTCCTGATAAAAGTTAAATTGCATCTCAAAGTATTAATAGTTTCTCAGATTTAACGAAAGTATATAAAAATCACGTTTTTTCTTATCTTCTTGCCTGAAATTGTGTGTAAATTTTGCACACGCGAGAACACAGTGTGTACATAAAGACGAAATCATGACCTATGTCACCATTTATACCAACTGTAACAAGATAACCGGTTGGGATTTTCGGATTCACAACAGAACACTTTTGTCGATGATATTAATGCAATGTTTAATAATGGATGACTTGAATTGCAAATAATTATGAATATGAGCGTGTATATATTATCAAAATATTGGATTTAATGAGCATAAGAACGCACAGACTTAATGATGAAAAATACATATAAATTAATTTATCAAATACAAAGACAAGTAGTGAATGGTTCACAACGATTTGACAATGAAACGATGGATATAGTTTACTCATGTAGTAAACATTGTAGAATTTTACACATGTAGTAAAATTAATTCACTCAGGTAGCGAAATTATGGTGATATAAAAGGGACAGATATACAACTTATCTTTACAGTCCCGAAATATACACTGGGTTTTACGAAACCAAACTTAACCCATGGCTAAAACATTATTTGTAAGGAGATACACTCCGTCATCAACACACTTTATTTCAGCTCCACGACTGCTACAGTTCAGCTTCACAGCTGCTACGGTTAAATCGTGTGGTTGGCTTTACAGCTTGCACCACGTTGACCCCGATCACTGGTAACCGAACGCTCGGGCCACTCTGGTCACTCTGGACACGCTAGACACCCTAGGTACGCTGGACACTCAAGATATTAGACCCTCGGGTCACTCCGGACACTAGACACTCCTGACACCCAGGACATTAGACAGCTGAAAATATATAAAATACCGTGTACTATATATAACACGGGCATATAAGGTAAAAACCAAATTACGTTATACACGGTAAGGTATATAGATTCCATTATCAGCACAATAATTACAAAATGACAGGTTCACAAATAAACATAACCATGCTCGATAAGAATCCTACTATATTAAACAGTCCTTAAAAATGTAACGTTATATTACTAATATAAATCCCTTGCTAAATCTCAAACAAGAATATAAATACGTGCATTATACTGCGTAAACCAAAGCAACATAGCAAACATACAAAAATAAACGTGGTAATACAGTAGCTATAACTTATAGACTAGAAATTAATTAACTTACATCCCTCTACATCTGAAGATGTGCAAGTCCTTAAACCATATTGACACCTCTTAGCCTCATCCCAACATATCTGGTTGGTTAAGACTTTGAAGTTACCCCTGGTTTCCAAAAAGTGTTATGTGCTATGGGTTTTCTGTCCACCCACTATTGTGTTATAAGTTTTTGTGTCTCCAAAAAATATTAAAATGATAAAATAAGTTTGCATGGTTGCTCTTTGTTCTTTTTCCGTCATATTATTGAGTTTTATTTATCCCATGTATGTTTTTGGGGGATATACTCTATTCCCTCTCCCTGGGCTGGCAGTGGGCCTGATTTATATCCCTCCATGCTTAGCACTTTGGAGAGTACTAGCCCCCACAAGGACTATTTAAGTCCGGAGGTAGTTTTCTTCTCCTTATCCCCAAAATGTTCTTTTAAAATAATGACTCTGCCAGAGTCTAGTTGTCCAGTGTGTGTTGCTGATGGTGTATGTTGCTTCATGTCCCCGTTTCTATGTTTGGACGGCACTAACAGAGACAAATTGTTTTCCAGTTTCTTCCTTATTTAATCCTATATATTTCGGAAAATAATTTTTATATCCGAAATGTAAATAAATAGGATGGCTAAGTGCACTGTGTTTTTGCATGTGAGTACGTATTTATATTGTGATTGTTGTTTAAATTCTTGTATGCCTGAGCATAAATTCGTATGTTCTGTTTGATGACCATTCTTCAGTTTTTGCTTAACGTGCCTTAGCACGCTGTGTATTAAGGTAGGATTGAAATTCTCCATCACGCGGACGTGATTGAAAACATCCAGATAAAGGTTTGTTATATATTATATTGGTATTAGCGTTATTTGATATAAACTTTAGTCTTTATTTATCAGTTAAATTGCTCCAATCTTAATTCATTATTGATAAATCAGTGTTATTTCCAATTGCTCGTATAAATAGATTGTTTTGTTAAATTAGATTGTCTTGTAATGGTTGCTTTTCTCTTATGGTTTTGTATTTGTAGTGCCACATAACTTCCTGTGTGAAACGGATTGAAATTCGTCATCAGGCGGACGTGATGGAAAACACCCTTTTCTTGATCTTAATCTTTTGTGTTTAGTATTGTTTGAAGCATCATGGTGCTTCACTTGAAAGTGGATTGACATTTTCCATCACGCGGACATGATGGAAAATATCCTGTTGGATTGTACGTATGGTTATAAGGACTAGTGTTATTGGATTAGATCATTTCTCTGCGTAGTTGTCAAGAGTGCATTTACACATTATCGGACACAGTTTAGATGCTCAGCTCAATGGGATGCAGTGGTTGATAAGTTTGTGTTCCTGAGGACATGGCGGTTAGTTTTGAGGGGCAATCAGGAGCCCATATTAACAGTTTCTTGTTAAATTCGCAAGAATTATTTCTTCAGTACTACAGAGGGTAGCCGCAATAGAAGATTGATAATTTGTTGTACGCGTTCTTATTAAAGTTTTGTCTAATTCGAAATATATTCAAAGAGAAAAGGTTAAAATATCAAAATGTTTTATAATCTTTCAGTTGTTGTATGGTACCTTAGTATCCATACTTGTTATAAAGGGGTATTATTTTTTCAGCGATTTTTTGTGTTGTAAATGATGTTTTATGGTGTTTTAGTCACTAGGCCCTCCTTGGACCACCTCCTTAGAGTGCCTACATATTGTGGCGTGAATCCTGGATTGCCCTGTGGCTATATATGTTTAGACAAAGATCATACTGCAAACATAATTCGTGAGGCTACGGCCAAAGTAATACTGGCTATAAATAAAGTAGACTCTCTCAATGGGTTCTCTTACGATAGCTCACTGTGTGGCTTTTCGTACGAGATGGTCTTTATTTTCTGGTGCTATTAATCTAGCATAATGCTTCCCAGTTGAGAGGAATTTAAATTTCCAATCACGCGAACATAATGTGTATAATACGTTAGATTCGCAAAAATATGGTACAGAAGTATTTTTAATGTGCATTTTATTTGTGTAGATATGTAGCATTCTTCCTTTAAATATTTCAGGGGTTGTATAGTTTTTCCAACCAGGTTTAAAGAATTGTGTTCCTTATTATTACTCCAACCCCAGATTTTGAGTTGGTATAGTCATTTTGTATTATGAATATTGCATTAAGTTTATTTTCAATGTAGTTTACTGTTTGGGATTTAATATCGTGTATTTCCTGTAAATATATAATATCATAATTCCTTGCATGGTTGATAAGATTGTCTACTTTTATGAAATCTAGCCCGTATATATTTCATGAGAGTATAGCCCGTATACATTTCATGAGAGTATTTTCAAAGTTTCCTTTCCCATAATTCAAACAAATGTTTGCATGTTCTCCATTTCCTTTCAAATTTTTTTGGGCGGGGTTATACTTCAAGTAATGCATTGGTTTAAACCCTTGTTCCGCAGCAAACAAATAGGCTCAGAATTAGTGCGTTTTTCTGCTCATTTTCCTTCTCAATCCGACCAACTGGTTGTCTTGTATAGAATCTTCCCATAATACTTCAACAACATCTGTAGGTCTTTCCGTCGTTTTATTCATATGTACGTTAGGGATTGTCTGCCTATTAGTTTTGTGCCCATCCATTCGTTAGTTCTATGCTGATTCATGTCTTTGTCTTTTCGTCCTTTCCCTTTCATTCTCTATAGATTCATTAATATGTCAGTATGCCCTATGGTCATAATTTTATCCTTATATTGTTGAGTTTATCTGCTAGTCAGAACAACCATGTGCATATTTCATCAAATGTTGACTCATTTCTTCACTTTTAAGACGGATCGTTAAACACGTAAACAAATGAAAACTAGATGTGTTTTTCTTTACCATGAAAACATCTGCTTACTTACCTAAATACACACTGTACATATATACAACAATGGCATAGCTTGATATTAACGGTATATGGATTACAGATGCGTGTCATTCGAAATCTAAAGCTGCAAACTTACTTGCTTAATATTATATTGATTTCTTCAGATCTGGTAGAGCATTCTAGCTCAGTACAAATACGCCAAGTAAAAAATGCTGCGCAGAAAAAGAAAGAAACCTAATAGAGAGAGAAGGGGGAGTGGAGGAAGGGAGGGAGGGAGAGAGATAAAAAGTGTGTGAAAGGAGTTGGTGTTTGCTCCGACGAAAACTAAAGTTTCACATTGATGCATATCATTATTAGTTTTATTTTATAATTTGCTTTCGTGAGGTGACCGCTGCAATAGCATAGTGGTTAGAGCGTACGTCTTGGATGCGGGAGATTGCGGGTTCGAACCCCGGTCGGGTCATACCAAAGACCTTAACATGTTACTAACAGCTGCCTCGCTTGGCGCTCAGCATTAAGATGTTAGTTTTAGGACTGGTCGGCCTTGTGTCAGGATAATGTGACTGGGTGCCCAGTGCTAGACGTCACTAAAAACTGTTACACTGCAGATATCGTAGCGATATGACTGAAACTTTTTAAAGCTACCTTACAAATCCAAATCACACACAGTTTCTTGAAGAATATACCCATCTTTATCATCCTACCATACCTTTAAATGTACAATAAGGGGCAGTAACTCCCAAAATGGCTAAAGGAACTTTCTAATCTTACTGCCACAAAACACACACGTGCAAACACAGGCAAGAACACACAAATTGTTTGTTATCTACGTGTAGATCGATATTGGTATTCACTCATCTTTGCCAGTAATACATACAATTGATAGAACAATGATAAAGATGAATTAGGCTCCTGTTGTGACCAGATCTAATAAGACAGTGAAGAATTTTTTAAAAAAATTGTATGATAGTATCTTCTTTATCCTTACATAAATATAAAGATAGCAACCTATGTGCATTATATTACTAAAATACATCTTTGCGATAAATTAAATATTTTAACCAGGAAAACAGCTTTGAATCATACAAACGAGAACTGTCGGCGCCTGATGTAACAAGCCTTATAATAAAGGAGAAAATATTCGGATATTGAAGAAACGTTTAGAATAATACAAATATCACATAAGTAATATATCATTCTCGATAAATATAAACGAAAAAAAAAACAATATCACTTTCTTCCTCTTGCACATTTATTTATACAAGTTTTTAGTACTCAGAACAAAACACGTTAGATCTTTAAAGAACTATGTTCACATGTGACTTGGATCAGGGTTATCAAACACGCAGCAGGCGTGCGGCCAACCAAGTAGTGTCCTGTGGCCCGTCAAATGATTGGTGTTATAAGGTGTCATGAGAGATAACAAAGGTTATGCGACCCTTACGATATCGAACAGGCCCTCATGCAGCCATTAGAGTGGTTCGAGTTTGACACTCCTGACTTGGATGATATTTTACCGAATCTACCTATTATATAGGTACGTCATAGAAAGTTATATTTTTGACACGGATACATAGGAACAGACCTTGTATTCTTTCTATATTCGTTAATAAGATATGTTCGCTTTTTCCACAAAGCGGAGCGGCGTATCTAAACGATGTTATTATGCTGAAGTGAATCTTCGTGTATTTGTTTTAAGTCTAGTCAAGTCTGATAACTGCAATTATCAAATAAAATGTTTAAAAACGGAATTTAGTGCATGTGTATCCAAAGCAAAAACCAGCTTATAACTGAAATTATGCAGTCATGTAAATTAAAATATAAAACATATTAAACAAGAGCATACAAATTGAGTGTATCAGTAGCTTACAAAGCAGAGTTCACAAATATAAATATGCCGAAATGTAAATTAATAGTCAAAATAGTTAATAATAAGACCAACCACAACATAATGGATACAAGCACAGACACGGAGACAAAAATAGAATGTGTGACCATCGTGACAGTATAGATTTGGTGTGTTTGTTTTGCTGATACCATATTTACTCTATTAATCTGGGGGAATTCAGGATATATAGGAACTGACAATGTATTCTTTAACACGTAATGTTGCTTCTTTCCACATATGACAGCGGAATATCTAAACGATACTATTATGTTGAAATAAATGTTCGTGTATTTGTTTTAAGTCTAGTCGAGTTCCGATAACTACAAAATTGCCAAATATAGTGACATAAGTTTAAATCTGAAAAGACAGGATATCCTCGAAAACATTATGCAGTCTTGCTTAATTTTGAGCAATACACTTCAAGACAAGAAACTGTCTTAAAACGTCCCTTCTAAGATTATTGCACAACGCCTGGTTCTAGTTGTTAGATGGTATAGATCCCTAGAAGTTCACAGTTCAACACGGGATTGCTTATTTGAAATACAGATTTCATACAAAATGTTCCTCTACGCAAAGTACGTTTTTGCAATATATTAACATTAAACCAGTCTATCAAAGAACTTGGACGTTTTGCAAGTGTATGAGTAAAAGCATGACAGTGTAGTCACCCATGCATATTAAATCAGATTGTGTGGGGTTTGTATTATGTATTGTATTTGAAATCTCTAACGCCATAATTTTCAACATGATATGAATAACACACCGTTTAAAGTCAATGCCTTTTATAATTACTTAATGGCATTTTTAGTGTTACTGAACATGCTTTCTCAAGGAAGATACATATACTACTTGTTTAATCACGAAGACGTAAGGTACTTATGCAGAAATTAAAAAAGATAGCAGGTATTTTTAAACCAGGATATCTAAGTAGTAAAACATGTGAGTGCATGTTCTTTTAGTATTTAAATATTAACAGTCAGTTTTAATGATCACTCGTGAGCTAAGCATATGGCTGATTACATTCGATCCAGAATCAAACAAAATTTATTCTCTGTGCTATGTTTCACTGTCGGACTCTAGTTCAACATACCTATCCGACCTCACCCATGTGTACACACCAGCAAGATAATTACGCTCCTCTTCTGACAATCGTATACTCATTATTCCCACTATGAAAACAAAATAATATGGACAGCGTTTTGTTGCATACAAGGGCCCAGCAACGTGGAATGAATTGCCCACTGAACATAGACACAATGACACTGTGATCCCATCCAAGAGTGCTCTCAAAGCTCATTTATTTCGACTGCAAGAACAAACTTAAAGACCTAATAATGTTTCCTACCTTAAATATTTTCAACATGTATTTTTATGTTTTCTAGTTTAATGGTGTTTGTTTTTGTAATCATATCATTATATACGTTTTGTATCCTATAGGTGTTGTCTAACGTTCCAAAGCGCTTAGAGCTTATAAAGATTAGGCGCTATACAAAGTCCTCATTATTATAATTATTATTATATAATGTATCGTTTGATGTTTAAACTGTATAGGTTGGTTTGATGTTTAAACCATATAGGCACCGATTCTGCAAAGCATGAATACTGTTGGAATGGAATAGGCAGATGTAGTGGAGGAAGAGTGGTGTAAAGATTATGTGAATCGCGTTGTGTGTCAATTTACTATTTTTGTTGTGTATTTCATTATTTCTTGATTGATGACCTTTCTAATGTATACATCAAAATCGGTGCTCTTTCTTACACTTATGTGACAGAAGTACATTTGTTATGAAGCCAGACTGAAAGAAGAATGAAGATAAATATTAAGAAGAAAAAAAATAAAAACGAAAACAGTATAAAAATATGCTAAAAAAGAAACATAAATATTTGTTATACCCTCTTTCAATTTTTGTTCTTGTTGTAAGGGTAAGATATGTAGATACGATAGCAGATTATCGCTTTCGTTACGTGAAATGTCAATTAATCATGTATTTCCCTTTGATGTGACTTAATGAATGCCGCAATGTTTGAAAATTAGGATGACGAGTATATTTTTAGTTAAGTATCAATTATTAACATAGCAAATACATAGAATATGGGACTAAGGAACATTTCTGGACTTATAAGAATTTTTTCGGAACGAAGTATCTGAATATATCACAGAATTCGCATGAAAGGTGTTAATTAAAATGTCTGGAAGGCATGTAGATTAATTATGCATATGTGAGGCGCATTGGTATTCACTGATACTTATTTAAATAATATACGTTAAAGAATGGCAACGAACATGAGTTTGAACGAAAGACAAAGACTTATTTTAAATATATGAAGCAAAATTATTTTAATAATAATTCTATTTCAGGAAACATTTTGAAACTCGAGAAACGCATCAACTATATGGGTTAATACTAACCTATATTGTTTATGCATTATTCCTCCAGCAAATGCAATTAATATTTATAAATATATTACTGTTTAAGATTATTTATTCTCATGTTCTTACGTGGCGAAAAGATGAACTTTAGTTATTGTGCTTTATTGGTCACACCATGCAACTAAGGAAAGCATCGCTCCGAAAGGATATAGTTGCTTTCTGTACAGAATAATATATATATATAGAATATTTGCTTGCACGAAATGAATAAGCTAATATATCTAGTGAATGAAAATTCGTCAGTGTGTTGGTCACAAGATGTAATATATACCTTATACAATGGGAACAGGCACGTTTTCTTTTTATGTTATGAGCCAATGTATTGCTTGGAAATATGTAAGACATATTGGGTGGAAAATATTTTACAGTATCCCATTCGAAAATGTTAGCTATTCCTCGGTTATACTAAGCCGTGATTTGTGTATATACACGCAAGGAATATCATTATTAATATAATTATATTCCTAAATTTCATGTAATAAAAGAAAATGAGCAGACTACATTCAAGACCAAACTGAAACAAGTTTTGTCATGTGACAGATTGCGTTGCGAACCGCTACACCAACAGAAGTAACAACATGGGGAAATTGAATGTTTTGGTCATCTGTTATCAATGTTTCTAGATCGCTATATAAAATAAATTTGAAAATTCTTTCCAGTGAATTATTAACAATATTTTGTTTTCGAAATTCCACTAATTCACTTAGAAGCAAAGAGTAAATCTATATAGTTGTAGCATAGTGTCAAATATTCACGAGCTTACAGACCTATCAGATTTTACAGCCCTTTTATGTGAACGTTACGTTATAATTCATCTGGACTGGCTCTCTTTCCTATGCCATTGTGTCCTTGGTTTGTCTAGTCCGGCCTATAAAGCCGAGCTAGTTAATTTTACTTCTTTTAATTAGATCTCACGTAAACGTTATTTGCGTGGTTAAAATCGAATGCACTGATCTGCTATTAGAAAAACACGATGTTTAGCCCAGGTTTCTAAGCATTAATGCTACTGTTTGCTATCAGAAATCAAAAGGTTTCCATTGCTGCTATTTGACAGTTACAGCAACAGTTACTTACAAATATAAAACATTGACAATACCTTAGGCATAGAATATCTAATTTGGGAAGACTTGACACAGATTACTCTCGTACTCGGAATACTGACAAAACAAATCAAAGGGCTTTTGATTAACAGTGGAAAAAATGATCATCTTGCTAGAATGGGAAACTAAGTCAAGAGTTATTCAATATTATATGCATGGTTTCAAACTTCTGACATAAATTAGCAGCTCTTTTGAATTATTTATTGAGAAGGTTTGTGCTTCCTAAAATACAGACATTGGTCTTTAACGTAGCTGGGTCTACTGCACAGGGTGGTTTGTGTAAGCTATATTTGTTACATTAAAGGTCATACGTTAGCGCAAATATAATATTAGGTTTGATATATTTTTCATGAGAACACGATCTTGCACGGGGATGATTTATGCGGAATATTTTATATTCGGTCAGTGATAGTCGGCTCTATTGTATCTCAAGGAAAGTATCAAACATAAGAAAAAGGGAAACAGATTCTAAGAGTACATATTTACACACATATAAATAGTTACATACATGAATACAAACATACATACATGCATTCATATATTTCTACATACATACATACATACATACATACATACATACATACATACATACATACGTACGTACATACATACATACATACATACATACATACATACGTACATACATACATACATACATACATGCATACATACATACATACATACATACATACATACATACATACATGCATACATACATACATGAATACAAACATACATACATGCATTCATATATTTCTACATACATACATACATACATACATACATACATACATACATACATACATACATACATACATACATACATACATACGTACATACATACATACATACATACATGCATACATACATACATACATACATACATACATACAGGCATATATACTCTGCATTCAGTGTCGTCTCATGGCGTATTGGCATTGTAGTGCCATTGGATTCAGCCAGACCAACACGGGAGAATCAAAGTGACTCTGCACAACTTTCCCTCACTTAAATCCAACTCACACGCAAGACATAACAACATCATTAAGGCATTATCGACCCCAACACCAGATGCCGTCAAGTCCTGTGGAGAAAGGCGACAAAACAGGTTTCTATACACTGAGAACTGAGCTGCAAAACTTTATATAGGCAGCTAAAGGCATATATTTGTTTTTCACTAGATAAAAGCAGCAGAGGAACACTGTATACTCTCGCCCTCCCCACGGCGACTTAACAGCCTAAATTACAAGCAATCTGCCCACAACTTCCGTAGCACGAAGAAGGTACTAGAATAGGGGCTCGAAATATTATCTGCTTCACCTTAAGCCTGTATAACATACATACTTTGATCGGATTCCATTCTTGACTGTCAACAATCACCCTAAAATGCCATGGTGACACCATTCACTAACGGTATCTGGAATGCACACAAAAATGGACAGTACATCCTATAGACCGGAGAGAAAACCAGGCATAGTTGGTAAACCACTGGCTCGATTAAATATCCAGACAGGGTATCTGAGTGAATAACATAGCATTGAAGTATGAGTCGAGTATACATTAGCACTGAGTGGCCAGG
Source organism: Sinohyriopsis cumingii (assembly GCA_028554795.2). Classification (NCBI taxonomy): domain Eukaryota; kingdom Metazoa; phylum Mollusca; class Bivalvia; order Unionida; family Unionidae; genus Sinohyriopsis; species Sinohyriopsis cumingii. Next base: position 112,870,315 of record CM068828.1, read on the forward strand.
TTCACGCACAGCGATATGACACTAGAGTTAAGATTTCTATCTAATCACATTTAGTCAGCAGGCTCAAAAATCTTCTCGAAATATACATAAAACCATCAACATTTCCTATGCACTCTCCAACAGAAACCCAGATGAGATCAAAGACATATTTTATGAAGACCTGAAGTCCATTATCGCAGAAGTGCTGAAGGCAGACTAGCTCCTCCTCCTTGGTGATCTCGATGCAAGAGTTGACTCAGATACCTTGACAAGCGACACTGGCAAACATAGCCTTGGCAATTACAACATCAACGGAATTATAATAATGTTCTACTACCCACAAATGACCAATACAGGTTTCCTACTGTCAATCCGCAAATGCACTAGCACAGTAAGCTCTGCCATCTCATTTACTATGTCATCGCCAGGCAAAGAGACAGGCACGATGTCATTGTGAAGAAGATCACGAGAACTGTAAAATGCTGGACTTGGGAGAAGCTCTTCATCTTTTTGGCATAGCTTACTTAGACTGAAATATGCTAAGGTACAACTTTAGGTTTTCCTTAGTATCACTATTCCAAATAATTACAACTGAAATACTGAATGTACACAAAAATTGTACGGACCTCCTTTTTCATCTCGTTACATTTTAGTCCATGACAGAAGAAAATAAATAATGTAAATCAAATAATTTTAGCCAAAGGTTACAGCATATGGACCAATCTTTGCTTTTGGGAAACTAAGTCTGATGCAGACATGATAGGGAAGTAAAAGCCTAATCTACATTTTATATCCGATGAAAGCCACTTAGCAATTTAATGACATTCGGATAACAATAGAAGTTGTCCCGTAGCTAAAGACAAGAACATAACATGTAGTAAAATTAATTTCCTGAAAACAAGAAATTATATAAAAGTGGACGGCAAGATAGATAGGTGTGTATGCAGATATATACCTGGTAAGATTGACGGATTAATAGATCCTTTTCGTTTAACAATTGTTGGTATATCAGAGAGACATTTTAAGATTTGATATAGTTTTTTAACTTAAATAAAATGCTCATTTAATAATCACTTTACTTTTCACAAATAAACGCATCATTTTTGTTTAATTTCTATTTATGGAAAGTGGACAAAACGAAGATTAAATTCACAGCGTGTGCTAACTTACATACTTTTGAATGATATAAACCGGGCTAACCATGAAACAGTTATTAGTCTTGGAGAGAACTGGCTGCTAAATCTATATATGGCGGCATTTATAATCTAGTCAAGTGATAAATATGCATGTGTCTTGTCTTTGAGCATGAAAAAGAAGGAGCCATATGTTTCTACCAGCTTGGTGGAAAGCAATGCAACATCAAGAAATCAATATGTGTATAGAAATGAATAATTACAAGTTGTCTCTGTATGTCCTGCTTTCATTTCGTCGTTGTTAAAAAATGTAAAGAACGCATAAATGTATGAGTCTATATATAGACAATATGAAGTCACACCAATTGCACGAAAACATATTACTAATTAACGAGATAATACTTTTTTGTGTAAATAAATCGCGATATACAATAGCAAACGGTTAAAATTACAGGCTCGTTCTGCGCCAGTGATAATGAGTATGATACATAACGTAAGAATTTATGTTTATCTCGAACGCATGCCCAGCGGTCGCACTAGTTTCATCTCGTGACAAAACGAAAGGAAAATAATATATACCTTTAGATCTATCTATGTCCATTCTTTATCGGTCCGCCTTTTGTCTGTTTTATTTAATTTTCTACATATGGCTCGCAATCTCATTTCTATATTTCCTTTTAAAAAAGTAAATATGGAGGGAAGAGCAATATTATAAATGAATTCATATACAAACAAGCGTCTAAATTGATGAGAGGTGCATGCAGATAGAAAGAGGGAGGGGGCTTTCGACTTCTAGCTGAATGAACATAACTTCCTTTAATTTAGAGAAACATCTTTGTTTTAATAGCTAAACCAAATCCTTGCAAGTTGATACAACACTTTTGAAAACTGAGAGTCAGGAAATTTGCATAGTATAGGTCATTTGGTCATATTGATGCACTTTAATTAAATATATCCTTAACTTCTCTTGAAACGGATATTACCAACTCGAGTTCCCAATAAACATCTTGAATGCATAATTATAGTACCTGTTAAATGCCGAATACAATTTAATTACTAGCTTAACGCAGGGAGAAAACCACTGAAAACGTTGATGCCAATGTAATGATGAAAAGGTCATATTTTGGAAAACAGTCTATCCCGTATTAGCATTATAATTACGGCGCCTGAAGTTTTATTCAACTAATGTTACAAATAACACGTGTTATGTAATATATAATCTTGAAAATGAAAACCGACAATACCTAAACATGATACATGAAACAATATGCCTGGTTTATTTTTATTGCATATTCATTCATAATCAGTAGAATGATAGCACGTGCTTTTAGACCAGTGCTAACTGCTATCTTCAAATAAATTATTAAATAGATACAAGAGGGCACATTATGTGATATGCGTAATCTTCAAGGATATAGACAATCGAGATAGTTTTCCTCTCATACGCACGTGATAATGCTCTTATGTCGGGAGTTAATTACATCACTGACATTATCTCACACAGATTATACAAGTCAGATGGATGTTACAGAACAACCTGGACACTTCGCACGTATGTAGCTTAAGAAACTTACACAATCTTTTTATTCGTGGTATGATCAGTAAACATCATACACGGCTTTGATTGAATCAGTCTGTGATTAAATTATTTCATCACAGAAGATAACAAACTGAATTAATACATAGATGATGTTTAAAAAAATGCAATACCATATAAGATCAAATTCTGTTATTGATGTAGTAACTTGTGTCTTAATCTGGTAACCTTGCAACAAAACTATTGAATGGATATATGTGAATTTGCTATTACTGGAAAAGTAGGTTGAGGAAGTATTGTATCATGCAATCAAAGCTTTGTAATCCTCATTCTGACTGAATACCATTCTTTCATTGCAGACCACATATAGTCCGTTTCAGACAATAATTTTCAACGATTAGCAGTTTTTAGTTATACTCGATTACATTTACGTTGTTAATATAGACTGATTAGCCTGAGAAGTATAGGATTCTTTGGGAATTATCATTGTCACTGTTCTAACAAAGCAGAAATTGGAGCTGAAAGTGTTTTTTTTTTTTTGTCTGCCATGAGTCAGATATATTAAGTTTTCAAATAGACACCTGTGTTTGCCTGTAATCCGTTAGTGTTGTAAAATTATCGTTATTTCACGAATGGCTTGTTTGCACTAAACGCCGTTTGCTGTATGTAGCTGGGGAAAAGCAAATCAATATTATATTAATTTCCAGCAAACATCGTGAGAAATCATAAGGTCATAAAGTTCTAGCTGATGGAAATATGTGGAAGGAAAGTTCCATCTGATGGAAATAACGTGTTCTGTGTATTTCATATGATGGACATAACATTCGTTCCAACAGATGGAAGTAACGTGAGATCGGAACGTTCCATCTGATGGAAGTAATATGGGGTCGAAAGGTTACATGGGTTGTAACGCTCCGTCTGATGGAAATAACATAGGGATGAAACAGTACATCAGATGAATGGGGTCTGAAATTTCCATCTGATGAAAATAAAAAACATTTTGTAAATCAATTTTGCGTTATATATGCAATGGTGATCAAATGTAGAAAACTCTATCTATGTGGATAAGTTTCTTACCGTATAAGAGAATGATAATAGGTTCAACTAGAATTTGATTTGATATCTCTCTCTCTCTCTCTCTCTCTCTCTCTCACACACACACACACATTGGCACAAGCACAAATGTAAGGAACGCATACATATATGAGACTCGTAATATAGAAAATAGGCGAAAGCATGGCCCAAGTAACTTTCCATCTTATTCGGTCCCCTACAGATGGACGTGTCAATGATATGTAATCAATATTGCTTAAACCAAGCCAAGTTAGAGCCATGCGTTTTAATGTACAGAAGAGACAAATGTGTGTTACTTGTCCAACAATTGTACAGTGCACGGTGAGTTAATGTGATCAAGTGATGTATTGTACAATCAATTTTGCGAGACGCTGGCTAATTAATTAGTTGCATTCGCTACGTGTAGGAGTGATATAGTCTGTTTCTAACGGATGATATATCCACTATGGTTCTTTAAAGGGACTGACTATAATTTCTGTTTTGGATGTTTCTATGATGAAACTGAATTTAAATGTTTTTTTATTGGACAAAAACTTGTGCTCAGTGACAATTATACTACTTGGAAGATTTATCTTTAAACAAAGTAAATTAAATTTGATACACTAAATAACAATGCACTATCAGCCAAGGAATGATTAATATCGTTTATTTTAAATTATTCTTAAGATATGGGTCTCTAAAGGAATGTATGATATAAATATTTTTCTTAGAAGTTAGCCCGGCAGATTTGCGATGCGAAATAACACAATACTAATAATTGATACAGGACCGTATCAATTTGGTAAGCAAAGTTCTTAATGTTCGTAAATGGTTATGAGAAATTGTAAAAATATCTTTCAAGCCTCTTTTGCAATGATAACTCAGTTGCAAAAAATCCTTTATACCGAAATCTGTTTTTGAACGAAATCTTCTTCCTTTGTTTAAATCAGGTTTTAAGCAGAGTTATAAGGCTGTTGTAATATCATCAGATACTTATGCTAATCATGGTATGTGGTAGTTCACTCAAACATATGCATGTATATATGTATGTATGGATGGAAGGATGTATGTATGTATGTATGTATGTATGTGTGTGTGTGTATGTATGTATGTTTGTGTGTGTGTATGTAATTGTGTGTGTTTATTTCTGTTCCACGTCAAAGTTGAGAATGAGATTTTGGCATTAAGCAGTGGAAAGTATTACATCTGTTTATTTGACAAAATCTATATAAATAAAAAATCAATGGGCGTTCTCAAGAAGAAGAAAAGCTATAACCTCAATATATATTCTTAATGAAAATCGTGTATGACTCGGCGACAATAATTTTAATTGTTTATTGTTTTTCATTCTAATCAGAATACATATTTTTAAAGGATCCGTACATCTGGATTATGGACTATCGGGTCAATAGTCTGACTTGTATTCCATTAGTCGGGAGAAAGCTAATGTAAATGTTATTTGGTTGATATAACCATCATATGCCAAAACAAAGTACGTCTCAAACATGATGCTTGTGGACTGCGTATATTATATTTAATTGTTGTATTATATTGTTTTTATAAATGGAACACCTTACGATATATAACAACAGTTTTATTGTCTTTAACCAAAAAGGACGGATATATCACATTCTGTTAAAGATATACTACAAAAACGCAATTAAAACAATGTAACTCAAGGGGGTAAAATGGAAGAGGTGGTTGCCGTATAACATTTTTGATGATGTCCACAATTATAACATTTCTTTCTTTTCTTGTAATTAGACTTGATGATTTAGAAGCAATTTCTCTGACAGTTTATATGTGTATACATCACACAAAATGACGGGAATATCTTTACAAGTCTGGTGGTTGATTAATAAGACACTTAGCCGTTTGATTATAATATGGTTCATCTCTATTTAATTGGGTCTGTTTATTGGCAGTTCTCAACGATTATGTTATTTATATATGTACTTCGTCACGGACTTTTGACCAAAATAAAGTTAATAGTCTACAAGAATAGTGATACTTATTTGTATCAAAGTATATGACATTAAGTTTTCACATGAAATTCCTGATATTGTTGACAACTTTGACTTGTTTTAGAAAGAAACCTGATATAGTCCTCCGTCTATTGCTGCATCAAATCTTTTATTATTAATGATGTTTACTTCAAAACTGTCTCATTTCTACCGTAACAACAAAGTGAAAGTAGTTTTATAGGTGTGCTCGATTTCAATTTGGGTCGATGTTTTAATTTACATTATTCACAGGAATTTTCAAAGTGCTCATTAATGAAATAAATATTTTTTCGGAATTATAGTGAATTCATTCCTGGACCATTTGTAACATAGTATTTGTTATTTTGTTACATCAAAACTGTTAACACGTGGCCACATTCCAAATCATTTGCAATTCAGCACATTTAGGACATCAACACATTCACTATTTTAATATATTTAGAATACAAATGGAATTCACTGGGAATAAATAAGTTTGGATATGTAATAGAACTTTCATGATTAGATGAGATTTAATTCACAATAGTGTAAGTTCTTTTTATTATTTCACCTTATATTCTAGAGAAATAACTCATTTGTTGAATATTTTTTATTTAAAAAGTCCTGTCTGAAAATTGGGTCTTGTCCAGTAAAAGTTTGTTTTTGTAAAATTATTCAGGAAGCGTCGTTTCTTTGGTATTATTTCACACATTTGAGAAATCTATTGTAAAACTAACAAGCTTTAATAACTCCATCTAAAGTGGAAATTTTATTTCAAATCCTGCCCACAATGTAATGCGAAGGCTTATTCAAGAAGAAAGAAATAAAAATGGTTTTGGTCCAATATCTGGTTGAAGAGAAGTTTGGGATAAAAGTGTTTGAGAACGGTTATCAAGGATCACTCTCAATCCTAAAATAAACGTAGTAGAAAAATTAAACTACCAGATGGAAATAGAGTTAATAAAGCTTTGGTTAAGAAAGATTAGAGGGAAGAAGATTGGAAACGTAATACCATAATTTAATAACAGAAATGGGATTGAAGAAGAGGAAAGAGAGGGAGACAAATGCAGTTGCGGAAAGATGAAAGGGAGAGTGGACGAAACAGAAGATATGAAAAACCATATACAAAAGAACACAGACAAGATGGAAATACAAATCGAAAGTGAAACGGAAGTATCTGTGTGTGTTTGTGTGATGTGTGATTAGGATCTTTAACGTCGCTTTAACAATTATTCAGTCATATCACTACGATGTCTACAGTGTGGCAGTTTATAGTGATGTCTATCACTGAGGTATCATGCCACAGACATGTAGCATGATGTCCAACCCAATCACATTATGCTGACACCAGGCCGATCAGTCATTAAACGAACCACTTAATGCTGAGCACCTAGCAAGGCAGATGTTAGTTCCATTTTTGTAAGTCTTTGGTATGACTTGCCCAGCGGTTGAACCCACCACCTCCCGCTTCCAATGCATACGCTCTTACCACTAGATCACTGAGGAGGTCTGAAAAGGAAGAACGGGAAATGCGATTTATATTGCAAGAATTTGAACTGTGCATGTGGACTACCCTACCCTACACACAAGTTCAGATCTTGATGTTAACCTAACTATTATAATTAGAGAGAAAAGATAAACATTGCAAAGATTTGAAATAGTCAAGAGAGCATTGCCTCTATTACAACAAGGTATAATTGTTTGGCAAAGTTGGTGAAGTCTACACTCAATTATCAATACAATAACGTGCTGATTATGATGTTGTTAAGGAATAGATCGTGAAGGGTTATAAAGTGGTACCTGATATATATATATATATATATATATATATATATATATATATATATATATATATATATATATATATATATATATATATATATACATATATATGCAAACATGTTTAGGGAGTTTAAAAAAACTGGACATATCCATTACGAAAAAGAAATATTGGTTGGAAGGTGGTGCTCGGCCTGGACGTTTGGTCAAGAATACGATAACCTGAGAGAAATCATATTAATTGAATCGTTCAAGAATTGCGTCAACATTGATGTCAAGACCTACTGTGATGAGCAAAAGGTGGAAACCAGAGGAAATGCTACTCGTACTTTTAACGATTATTCCTTGACTCAGAAGGTTTTATTTGTCAACAGGTCTTCCACTCAGTGGTTCTTTAGTACAGAACCATTTCAGTCTCATATTAGCACTTTCGTATCTCTATCTGGCACAACGTTTATGAATCAAACTTATGTTTAGACTGATCAAAGTTATGTATCTGTTATTACGAGCACCTATTCTAAGGAGAAAAGGGCATATTATTGCTGGTGGCTTCATATTAAAATATAAACAACATAATCAGGATCGAGGAATTCCAGTTCAAGGTCATGATCATATATTGAAAGCAATATATATGTTGCGTCAAAAAAAGTCTGGGTCACATTATATTATGAGACCTATGAATAGTTCATCTCAAAAGGTTCTATTTCACCTATGTATGCTTCTTACAAACGTATCCATATTAAAAGTTCAAGGGAACTTAATATTCTTAGAATATTTTATTACCGGGTACTTCGCCTGTTTCTTACAAGTCTTCTAAAAGTGAAAGTGTTTTGATTTAGTGTGTTGATTGCGGTTTTCCTTTATGTAAATATATCAGTAGACCTAATCTCAGGACCTGAGACAGTCGGAATAGTAAGGTCTTTGCCCATCCAGTGTATTCATTCATTATTGTGCAATGCATACATTGATATAAGGTTGTGGTTAATCCAATTGTAACGGAAGAAACTTCTTTGGATCAGAATAGTGATCCCATTAAAATCAAAACCCCTGATTTATATTATGCGTGTGTAATTACTTTAACTATGACATAAATGGCTTTTTCGAGTGATACTGATCATGAACTTATTCCTTTACCTGACGCATTTATTGGTCGGACGTTTGATGAGGTCACTTTTGCGCCTCATGCTGATCAGCCAAGAGGTATTGATCACATTGATCCTCTTTCTTTTTCCTACGCATTCTCCTTATTTACAGTGATTCTCCTTATTCGAATCACTGTGAATAAAAACAATTTCTCAATGTCGAAGAGAAACATCATTCGATCTGTTTATTTGAGATGGTTTTCTGCGAAACTCAAATACAGAAGTATATGTTTACTTTTTTGTGAACGATTGGGTCGTTATGAAAAATAGAGATAACCAGAGGTAAACGCTGATGACAAACTGTTGTTCCTACGTCGTACCGAGATGAAATACTTATTCTAGCCCCCCTTAACATTTTTGGCAGGTAAGGTTCAATATGAGTCATCACAAGATCTTAAATCATGTTTTGGACACAAATTAAAAATGATGTTCGTATAATCTGAAGATCATGTCACTTGTGAAATGTTAACCGTAAGATACCTAATGCTCATCTACAAACCATTCTTGCAATTGACGAACCACTAAGCAGAATAATTGTAGACTATGTCAGTCCTTTACCTATAGCTAAGTCAGGCCGCCAATACTTGTTGACAATAATGTGTGCATCCACAAGGTTCACGGAGGTAATTCACTAAATAACTATTAACACTAAAACCATAGAAAAATCTTACAAATTTAGTCCTTCCTACGTCTGTCTTATCTGATCAGGGATCAAATTTAATGCCTCGCATTTGCCAGCAATTTATGCATGAATTATTCATCCGATAATACAAATATTCTGCCCATCACCTTGAAAATCAAAGGCTGTGTCAAGAGTTAATCAAACATGACAGAATATGATTTGATGGTATTGTTTTGATACCAGGATATACTGGGACGACGTTGTTCGTTTACTGTTGTTTACATATTTAGACTTGTTAATCATGCAATTAGTTTAGTTGTATCTGTCCCACACTGTCAGCATTTAATTCATGGAATACAAGCGGACTGTAGTGACATTGGTGTAACTAATGTTTCGAGCAATATTGAATAATCTAGACCAGCAACTTTAACATCTACAGCCAAAATATAAACATAACTAAAACAAATATCATTTGAATATGACCAACAGTTTCAGATACTCCGATAGGAACAAATACAATCATCCATGATTTTGAACTTGTAAATTATCATCCGTGCAATTACATTCACACAGTGTGAATCCTCTAAATCGGGAATGTTTGTAAAAAGATAATCCGTATTTACAAGTAAATGACTTCATAGAACCAAGTAAGTGAATAGAGTTTACCATTCATTCTTGCGCCGAAACCAAATAATAATTTTCGCATGTGCATCGACTATGGCAAAGAGAATGTGTGACCAAAGCTGATTGCTTTCCGTTGCCACGAATAAATAACTGCATCGGTATTATTTGGAATGCAAAATGTATCACTAAATATGACGTGTTGAAAGGATTCTGACAAAGGCAACTCACGGTAAGAGCAAAGACATTTTGTGTTTTCGTAGTTTGAGATGGATTTTATCAATACAAATTCATGCCTTTTGCGGAAGAAATTTTGGCTTTTTTCTCTCCAAAGTTTAATGAAAACGATTACATCTTGTCTAGATAATCTCAATGCTTGCAGCGATGATATATCATCGTTTAAAAAGACACCATGAAAATCACTTTCAAACCATTCGCGATTTGTATAGTTTCGGTGATGCAACTTTGACAATTGGATTTACTAAATAATGAACTATGTAGACATAATTTGTATGTGATTAGAGATTAAACATTCAGATCATTACTATTAGAGGTGAACATGTTTAATATGAGAGTACGAAATTAACTTTTCACTTAGAAGTTCGAATCTTGCTAACGTATTAAAGTGTTTTAGGTCAATATTGTTTAATATTAAAAGTGAAAACAGCCTTACAATTTTGGCTTGTAATTTTAGTGATCCACATATTAAAATTTTTCACTGGAATTGAAAAGTGCTCATTAAAACTTCTTGGACGGAATACTCATTTTGGAATTATTTGGATTCATTCATGAACCTTTTTGGACTAATTTTCTTACATCAAGAACTTTAACAGATGCACACATTCCATGTCATTGGCATATTATCCCAAACAAGACTATTTCAGCAAACTCTTAATTGAAATTTATTTCGAACACCGCAGCAATGTATGTCATACTTTGTAGATTCGGACTATAACGTGATATGACTATTATGAATATTTGGGAGTTATTACAATTCTTTAAATTCATATAAAATGTTGACCATGTGTTGAAAGGAATAAATTAATTGCTGAATTTTACATAACTTGTTGTTTTTCATTCGTTTTAGCTAATTAGTTTAAGACCGGTGAGTCGCAACAACGTCTATTCATTCATTCAATGACTGTGTAATGTAGCTGCAATTGTCAATGTTAATCGGTAACGAAGAAACACATCTGGCTTTAGTAGTTACTTGTTTACTTTATGAATATTATAAAATGTCCATTCTGTTGCAGACCTCACAGTAAAATGTATGACGCATTACAATGTATTTTTATCGGAGAAATAAATGCAAGAACATCCGTTCCGGACCACTGTGTAAAGGTGAATTAATTTGAGACAGTTTATCTGGAGTTTGACAATACAATTATAGATTATTGAAGCCATTTAGATTCACCTTTCTTGATATATATATCTGCCTGACTATTCTCTTTTGAACTGAGAAGCCATACCACATATGAAAGATGTATCGATCTAGAATATCTTTTTATTTATGGTCATTCTCTATTATTCTCTCTTGTTTTAGAGCTAATTGAGATCTCAGCGATTTGTATTAATTATTATCCTGTATTAGAGCAAAACAACGTTTTACTGTTTCAGTAACGGATATTGACAGATTTCATATTATGGTGTAAATATCACACCCATTTAGAACATCGGCGAGCAAACAATTTTAAACTATACGCAAAATTTGCTACTTGTCATCGATATGGTAGATCTTAATTTTTCAGTGAATGCCATAGGCAAAGACTGTTTTATAGCAAAATCAATATTTGATGTACCATATACCTACCACAAATATTACATTGAATTTTTCTTAAAGATTTTAGGAACATTATGAATAAATGAGACACGCAGCATGAGTAATTTAATATGAAATTTAAAGTGTTGTTTGGTATTTTGTTTAGAAATTAAACAAAACATGTTATGGCAGATGCAAATTGTGGAGTAGTTCTTTAAAAACAACGGTGATCCTAAAAGCATCATTGCGTACATTATTTGCAATGAAAATAGAACACATGTTTAAAAACTGAACCGTCATAAGCTTTTTTATCAGTGACAGAACTTGAAAGACTGTACAAAAGCAACTGCAACCCTTGTACGTACTCTACCGGAATGCATGCTTAATATAATTATTGATTCTGAAATGAAACAAGTCACTTGGCTGGAGAGGCTAATATGACCAATAATGTACAAGGGTGCTGGAAGTCACATTAATTGAGATAATTACACTCCAATAACTAGAGTAAGTTGTTTTGGGACATGTTCACATAAAATCTTAAACGAACAAATAAGGAACATATTATTGATAACACGAGTAGTCTGGAGGAAAAGAAGGTACAATGTCATGTCAATAACTATTCATGATTTTGCTTTGAATTTCATCCTTATGTGCACCTTGAAAGTAAAGAAAAATAAACTATTTTGTTCTTTTGTTGACTTTCAAAAAACGTTGCATTAACTTTGGATAATTATTATGTGGCTAAAGAAAATTAACCACAATATAGATTATATTGTTTTAGAATATGTTGTGATACAAGCTGTGAGTTGAAAAGAAATTGTCTATTAGAGTTCAAATTATTGAATACATTACTAAAGGGATTGGAAATTCAATATTAGTAATAGTAGAAATAAATTTGGTTTCTGCTGCAAACAATATTTTACAATTATGTTTAGATTTTTATAGTTTCTCATTATTTATTCATTCTAAATATCCTTTCGTCATCAAATCCATGACATTTTGCAAGGCCGTAAATCTTGTTATTGGCGACGTCCTTACGTCTCTTAATAGAAACAAAAAATTTGCCTATATATTTACAGTTAAAATTGTTTGACTTTACCATTACACCTGTACAAACGGGATCAAATTTCAAAGAAAAATAATGCATTTTTGAAAATGTACTCCAATATATACACTATAATCATGTTTAGGCCGGCACCCATCACAAATCACTAGAAATGTGCATATCATTAACGTTTGGTAATGAATCCTCCATGGAAAAGGGGGAAATCATATATGGTATATATATAATGATACTCTTAGATGAGGATATGGACTTATATAATAAATGGATAACGTACATAAGCACATTTCTTCAAAAGGTAGGAAGATAATATTAGATTCGTCGTCTTAAATCAATGCTGACAAGATCTGTTATCGTTTTAAGAACTTTTCTCCTGAGTACAAACTGGAAGATTACATGATCAGAGTTCATGAAACTATATATTGTTCTATCTTATAATATATGACGTAAGACAATAAAATATATGAAAAAGGCAATTGCACTAAATCTGAAGAAAAAACGTTTAGGTTAATGAATTATTCTACCTATCTCATTGTGAATAGTTTACGACGTTATAATAAATTTGATAAAGAAATGTCATGACAAAAGTATTCTGAAATATCAATGATGAAAACCTTACATATATTGCTGGGACTACGTTAAGAGCGAAACGAAAACTGGATACAGATCTATGTCAGTATATGTATAATGATAAAAAGTAAACCTGGACAGAGTAAAAAATATAATAATAATTTTCTGACTTAGATCATCGTCTTTATTTTAGAAATATATGGTGTTAAATTAAGTAACATAAAAGGAAAAAATAACAAGCGTAGTAAAATTTAAGACATTATGTATCTCCCTATAATACAAAAGTGGAAATTTAAAGAAGGACTAAAATAATTGTGAGTTATATCCCAAACAGTCCTGAAAATTGTACTACAAGTCCAAAGGTATATAGTGTTCTCAATCTATTCCAGTGTTGAATGACCTGTTTTGCAAGCAGTCTTCATTTGTAGCAATTATATTGTCCAAAATAGCACTGAGTGTAAGAACAATAATCCGAAAATAATGATTCAGTCCAACATGGTAACGAGCACATTGTTGTTCCAAAAGTTAATTTAAATTAATGTATTATGCCAAGTTATATATGAAGACAGCCACAGGTGATTTTAGGTCTTGACTTAAAGTAGGAAATACTGAGTTATGTTTATCAGAATGTATGTTAAAACGTTGTTTCCAGAACCATTTTAATTACTGTTCAAAACGTAGGCCTTGAGTTCAAATATCAGTCAACAACCGACTCATAACTTACAATCAACACGCAAAAAATAACCATGGATGTCTACTGAAACCAAAAGGCCTGGCTAACAAGTTTATATATCTGCAAGTTCAATCCACAGTATGCACACAAATTAAACACATAAAAACAACAAGGACACGTTGAGAACACGATATATATATATATATATATATATATATATATATATATATATATATATATATATATATATATATATATATATATATATATATATATATATAATATACTCCATTCATCTTCATACAATAGCTAATGACAATATCATGTGTGTCACTCTGATATTCGTCATTTATCTGGTATATTATATGTGTAATAACTGTTTGTGTAAGAGCCATTTGTTATTCCAAGATGATAAGTAATGGGTCTTCTACTCTTTCGATCAGCCAAAACGCACCATCTTTCTACGTAACTGAAAATGATTACTATAGGGTACTGATGTGTCAATAGTACAGAAAAAGCCACTGTTTTAAATCCAAATGTTTAACGTGAATTCACCGTAAATGAAAATATAAAATCAACATAGTCCTTGAATTTGAGTAAATTAATTCCCAATAGTCCTTTGGATAAATTGACAGTATTTTAGTATATCCAACTGTCTTAGACATCGAATGTTCCAAACACTATAATTTCAACAAGCCTTTGTAAATGTATAATTCTCCTGAATTCCTGACAAATCAAAACAAACCTAAGAAATATTAATGTTAACGCCAGTTTTTAGCTACGTAGAAAGATTATATGTTTTATTGCCAAAACAACCTTTATCAAGCTTTTATCGAAACATCCCGTATTTTGAAATGACAACACATCAGCTGATTTGAATTAGTTGATCAGAAAGTTGCTCAAGAACTTTATTCAGAAACACACGTGGCCTCCATTTGCCTAATTCATGTTCTATCTGGACAAAGTAATGTTATTTACAATTCTTTAGTATATTGACGATGGAATTATGATTGAAATATTACATGTTAATGAAATATTACATGTTATACATGAACCGATTCCAACAGCAAAATACCCATTATTTATGATCTTGGAATCAAAATGACTCTTACACACACAATTATTACATACACAATATGCCTGATATGTGACGAATAAAAAAATAACACACAGGATATTGTCATTAGCGATTGTATGGAGATGAATGGAGTGTATTAGCAAGTCAAACACGTTTTGAACACCCAATAAGATGAAAATAGTGGCAACAGTTCAATAGTGTTGCTTCCAGGAACAATCAACTTGATAAAATAAGACAGATGTAGGTTTGAAGACAAAATATAACCTTACCATGGAATGGTTTTTGTTTTGCAATTTTGCAGATCAAGGTAATATAATGTAGTCGGCGATTACCGAATTTGTTCAACATCAAGTGGGGTCTGTATTGTTTGTTGTTATCTGTGTTACGTATATTTGATTTAATATATATATATATATATATATATATATATATATATATATATATATATATACATATATATATATATATACATTGATACTTTGTCAGATAATTGTTTGACCTTCACTGTTAGTTCATAAACAACAGGTGTTGATCTAAATTCTGACCTGGATTCAGAATTGGTAAACAAAGTTCTATGTTGCTTTAAAATGATTCGTTGTTGTCAAGGTGATGATGGGACTACGTGGGTTAAGAAGTAAACATTTTTTTTTTTAAATTGTTATTCTGGGAAAAAAATCGTTGGTCTAATCAAGGCCATAGGCTGTGTATGTGATATAAGCATGATCATGTGACCCCACCCCTCTCATTTCACAACTTAAGGGAATTTCGAAACTGCGACTTATGATATAATACAATATTTGTTTTGAGAGATATTTCTCAGTTTTGGGCGTTTCATTTGTTGCATCTAGATCCTGAGCTATAATTTCCTTGAGATCACCTGTCTTTCAAAGGGATTAATTCTGTATTGTCTGGAAATATTTTGACCAGTACTCACACAGAAAATTTGGAAAGATATTGCCTACAAATTTAATTTGGATTTCCAACACCGGAGTGCCATTATTTGTATATATATATATATCCATCGTGGATTTTACATCAGGATTCAAATTCGAAATTATTAGAACATTTATTTTTTGGACTTTTGCAATTTAATTCATGGATTATTTGTAGATTATTTTGGATTTGATTCTTGAAACCATAATTTCTTCTCCTTGTTTCATTGTTACAGATTTTCCATGAAAATAAATTATTTTCTAAATTTTAAAACGCTTGTTGTTTTCACTCTTTCCGTGTTACTGTTTATTCGAGCCTAAACACATAACAAATGCCGTTACATGAAAGAAAGTATAAATGAAATTAAACCGACTCTTAAGAATCTACACTTTCGTTCAATGGAAATTATGATATCTCGAAATATGGGTGGAAATATGTTAAATATTAAAAACTGTTAGCTTTTATTATGTTTGGACAGAGTACATGACAGTAGTACATAAAAAAGTAAGAACAGAAAACCTGAACCGAGTATGAATCTTTACAAACCATTAGAGATAAGCTTGACACCACAATTTCAATTGACTCATCATCACCATACAGTTGGGATACAGAATTTGAGCGGCAACCATTAGCAGCATTAGAACCTGTCTCTATGGATTTCGTACGTACAATAGTGATGAAGAGTGCACCAAAGTCGTGTGACCTTGATCCAATTTCAACATCACTGCTGCTTGAGTGGTTCGATCCAGTATTGCCTTCACTAACTGATGTTATTAATACCTCTCTCTCATCCGGGGAATTCCAATCATTTTTCAAAACTGCCACTGTAAAGCCTCTGCTGAAGAAACCAACACTAGACCGTAACGATTTAAAGAACTACCGCCCAGTTTCTAATATCCCATTCATAAAAAAATTCTTAGAAAAGGTTGTTCTATCCCAGCTTGTATCTCATCTAAATTCAAACATTCCTTTTATCAATGTACAATCTGTGTATCGCCCATGCCACAGTACTGAAACTACTCTTCTAAAAGTAGTTAATGAAATTCTCTCTGCCATGGATAGCGGAAAGATTACAGTCCTCACTCTCCTTGATTTGTCTGCAGCATTTGACACAATAGACCATGCTATATTACTTCACCGTCTCCAGCATGTATTTGGCATTCATGATACAGCCTTACTGTAGTTCAAGTCCTACTTGGTCAACGGGACACAACTTGCATCTGTAAATGGAATACACTCCAGCCCAGTTGATATATTATGTTGTGGTGTTACACAGTGGTCTGTTCTTGGGTCTGTTCTCTTCATTATATACACTCAGTTGCTCTCAAGTGTCATAGATCATCATGCAGTGTCTCACCAACTGTATGCTGATGACACCCAAATATACAAATCTAGCCACCCAACTGAAATTGATGCTACCATCCAAGGTGTACAGAGGTGCATTTCTGATGTGAAATCATGGATGACATGCAACAAGCTGCAGATGAATGATGATAAAACTGAGTCCATTCTGATCACAACAAAAAGACTTTCTCATTCACATCCTTTAATTCAAACTATAAATATCAGCAACGCCAACATTAAATTCACACAATCAGTACGAACCTAGGTTTTACTATGCACAGTACTCTCAGATTGCACCAACATATCATGAACATATGGAAGGCTGCATATGTTGAGCTGAGACGCATCAGCTCAATTCGCAACTATCGTTCAGTTTATGCCACTAAAACACTTGTGTGTTCATTGGTACTTTCAGAACTGGACTATTGTAACTCAATTATGTCTGGTTCATCTCCATATATATACACCAAAAAACTTCAAAAAGTTCAAAACACAGCTGACCGGATCATACTTAGAGTACCACGATCAGATCACACCTCAACGCTGCTCTGTACCCTACACTGGCTATCCATTCGATCCAGAATCAAACAGAAAATTTGTTCTCTGTGCTACGTTTCACTGTCGGACTCTAGTCCAACATACCTATGCGACCTCACCCATGCGTACCAGCAAGATACTTACGCTACTCTTTTGACACTCGTATACTCAGTATTCCCACTTTGGAAACAAAGTCATATGGACAGCGGTCTTTTGCGTACCAGGGCGCAGCAACGTGGAATGAATTGCCCACTGAACATAGACACAAAGCACAGTGATCACAGTCAAGAGGACTCTCAAAACTCACTTATTTCGACTGCAAGACCAAACTTAAAGACCTAATAATGTTTCCTACCTGAAATATTCTCAGCATGTCTTTTTTTAGAATGTTTTTCTAATTTCATGGTGTTTCTTTTTGTAATAATATTTGTGTATGTTTCTCTAATGTTGTAAAGCGCTTAGAGCTTCTAAAGATTAGGCGCTATACAAAGTCCTCATTATTATTATTATTATTATTATTATTATTATTATTATTATCTTTTCATCTTATATTAACTGCCTCAAGCGTAAAAGCATATGGAAACAACCATAGATTAGAAATAAGTTCTGGAAGGAGAACGTCGGTCTCATAAGAGTATTGTATGTCAAGTTAATATTACCCTCTGAATTTAACATACCTATCTTATCACATTGTACAATTTACATATTGTATGTGCGATTTAATATGTTTCATTCATCAGCATGTTAATATATCATTTTATGTGAAAATGCATGTTCTATGACGTTAATTTGTATCAAATTAAATGCATTGACCTTTCGTGTTTTGACTCTACCCATGATTACCAAAAACAATGTGTAAATTTTTCTGAGTACAATACGGGAAATATATATTATTTGTATTCAAAATACTTGCCAGAGCAGGAAAGAAGAGTGTCTAACCAAGGTATCAAATACTTTTTCTATAGCTCCGGGAACTTCATACTTAGAGGATCGTGTTTAATTGTTATTATAACGCTATATATAAAAAGTATATGAACGAAACATATATTAAGAAAGGGATGTTTTAACACAAACACACACACACACATGTTCTAAAGCAACAGTAATAAGTCCCACGTTTGACTTCAGTAGACGAAATAACATCACACAGATGAAATAAAAACCCGGAAAATATAGAAAATAATGACTTGCCAGCTTTTACAGAGTCTTTGCTCCACACCATGGATTAAAACACGCAACTTACGCACAGACTACAACTAAATCAGCCCATATGATTCGAGTACCTGTCAGAATAAAACTATCAAGAAGACTACTAAGGAAAATGGAATAAAAGCGGTACTTCCGGATTCTCTCCCACTTACGGAAATTTAGTTTCTGGAGATCAATTCCTGATTACAAA
This sequence comes from Sinohyriopsis cumingii, assembly GCA_028554795.2. NCBI lineage: Eukaryota > Metazoa > Mollusca > Bivalvia > Unionida > Unionidae > Sinohyriopsis > Sinohyriopsis cumingii. The sequence continues at coordinate 112,889,519 of CM068828.1, forward strand.
AAGATTGGACAAACGTGATATAATGTTTGGTTTTAATGGTAGCTACTGCAGAAGGCATGACTGATCACCGAAATGAACGACAAAATAGGTGTATCATATGCAAGACATGAATACGTTGTTGTAATGTTCTTGCTAATGTCTGGTTGTTAATCCCATTTCAGCAATACACATATGGAAATCATAATGCATTATAGTAATAGATGAAGCTGACTACTTCGCAGTACAAACAACTGATGGTTCTATCAATACAGATTTACATTACCTTGACATTAAGAAAAACAGTTTACTCGATCGGGATACATTTGACACATGGAATACATTGTTTTATTTTAAAAAAATTACTTTGGAAGCAGAACCTAAATCATACGAATCCGACAATGACTGTAACCCATTATCGATCTTTAACAAGAACCTTAAACTCATAATGTTAAGTTTGAATCATTAACATTAGAAGCATAAGATTTGTTTTAGTGCTATACTTTTGCTCTTCTAAATCATCGGGAAGATGAATTCGAAGTGCCTTTTTGACTATCCTGAAACATATATGTACACATATAGCGGTGTGTTAAGACCATGGAGACGATTATCAGTTGCTTGCAACTGTTGTGATATTATCATCATGACAAGATTTGCATGATTGCAATACATCGCCGCTCACTGTATTTCAAACACAGATCAATATCAGACGAGCTTCAAATGACGTGTGTTTCCCATAGCTGGGTCAGATATTTCCATCTAGTGGAAATAACGTAATACCTTACCGATTATACGTTCAATAAGTACTGGCAATAAACAGTAAATAGTCAACAATAAAATTATGATCGTATAGCAAAGCACTTAAAGCTTTTGTATGCATTTCATATAGACTCTCTCTCTCTCTCTCTCTCTCTCTCTCCGACAGTCGCTAACATTGCAATAAAACAGCAATATTTGAGTAATTCGTGGTGCATGGTTACAGAATAGAGGGCGTTGTAATAATAATATTTGCTTGATGTTCGGTACTCAACACATAGATGTGTCACCAGTGCGCTTGGCCAACTTGATAATCTAATCAACAAGGAATACGTTGCATCCAATATATTACAATAACATTTCACAACACAAATGAAATAAGCTATCCGAACTTATAGATGAACAAAGCAATGTCCAATATATTACAATAACATTTCACAACAGACAAATGAAAGATTATCAGAACAGTTTTCGTTTTAGAATAGTTGCCACCTTAGCTGAAACAATGAAATCCCAATTATGCGTTTGTTTATACATGTATTGGTGACACTGTTTCAAAATGTATTTGTCCAAAGTACCAAGCAAATAAAAACGTTAGTAACAATATATTTGGCTGCAGTAACAAATGTAAAAGCTAACTGGTTGATTTGTTATATCTAGTTATAAATATATTCCTGGAAGTATGACCTTAGAATTATATTCGCTTAAATCATATTAGACTCAAAATCAGAACAGTACTTTTATGTTAGCTAATGATTAGCAAGAAATGAAAAAGTATCCTGCCAAACGTTGAAACGGAATCAGTAGAAAATTAGCATCAGTGTACCTACCTGATATCATATGAACGAACTGATTCTTACATATTGCCCCACCACCCAAGAGCAACCCAAGATTGGAATTTCCTTAACTCAATTGTCAATGACAGTTGCTGAATCTATTGAAAGTCAAATGTATACCTTATCGAAGACAGTTTCAACTCATAGCTTTTAAGAAATAAATGTTTCGTGAATGTTTACGTTGCCAAATACACTAACATCCTCATTATGTGAATTAATGAACTGATCATGATCGGTATCCCATGCAAAGAGGCAAAGAGCCACACCTGAAAGCCATATAACGGTCTTCATATAGTCTCATAACTTTAGGTCTCGGTATCCAGATTAAGTTTTGAAAAAGGAGTTTCGAAATGACATTACTGAAATACAAATTCCTTCCTTTATTCCTAATCTGAAAAAGAAACAATCATGCGAAATGCTTCTGGATTCATACTTCTGCTAGAAATTATGAAAATATCTGATATTGTGCGTTAATAGAGGAGTGATTCCGAATATTTTATGTAATGAGGTTATTAAGCTCATATGTAGGAATAATGGTAACGTTGTTGTCCCTTATATTTATCGAGGTATTATATTCTTTACTTGTTTTCTAATTGATATCATAACACACCAGCTTTGGAAATATGTAAAGGATCTTAGTATATTTGATGGGGAATATGCTGACCTTAAATCAAATCCCAAGTATTCTGCAGTTTCTCAAATGCATGCATTAAAGTGTCTATTTCATTGATTTATTCACAAATGTACAAGCTCGTAATGAATCTTCATAAACATCTAAAACTAAATTGATACTGTCAATCGATGTGTACTCTTTATAAGGGTCATGTCTCTATAAATCAATGAAAAAAAGTAATATCATTTTAAATTTATATAGAAGAAAGCAATTATTTTAAATTGAGAAATTCACATCCGTTTTGGCTTGTCTATTATGACGTAGATATAGAGACAAATGATAAAGTATCATCTTTATTGTTACACAATTGTCCAATGATTTGAGTGACTATGCGTGAAAACTCAACACTTAGTAACATTGTACACGAGACTTTTGAGGGGATCCTTGCAATTATGCTAGTATGTGCCCATGATGCATTTTATATTTCCAGAATCTGCATACCAACTCCAGCAATCTTAGACAATGTTTTGCAATGTATGGGATTTGGTAATTTAATGTAAAGCATACTCTTAATTATTGGGTATCATTTTTAACTTTAATGGAAAAGATGATAAGCAAATGATTGTTTACTGTTTTAACAAAACAGAAAGAAAATTGATTGTTTTATACAATAAAGAAATCATACGTACGTGCTTTACCTGGCTGATTTAATTTATTGGTATAACATTGCCTAAATTTCTAATTGGCTCACAAGTTTCTTGTTTCGAAGATTTAAGTAATATTGAATTGTTGCAGATAATATTTTCTAAAACGATATATATTCTGACAAGCGTACACAAAAGTTATTAATGATAATAGCATGCAACTTTCAGTCCTTGTTCTGAATTTAGAGGCAAAATGTGTATTAGTCTTTAATTAGAATTTAAGTTGAATTCAAGGATATGTCTGACTTGTCATCTATGTGTCATGCCACTTTATTTGATTTCTCTTAGCTTTATGATTGTATTCACTTTATTTTAAAATGTTTACGACATCTAGACACCTTGACAGGTTGTCTCCTCGCGATTTTGAACTAACACCGTGACTTTTCGAAACCCTAAAGCAAGTAATGCCGTCGCAACATTCCAAATATATTTTTCAATATAATAAATAGTGCACCAATCAAGGAAGAAGAACCGTTGTTGTATCATCAACACATGTTTTGCCTATCCCCGTCTTCAAAACATATACAAAATACTTATGAAACATTGCATGTGCAATACTCGGGTTCATACATGTTTGGAGGAGCATCAGCGAAGTGTTTCTGTCTGAGATTTCAAAGACGTTAGAGATTGCTCTGGGAAATAGCTAACAGTATTTAATCGTTTTCCTTACACGATATATTACTATGTATATATACACTATATATCATATACTTTGAGAAGTAGATTCTTTACACACACACACACACACACACACACAGACACGCAGATACACACCTATATGCTGAAACAGTACAAGCATGGCAGGTATTTGGATACGGCCGACACGACAAAACGCACACATTACTCCATATAAAAATTGTGTTATGATGTCATAAGTAACTATTTAGCAACTTATTTGTCTGGGCTGTGTTCGATATAACGTAACGGATGCAGAGGACATCAGGCATTACCTGTTCGTATACTGCAATTTCTGTAAACCCATCCTTTTAAAGTGCTTTTCAGAAAGAAAATTGAATTAAGATAACACGTGAGAAATGGAGAACAGTTTTTCCCCATTCTCTCTCCGCTATAAATATAATTTAATTACTCAAAGAAAACACACTGGAAACGTATGATATAAAAAATTGTTCATAGTATATATTGGAGAAAGTTTGCCTGGTCTCCTAAGAGAATGACAGCAGGACGGTTACCATGACAATGGCTACAATATATAATGAAACCTAATTGACTTTCATACAAATTGTAGGCTGTTTTTTCATTTCAATATAACAAAGATATAGAAAATCGGGAAACATTACACTAATAGACGAAAACATGGCAAATCAGGAATTTTGCACTAATTGGTGAAGACATTTCAAGACTTCGTCTTCCAAGCGACCAAACGATAGATCAATACAGAATTTCATTACTAATTTGAAGGAACTATTTTGCAGATATTATTTTATGTTTAGCTAGCAATGGCAGAGGGAATGGTTTAGCATGTGTTATACCTTCACTTGAAAATCAAGCACATAATCATAAGAATCAAGCTAAACCGTTCAACATTTCTACTCGAATTCAGCTTTTCCATTTATGTATAAAACCCGTCTTGCAGTATTTGGATTATTATATGATTTATAGGTTAAAAAAACGGATAAATAATGCATGTATCTAGTTTCTAACTTGCAAATAATTTAAATTTGCAGAAGAATTCAGGATGTTATGAGTGTGTTTAAACTGTTGACGTTATCTAAATGTTCAGTACAAATGCAAAACTGCAAACATGACAAAATATAAATTCGATGAGCAGCCTTTGAAATCTTTAACGCAAATATGCATATACTACAACATATAAAAGAAGAACAGAAGGAATTAGTATTTTGACCACCTATGTAGGGCCTCTATTCAGCTCGAATCCACATATCCATCAACTGCATAGTACGAAACAGAAAAGCAAAGATTTCGTGAATAACAAAACTATAGTCGAATGAAGTTACTATTGTTTTCTGCTTGGTATCTTCTTGTTTGACGTCAAGACACGTTGTATATCATAAATGCATCTTACATATATGGATATAGAGAATAGCTTTGACTTTGATTAGCTCCAGAGGTGACAATTCATCACTGTAAGATCAACCTGCAATATATGGTCGTCTCCATCATTATGTATTGCTATGGCTCTATGGTCCTAAACTAAGTAACATAAAGAAGCTATACCAGAACGTTGTGTAACACTTAACACACACTATAATTATGAAAAGTTAAAAACTATTAGTGGAACTTACATTTGTATCAATTAAATTTAAAATGATTCAGAAAAGTATATCGCAAGTCCTAAATAATCGAAAGTTCCGAACATGAACCAAATTCTAGAAACTAATGGTCGGCCTACAGTCATGATGTACAATAATGGTATTGTACACAGCTTCTTTGAACAATTTACAATAGTCCCAATATAACGTTTTAATCCAAGGAGCACTTTGAGGTTCCAATAAATAATCCTAACAAGTCTGCTTTCACGTCTTCTAAAAACAACATTAAACACGTATGCTAACTGATGTTACCACAGGAGCAAAATAAACAAGAACCCAAAGTAAGAATGATATCAATTACGTCATTTTCTCCTAGTACACCAGCATACGGTGCTAAACGCATTTTTCTGCTTTCTACGTGACATTTTTTCAAGTACTCTTGTTGTAAAAGAAACCATCTGACTGTCTTAGAGAATGGTAAATAACTCAAAACTTGTAAACGACTTCTATTATCAATATTATTTTTGATCGCAAGCATATATGTATACATCGTACACAATCTACACTCTAAATATCTTAAAATCGAATTTATATCCGTGTGTCTAAATATCTATTTAGTACATTCATTATAGATATGTGTATGTGTGTGTATGTGTTGGATTTGTAATGTAGATTTATAAAAATAATCAGTCATATCGCTACAATATCTGCAGGGTGGCAGTTTATAGTGATGTATATCAATGGAGCGTAATGTCGCAGACATGTAGCATGCTGTCCCACGCTGTCATATTATCCTTATACCAGGCCGACCAGTCCTTACACTAACCTCCTAATGATGTGCGCCAAGCCAGGTAGCTGTTAGTGCCATTTTTGTAAGTCTTTGGTATGACTCGGCTGGTGAGCGAACCCACGAACTCCCGCACGCTCTAATCAATATTAAACCGGAGCAGTTTTTTCAATATAGATAATAATTACAATTTACAGCCACTAACATAACTTAAACATAATATTCATGAAGTCAAGTGCCAAGAATTACTATAATATAGATAAGCATAGAAATATAATTACATATAAACGGATTTTTTTATCCATTGTATTTACTACTGATAACGCTGACAAGAATGCAAACATCTCTGACTCAGACATGCCGTCCCATACCGTACCGACAAATGAGAATACACTTTGTTAATTTCTTATTAGGTTTGCAAAGCAGTGAAGGCATTGAATGGTTGGTAAATCTGGGTATAATGCGTCATTGTTTGGATCAACGGAATGGCAACTAAATCACTTCTCGCGTATTCTCAGGCCTACCTATGTGTCCATCGATATTGGAAAACTACTAAGTAATGTAAAGGTTGCATTTAAATTTTGGTATCAGTAGAAGGCACTGCAGCTTGTATGGTGTCTAAGACGAAGACTAATCATATACTGTACCATACCATTACTTATTAAGGTGGGGTACGTCAATTCAAGTTAATCCTCCCCACATAATATTTTATGATTTGGGGTTGGACTCTGTAGTAGAATATCCTGGGGAACGTTTACCCAAGAACCAATAATTCTGTGAATGATCTGTCTGTTGTGTAACGCATAGGGGGACTGCTCTATGAAAGATGACTCAAGAACAAAACTTCCAGATGGGAGTGGGAATGGGCAGGATTTGCCGTCTGTCACCGGCAATTCAGTGATTTTATTCGTGTCTTTCACGTTTGGTTTGCATTTTTGTCCAGCGTACATTACTTACAAGAAGGAAAGGGCTACTTTCCCGAAGTTGATTCGATCATGTTATTTGTGTCATCGAAATATTGAATTAATCGTGGAATTCAACATTTCCTGCAAAATAAATGATTTAGGTCAGAAAATTAGGAAAGGGTGGTATACATAAAGGATATAATTATCCATTAAAACTTGGTAATATCTGGCAGTTTTTTTTTTCGTTTTCGTTTCACCCAAGACATTTATTTTAATCGGGATTTTTATTGTTGGTTTTGCTTCTGTTGAATGATTAACTTGCAAATTGTGAAATTATGTGTTTAATACTACCATTTTCATTGTGGTATGTCTGCAAGAAGTGGGTTCAGAATGCGCTTTCTTGTATCTGTAGTCCGTCTAACGTGTATTTTCATACACGTTTTTGCATTTGTAATCTGGAAACAATTGTCGGTGTTGTGATAATATGCGTACACATACATTACTTGTCTTTAGTACAGCGCATTATGCTATAAAATTGGAATCCATATTCTGACTGTCGAACCCACATTGTTAGAAAGCCTCATATAGACTCCATATAATACAATTCGACTGAAATCATCGAATACCTCAACGATTTCTGGGAGCAAATTATTGAGATGTGCTAACAAATATCGCATGAGCGTACCAGATCAAAGATGTACTGATTTTGTCCTTTTATTTGCATATTTACGTACTTTCACTGTTTCATTGTTTGTTAAGCGATTGCTATTTAACCATTTGTGAGAATATCGCTTTCTTAGCTGCATATTTCTTACATGTCGCATTTATTTAGAAACGTCATTTCTGCAATACGTATACACAATTTGTATAAACAGATTGTTACTTAGAACAGCACTAGAAGGTAGCATTTTTGGTTGCCATTTATTTGGCATAGGTTGAAAATAAAGCAAGAATATAACATTTTCCACCACAATGTATCCAGGATGCGAAATACTTGTTATCTTACGTCCAGTTCTAGCAAAGCATAGTAAATTGTACTGGAAGTCAAACGTCAATACTCACCCCACCCCAATACATCAATCTTCAACGTCATGGTTGTATGATAACGCAGTATTAGACAGTGCAGCCTGTATCATGTCTAAGACGAAGACCAATCATATACTGTACCATATCATTATTTATTAGAAACTGTTATCAGACAAAAGAGGTAAATATAATCCGGAACAAGCATTATCACGACGATAACCAATGAAGCGAGTACATGAAGAAACTGTCCATATATTAATTTGAGGATATAGTAGTTTAATTTATTTAACGATGACATATAATAGTCAACTTAACATAAAACAGATCTCATGGCACTAATATCGTTTGAATTCAAAACTTTGCACGTGATGTAAGTTTATGTAATGTTGCATTGTAAAAGTCAAAAGAAACGGATATTAGACATATCATAAGTGTATATTATTGAATTATTGCACATTAAAGTCAAATATAATAACGAATAGTCATGAATACGGAATCATTCAGTGAATTGTGAAAGATTTAAACAGCATAATGGATTTGAATTAAATAACATCCAGTACAGAATATTGTCAGTTATTGTCACCATTATTAGACACAGACTGTGAGATTTGAAAGCCTTAAATAGTACCGAATGGTCTACGTTTCAGCTGTTTGTTGGATGCGATTATCTTATGCCAGCCATTTTCATGTAACGTCGTTGTATGTCCTGTTTGAGTACAGGTACTCCCTGTTGAAATGCAACTTTTTGACAGCGAAGTATAGGGGTATTTGGTTGCACGCTGGTCCACTCGTCGTGCATTTCAAAAACTATGATTTTTCCATTAGTTTGGGGACACATTGCTTTATGGACTTATTTCATACCTTCGTCGCTGTTAAGCATTTATACATTTTGACTCCTTACATGGTGCCAGCCTGCCGAAGAGTGCCAAAGATATTCACGTTATGGTTGTTCCCAGCCAGGAATTCTTTATCGCTAACCTGCCATAGAGTAATAAAATTAGTCACGTTATGGTTGTTCCCGGTAGTGGAAATGGCAAACTGTGTGAGCATGCACATTATGTCAGCTGAAAAAAGATTTCAGACAAACAGTTTGTGGTGAAACAGGAGAAAGAGTGTTGCATTCTGTGATATTGAAAAAAGACATTTACATAAATAATTTTGCGAAACTACTACTTAAGCCAAATGTACCGTCGCTTCTTTAAAAGAACATTCACAAACTTATGAAAGAAAATTTGTGATTATGTCAGCACTACTAGCAATTAAATGCTGAAAACAACGGAATATTTTATATGGTTTTTTATATATCCATGTAGCTGGAAGAAACAATTCCACTCAGTTAACTAATGTTAACGCTGATGAGTAAATTCAGCATTTATCGGCTTTCGTCTTGTTCCGTATATCTGCCTTCTAAAGACCAGATAGTTAACGCATTGTCGAGGGCAAGCATTCATTATGTTGGTGCTATATAACAATATTCATGCCTCGGGCAATACCAAACCGCTGCTATCACACATATTATTTATGTTGATTCATCCTAGTTGCTGTTACAAAGGAATCTATAGAAAGCGGATTGCTAGAGGGCAGAATATGTCTCGCAGAAACGTTTACTTTTTGGATTGCTTTTCACATTTTCTGCACATCATTATTTAACTAATCTGTTATAGTATGACTTCAGTATCACTGAAAAAGGTTTTACAAGTTAGTTATTAACGAATAAAAGCATATGAACATGCAGGTATAACACGTGTACGTTCATGAAGCTTCCAAACAACTACACTGGTTGTAACCGCCATTGCTGTCAAATAGAACACGATATGTATTCAAATACTCAGGTATATATATATATATATATATATATATATATATATATATATATATATATATATATATATATATATAGTGAGTGTGTGTGTGTTAAAAATTTAAAATATAATATTGACATTATGGCAATTATGTCCACAACGTGTATCGAATCACGTTCTACTGTGTTGGAACTACATGAGGATATAAAGCATTTTACGGCAATATACCATTGATCGCGGTTATGTCATTTGGCTTTTGTTGTCCCCACTGTAAACATCACCAACAACATACAACCCCCCCCCCAGCCCACCCAACAACAACAAAAAATTCGAAATATATAATCCACTGCATGTCGGCAATGAATGCAATGCTCCAGAATCGAGTTTAAACTACACCATTCCCTTAAAGGCATCCTCATAGGACACATTTCACAGTCTCGTCATCTATATTGTAATACCTCATGTTCTCGGACTTAATCAAAACTGGTGAAACAAAGGTAAAAATGATGGCATGTTCGTTACTGCTTATGCTATGCGTTTAAATGGGCATACACAGATCATAGAAACAGCTAATATTCAATATAATGCAAAGCTAAGATAAAGCGTATTTCTGTACTTTTCACCACTCGTCCGAAGCAGCACTTTAATCATACATTAACGTACATGGCAAAAATGACTAACTTTGTTTTGTCCTGTTTGTATTTGCTTGTACAGAAAAATAGATGCCGATTGTCGGTTCTTTTAACTGCAGTATTTATAAGTGAAACTTAATGCAATAGCAATCTACAGGTATAACACGTGTACGTTCATGAAGCTTCCAAACAACTACACTCAAACATGCATGTGGATAAAAAAGATACGCTTAAACATACATGTGAAAAAAGATAAATATACAAATACACATATAGAGAGAAAGACAGACGTGCACTCACAGCTATATGTGTATGATGGAAAAAAAGAAAAAATTACTCAATACATGTATAAGCTTCTATGTTATGATTTTACAATTGCAAAACGAAACCCGTAGCTTAAAGTGTCATCGAAACTTTGTTCCATATACACTCAATAACACAATTGCCTAAAGATCGATACTAAATACATCTAGGTTTATAAATATCGATGTATATCAATAATTAATAATTCATTACAACCAGTTATGCATTGTTGTGTGTCCATTTTTCTTTCACACGCACACACACACACACACACATATGCACATAAATAATGGGGAGATGCTATTCTCAGACAAACGTACTAAACCAAAATTAGAGCGCTTGCACGATTATGCTTGAAGTCGAGGAAAATGATTGGCCATGTTCTTTACTCAGATGAATTAATGATTAATTTCAAGCAGAATGGTCGCCATGAAATCCAAATAGTATTTATGTCTTTGCATTATATTGATCTATCTAGAGAGAGTGTGCGCGCGCGCGTGTGAGAGGGGGAGAGGTGGAGGAGGGTGGGGGGTGGCGGTTGGGTGGGTGTGAGTGTTTGTGTGTGTGTGTGTGTGTGTGTGTGTGTGTGTGTGTGATTTACCTTATTAATTTAATTTTCCAGTCATATCGCTACGATGTCTGCAGTGTGGCAGTTTAAAGTGATGTCTAGCACTGGGGCACCATTCAGCACCAATGTAGCATGTTGTTCCACCCAGTCACATTATCATGATATCAGGCCGACCAGTCCTAATACTAAACTCTTATTGCTAAGCATCTAACGAGGCTGCGGTTAGTACCATTATTTTAGAAGTCTTAGGTATGACTCGGTCGTGGTTCGAACCCACGAACTCCCACATACGGGGCGGACGTTCTGAAGACTAGACCAATTGAGCGGTCAGAGCTTTTATGGAAAAAAACTGTATGTTAATTTTTAGTATTCACGAATGGTTACATGTTATCAAGAAGATTTCGACGGATTGCCTCTTGAATAACGTAAGAGAAATAGTCCAACTTAAATATGCAAGAATACTTCATTACTTTGACCACATTAACGACTACAAATATGACGAAATGTTTAATCGATACTCTTTAAATAACGTTACATGATTATCATATCTGTCTTATTTTTTTCTTGAACTTTGATAACATTTTAAAAGACAGGATCTAATATTTTCGTTTAACACTACCTGATACTGTTTTTAAGGTGCTGTATAAAATTGTTGAAAATTCACGATTTCTTGATTACACAGTATATATTAAAGATATACATACTCTCTCTCTCTCTCTCTCTCTGCTGCCACTCTCTCACACAACGTCACACACACACACACACAAACACACACACACAGAGTGTAGAAAACAAAGGAAAATATGCACTTGGGCTATCGTTCATCACAAAAAAGGATGTTTAATAAAAATATGTCGTTAGAGTGCAAAACTCAATTACAGTTGCACTGTCCGCTATAATATTCTACAAGCTGATACAGTGCAAAAAAAGGTCCACTACACACATATCGCTACTGATCTTAACTATTACTACCTTGCACGATAAACAATGCTCATCTATAATCAACCACTAGCAATCGTAGCCTGAATAACTTGCAGTATATATGTAATATTTAATGGCACTAATGCTGTCTTAACGATATAAATGTCACACTAATCGCAGCCTATGTAGTCTGGGTGACATTAAGGCAATGGCCGAGTGATCTAAAGCGCTCTCCATTATGGATCTGCTATCTCACCTCTGTCTGCGTGGATTCTAGTCTCGGATTCGGCTAATGTGGGTAGGTGAGAAAGCTTGCCAGTAGCTTCTCGTGGGTTGGTGGTTCTTTCCGGATTTTTCCTGGGTTCTTCCTCCACCATTAATACAGTCTATTGTGTGCTGAAAAATGGCGTTAAACCCTACAACAACTACAACAACTATAACAACATTAAGGCAATCAAGTACACTGTACTGATACTCATATTACTCAGCTACATCTTATTATGCTTTCTTTAGCTTATAATTAAACTTAGATATGTTATATAGGTATATCTGTCTATCTGTATGTCTGCAACTATGTACACACATAGCTTAACACCCATCAGCATAATACTACCAATACAATGCCGATTATTCCCAACAAGGCAACTAAAACAAAGCGAAGAAAAGGTAGGCTCCTCAAACTACAAAATGCAATTACTGACATAGACCGCACTCTTTAACACCTCAAAGATCTTCTCAACTGATGGAGCATTCTTACAGGCACGTACCACGACAACATTATTTGCTTCCATCAATCGCCTCATATGACATGCAGGAGGACGTATTGGGCCTACTTTGCATCCACTATCCCACTTTAGATGGAGGGAAGAGGCAAAATAAGATGAGTAGTTATGATAGTACAGGTGATGCAAAATGATTTTTCCAGTTAAATAGGGATGTATGAACTTGCCCGTCTATATCCTACGTTAATAATAATGATGATAATACTAACAGAAATGACTTAATTATACTAATGATAATAATAATAATAATAATAAAATACAAATAATGATATTTATATTATCAATAATATTAACCGTTGTTTACCAGTCATATATATATATATATATATATATATATATATATATATATATATATAGTTCATCTCTACGAGAGACAGCAGTGTGACTACTGCATATGGTCCAAAGAGGTTTCCTTTTACTTAAGAGATAGAGTGAGGGAATACTTATAACGCCATTAGGGATTTACCTTTTACGGGAAACTATGGGACGTAATACTGTTGATAGCTCGAAGAGGCTCCTTTATATTAGAGACCGTGTTGATTGGTATACAGTGATCTTTTAAGAGATTTTACTGATACAAGAGACGCTGTTTGAGAATAATTTATATAACCTTTAGATATGTCTACTACATTAGAGGCAGTATGGCCGCAAGAGGTTTCCTCTATAGAAGATGCAATTCGTTGAAACATTGATATTATATTGGTTACGTTTGTTTGGTAAACACACAAACAAGCAAGCGCTAGCGCACAAACATTTACAGTTTCATAACATATATTGTGTCCCTAAAAAGTAAGATCCTAAACGTTTGAAAGGCTTGATGATTATATAATATCTTTTATGTTTCGGAGATATTTATCAAAACATTACTCGTCAGTGCTCAAGTTTGTGCCTACTCAACAGTATGACAGAGATAGTTGCACACACCTAATTGTTGATACTGAATCAGTCTTTGTTTGATGGAATATTTGACAGTATACATGCAAGACTGACGAACGATGAAAGGCTAAAACTAACCACCGGGGGAAAAAAAAAACATGCAACTTTTTGTCATAAGAAACCTACGTTTGCAAATTATATACCGTGGCAGTTACAGGCCCGCACCTTAAACCATTTTCGTTAATTTTTGCCACCTTAACGGTCCGACCTGATGTAGGAAAAATGAACTCATTGTGTGTGATTTTAGAATGGGTACCTACATGGGACTATTTCACATAATGGAGTTTGTTAACATATTATTTTTATTGTTGTAAAATGTGTACTCTTGCATACATCGCACACAGAATGTAACAAAGCGTTTTTTCAAGTCTAATTACGAAAACGTTTTATGTTTTCGAATAATATATATATATATATATATATATATATATATATATATATATATATATATATATATATATATATCTTCTTTCCCATTCGCAATAGCTTAAAGGTAATCATTCGCTGATCGCTTAGTTCTCAGCCATTGCATCATTTAGATTTTGTATTCAAAGAGTCTCTTTGTCTAACTTGCGGCCGCGAATTGGTTCATTTTCTAAATTAGATGTCTTTCGTCTTCACAATGAATATGGCAATTGAAAACCATGACTTGTTACTTTTATGGTAGAAAGCTATTTGATGCATGTGGCACAGGAAAAGATTAGCGATTCTTATTGAGGATTGTATTGCACGTCAAATCAACCTATCTTCCTTTGTACAATATAATAGTGTTGACACGTTCAAATCGCACCCAGAAGTTCTGTACGCACAAGGTCTTCCTCCATGTAAAATATGTATAAGTTCGGAATCCAGAATACATCTTATTAATTCATTTCATATTTTGCTATAATAGTTGCGTGAACGAAACTCTCATCTCAATTATATTTTTTTCTTATTGTTATTTTGAGGTAAAATAATGAGGAGTAAATGATAGCAGTTGTTTTCATAGACCACGTTTTATCTGTATTTGGAACATTTCGTTTCAGAGTACGATGGCAAATCATAGTGACAGTACTTTATGGATTGATTTCCCCCAGGACACTACCATTGTGGCACCTGTAGCGACAAATGCATCTCCTGCTCACATCAAGGATGACGTCGGATCTAAATCAATGCTAGACCAAATCGAGAATTATTCTTTTCCATTGATATGCGTTTTCGGACTTCTTGGAAACACCCTTGCGATGATCGTATTTCTTCGTAAACCGCTTCGGACGACGTCATGTAATCTATACTTGGCAGCGAGGTCAGTATCCGACAACGGATTTCTTTTTATCCTCTTCCTCATCTGGATCAGCAAGATACTTCACGTGAACATAATGTTGACAAATGTAATTTGCCATCTTTGTATCTTTTTCACCTATTTTTGCGGTTCTGTGTCTGTGTGGTTGGTGGTGATGGTAACGATAGAAAATTATATTCGAATTTGCCACCCATTTAAAGTAACACTGTTTTGCACTACGAAGAAGGCTAAATTTCTAATCGGCGCATTCTGTGTTGGATCCTTAGCACTGTATCATCTTCCGTTGTGGATACTGAAGACCAACTGCACCCCAAATCCAGAATTTGCTCAAGTCACACAGGCGCTTGTGCTAACTGATTCACTGCTCACCTTAGTGTTACCAACCATTCTCATCTCTGGTTTTACCCTCACAATAACCTATCGTTTAATCAAATCCTTGCGCCTGGAAAAGAAACAAAAATCTTGCAAATGCAGACATAGGAGTCCAAATAACGGTGCCCAACGCAAGGTGACCAAAATGCTCTTTGCTCTAACAGTGATATTTTTGACACTTAACTTTCCAAGTCACGTTATTCGTGCGCGAATACTTATTAATACTTACATGAGGGGCAGTGTCACTTCTCCCGCATTAGACAAATTATTCCAGGGCTTGTTTCAGCTATTATACTATCTGAGTTTTGCTATTAACTTACTTATTTATTTAATATTCGGAAGAAATTTCAGGAGTTGTTTTATAAATTTGCTTTGCAAACGCCGTACATTGGTTGAAAGGGATGATGTAGGCTGCGTACATTTCAGGACTGAGCAAAGGAAGGATTCTCTCACTATTTTAAATAATCAAGCTGTATCTACAAAGCTGCTGTGAAATGATTTCAATGAAAACCAGAAATGATTATGAATGATATGCTAACCAATGGTTCCCCTACTGAATTTTGGTCTCAGCAAACTTGATATTTTCTATCATGCTTCTATTGTGCATGTATATTTGAAAACGCACACACGAGCTCGATTACTTGACTGTAACCTTTATAAAATCCAAATAGTATAAAATGTCAACTCTGATGAAACATTAACAAGTATATATTCGATTCACAAACCAATCGAGCATCTAAACTGTTGTTTTTAAACAAAAAGTTTTCTTCACCTGTAAAATGCTGGATATTCTGATGTCATTATTACATTAGTAACAGTATTGTTTGCGTCGTACTAAGACTTTGTTTTTAAAAGCAATTATACATTTCAAAATTATTTAATATTAATGCATTTGTGGAAAAGATCAGGAAATAAATTTCTTCAAAGTTGTTGAGAAACGTTTCCGGGAAGAATTTTCAAAACATGAGAAATGTGTTTCCGTTCTAAATCGTAAATTCCGTCTGAAACGTCAGTTAGTACTATTGCTGGTTGTTGTTTTGCTCTGTGTTTCTACAATATTTGAATTGTTACATTTGTAAATTAATTATTTAAATCAACGGTACAATGCAGAACGCAGCCAACGATACCAATGTATGTTATGTACCTGTACAGTCTCTGCAGCAAGTCAAGACATTAACAAGTGCAACAAACTCTCAGTCGTACTGGATATCTAATATAAATCTATAAGGTCAGCTTGTGGAATTCAAGTATGAAAGTTTATACCGACGTGCTACAAATGCTCAAAAGATAATTTTTTCTCAAAATTGAAAGGTAAAATATTCATAAGAATATTAGCCGCTTTTCGTTTGGGATAGCATGGATGTGTTTTCGAAAGAAAACCTTGCCGCATTTAGAAATAATATCAAGCTTTAAAGAGCAACCTCCAGTTTTTTGTTTTACATATCATGTTTGTTCAATTTTAAATTACAACATAAAAAGTAGTGTATACATTGTATCCGCTACTACATATGTGGAAAATATACCATCTAATCATTGAAGAACTATTCGGTTCTTGCATGAGAAAGATAAGGCTTAACGTCCTTCACAACAACAAAAATATTCGGAATCAAATACAAAATAAATTAAACTAATGTTTTCAGCAATGTAACTTATTTACAGCTGCACATGTTGAAATTAAAAATAAGCGAGCAAATGTGTTATATGTTGCAAAGGTACGTACGTTGATTTCAAATTGTATATTATATTTTATACGAAATTTATATTTGGGAAAAGTGTGATAGTAAATGAGTTTTTGCAAGCATTTGAATGTATATGTCACAGAATTAGGCAAATAAATAACTTGGCTTTGCCTTAGAACTATTTGACTATTTCTCGTTGTACAAGCGTACAACGTTATCAAGGGTGAATACGCGTTTTTCCAGGTAAGGACTGTATTAACATGTACCTAGCCAGAAATTACTTGTGACGAATGAAACATTAATAACATGATATGTACATGTATTTTACCCTGACTTTTGCTCACTCTCCTATGGATTTAAGTAAGATCAATTTCTAAAACCGACACTGGTCGTTTACGATCACGTCAAGGAGTGTACGCTCCCCTTTGTTCTCCAGCCATAGGGGTAAGTGTTAAATTTACATTTTTCATTCGATATGAGAAGCTTATTCGGTTTGTAATGTCTTATCGCGTAATAATGCATTTAGATTTGAACTTTGAATTACAAGTCACTATTAGAGGTTAAAGTATTATCATATATCTAGAGATTATACAGAAACTATTATTATGACCAATTTCGTTTTATTGTAGCTGATTGTGTCTGTCGCTGTGATTGTGTCTGTCGCTGTGATTGTGGCCATGATTCTGATTGTGAATGTCACTGTGATTGTGACTGTGAATATGACTAGAGCTGTCTGAAGCTGTCTGAAGCTGTCTAAAGTTGTTTAGAACTGTCTGGAGTTTCCAGAGTATTTAAGGCTGCTTGCTGTCGATACGTATGTATGTACGTATGTCTGTGCCAGGGACGTAGACGTAGCAAATTAAAATAGGTGCTGTGTGCTGTCTGTACGTGTGTATACGTATGACTTTACATGTGGTGGATCCATAAAGGGTGCGAGCGGCCGATAAGAGTGTGGGCCAACCCAAGGAATCGTGAGATTGTAAAATGGGTCTAGAAGCATACGTTTGGTTCAATTGTTGTTCCAATTGCATTTTATGTTCGTAAGATTATTTTGAATCTTCGTTGTGTTCATAAGATTATTTTGAATCTTCGTTGTGTTCATAAGATTGTTTTGAATCTTAGTTGTGTTCATAAGATTATTTTTAATCTTAATAGAGTTTATATTTGAGATTATCTGAATCTCTTTTATAGTGTAAAATACTGTTTGAAGCGTATCTGCAGTCCATGAGGTTTCTTGGATCTGTACTTCATATGGATTTAAAATTTTGGTTTATTTTCAATGTGTGAATGCTGTGTATAGTGATTTGAGTCAATCGTATGTTGAGAGCGTGAGAGAATCATTGCATTTTTGCATCATATATTTTTCTTTATTAATTCTTTCCATAAATTTCCATCTTTCTCACATTGTGTTTGTCTTATTTATGTCGTCCAAAAACCCACTCGGTTTCTATTCTACGACAGTATATTCGTATGTAAACAAAGGTTATTGGTGTTCGAAGACAAATGATAATAACAATTGTGTATTCCGTAACGTTTGACTTAAACGACACATGCTTATTTGCATATTTAGTTGTTTTTGTAATTGTTACATTGATCAGGGTTAGACTAAATTTTATTAATATAAACATTTATAAACAAGAAGCAAGTGTAATCATTACATGTACATCTACATACCCACAGCTGTGTCTCTTTTATGTCTGCATTTTCTTATTCCCACTGTTGTAATCTTGTCAATTGATAATTAGATCCCAGCAATGTTTAAATTACTATAATATATTTACTGATGATAATAGATAGGAATGTAAATTAAAAACAAATTATTAATATCAATACATAACTCTTTTTAAGAAACATACATTTTAAAGACTAATGAAGTGTGTGTGTGTGTGTGTGTGTGTGTGTGTTTTCCAATGCAATGCACGTTGCGGATGGTTTATAAACGTTTCCGACATATACATTTGGTAGCATAATACAGCTTGGAATATGTACATTTTGATGATATATGATACATTTATTTATACTGTCTCTTTTGATCAAATCTACGTAACGTTTGAGGGATTATTTATTTGTGTGGGAATATCATAGGTACGTGCTTCAGCGACTGACCGAATTATTTACATTTCATGAATATTCATTAAGTTTTAATAATCTGCATTTTGTAATAAAGATGTCACGCGAACGCAGCATGATCAGCACTTATTTCCAATGATGCATGAAATCATGGCCGTCTTAAAAGTATTTTAGGCTCTGAGCAAAACCATGCACTGGAGCCCCCTACCGGCCCTATCCACCCACAGGAATTCCGCTAGATGTCACTATTATTTAAAATTGAGAAACGGGCTTCCCACTGCACTTTTAAAGCAAATTAAATTGCCAAAAGATCTTTCAATATTCATTAACAATATGGGCAGCATGATGCCCCTAGAAACGTGAGGCCCTGGTTCAACTGTCCAGTCTGCCCGTGCCTTAAGACGGCACTGCATGATGAAATTTGTTACTTTCGGTGATTATAAAATAATAATTCCATTATTATAGAGTCAAATATTAAAACAAAACATGCCCATTATAGATTAAAAAAATTAGCTTTTACAAAATATAAAATGTGTTGCAATCAGTGCAATCAGATGACGCGTATTGATGCTGCAATAAAAATTCTACACTTGGTCAACAGTTTTGTCAGATTTCCAGGTAAGCTGTCATCTTGTTCGTGTTAGACTGTGGTTGCTATTAGGATTAATATTACTGTAAGATACAATTACAACTAAATCAATGTCAAACCCTTCCGTCTGAGGAATCTAGCGCAGCCCTTTTCTTAAATATGTGAGACGATCTTCACACTTTTGTCTGCATGGCTTCAGAAACATTTCACTTCACATCCATACAGAAATCCATTTGTGGAAGTAGGCTGTCAGATCATTACATTCCCGTTCCTTCTGTTAAAACTGTACACTATTAGGTGAAAATCAAGAATGTTAACCATCTGGATACACTTAACCACCTCTTCTAAACAAATCGTCTCAGAATAAAATCTTTCATCCGAGCCCTGATTCTTGTAGAGTCAGGTACCATCCACTGAAATAGATTAAAGCAACATTTGACTATTTACCTGCTTGGCAAAAACACTTCATTTAAGTTCAACATTAGAGAAACATTTCACTAGTTATAGAAACTTTTTAAAGTGTTATACACAAATTGGTCATCCTTGAAAGAGATCCTAAATATTAGTTTTGACTTTCATTTTGAAAGGAATATGACATCTACCAAATGATTGGTACTTTACAGCTTTAAACAAAAGAAATCTATGAAATTACGCAGCTGATACTTCGAAATAGGCTCACTAAAATCTTTTTAAAAAAATTAAAAATGTAAAAAAAAAAGAGATCAATACAGTGAACTCTACACTTATCTCAACTGAAGTTAATTGCAAGCGGGTAATTGTTGAATTTGAAATGCGAGAAGAAAAATGTCAAAAAGAAAAACGTAAATGAGATAAAGATGATTGCATGTAATTTCATAATCCATCAACATATTTTCGATAACTGGCAACATTGCATCGAAATCTAGTCTGACAGGCGCAGAAGTAAACGTTGCAAATAATAAAAGAACGCACATATGCGGTCTCAATGATTATGTGGACGAAGATTACAATCCACCTGTTGATATTAAGTGTATTTTAAGCAAACACTTAGCAGCAATAATTAACTTTAATACAGTACAATCGGTTGCAGTCCAGTATATGGGCAAAATGCAAACGAATGTTTGATTTTACTCAGCAACATGATAACTCCGTGATTTTAAATTATCGTTGGGATTCTATGATCAGTTGCTGTACATGTATTGGTACTGCTCGCAATGCAATTTCCCGAATTAGCGACGGTCCAAGATTTTGAAAATAGAGCCTCTTTTAAGGTGTCGCTCTACAGTTTTATAGTTGGCACTGGGTTTGAATTTTAACGAAAAACAATTTCCCTGGCATTCATCACTGGTTATATTGGCTATTTTATAAACAAAACTAGTAGCTATTAGGTATAATTCAAAGAATCTTTAATTTCCTTTATTTTAGTGTATGAGTGATGGGTGTAATGTGAGTTATGAGTTATAGGGTATACATCTTGGCCTTACTCCAGATGTGTACCATTCAAAAAAGTGCTACGTCCTCTTGGTCATTTTCACTTCCTGATCTTCAGGGGTACATTGTATTAAATAAAGAGCTGATAACTTTTGTTAACATTTTAGATATTTGGTAATTCATTCATTGCACTTTCAGAAACTGGTATTGTCTAGGGTGCAAAATTAATTTTCCCTATTTTAATAGCTGCTATGGACAGTGTACTTTAGACTAATTCAGGCTGATATTTTATCACAAGGGAGCATTCATTTTAGTTAGCAGTGTGCTTGGATCATGTACAATTTCTACAAGTACAATATCCAAAGAAATGTCATCCACTTTGCCTTAATGTAGCATAGAGGTATGCCAACATTCTCTCCATTGTGCATGTTTTAAATGCAGACAACTTCCCCTTATATGTCACTCTCTCAAACATACATAATAACTGGTGAGCGCCCCCTAAACCATTCTTTTCCCTGGACTAAGATATGTGATAACCAAATTTGGGTTCATAAACCAGGCTCAAGACTGAAAATGAGGGAAGTAACGGCCACTGAAGTATTGATGCCGAATTAGGTCTCTGTCGCAGAAAACTACATTTCATCTTGTGTTCTTTTATTATTTGATTTCCTTCTTCATGTTTTATTATTTTTTTAAAAGCAGAATTCAGAAACATTAATTCTTTATAGAATGCTGGCAGAATGAAATCTCTCTTTCTCTCTCAGAAAAAAATAATTATTTACATTTTAAATTTTAATTTAGTTTAAATAACTGTCAATTATTTGTTTCGTCTGTCAGCAGATACTACTACTACTACTACTAATATTAATGAAAATAATAATAATAATAATAATAATAATAATAAATAATAATAATAATAATAATAATAATAATAATAATAATAATAATTTTACTATTTCACACTTCACAACAGCACTTACACTAGTAACAACAGGGACATACATTATGATAAACAAAAGCTTCACGACAAAGGAATTTGTCCTCCTCTTGGTAAAAATATCCTCATTATTTGAGCATTGATATTATATGAAAATGTATAATAACAAGAAATAAAATCACATGTATTTACTTATTTTGCATCTATAAATAATGATATTTATTATTATTATTATTATTATTATTATTATTATTATTAAGTTTTATTTTTACCACATTAAAATGTATAAATTTGGTAATATTAAATATAGAAAAAATGCAATTGATGGAAATTAAATAATCTGCACTATTAGATTAACTGAGGTCATCTTTAGCATAAAATTGTTTCTGGTACATTTGCTATCTGAAATAGTTTAAAAATTATTGCAGTTAATGTGCATATAACATGCAATGAACACAAATTCTCTAAGAAATTGAGTCTGAAAATACGCGGAAGTTTGCGTTTTCATAAGCTTGTGAATTTTGCAAGATTGCTAAAAGCTCAAGCTTGCAGATGTTGGTAAGAAATGGTTCCATGCTTGCGCGATCTTTCACAAGCTAACAAATATACATTTGCAAGCTTATTTTTACGATACAAGCTTTGCTGCAACCTTGTACCAAGTTTACAGGAAGCTAACTGTAAAGATGCAATTGGTTTGGGTGCAGATGAAACAACAGTCATCTTATTTTATATATTACATCTATTCTCCGTTTTTCAAATACGTCATATCTCGTGATTAGCTAATGATTCAATGTGTCATATCTTGTTCAAAAATGCTTACTAAATAGCAAACTAACTTTGCTCATCCAACTAAAATAATATTCAATATGCTCTAAATTATGAAATAGTTTTTTAATGTCTTTAAAACATAAAACACGAGCAGAAAGAACATTCTGTCATCCTCTACTTTATTAACCAAGCAATCAATCCTCGTGAAAAAGGTGTTTGATAAGTATCCATTTGAATTTTACCATAGGTGTAAATCTCTGGAACTACAGTTGTGTAATTTAAAAATTTACAGTTCAATTGTTTTTATTTAAAAAACTGTGCATTGTGTCTGGAATATTTAGGCCTTGATACTTATTATTTAAAAAGCTGAAAGGATGGCCACAATTATCTTTGGAGTTAGAGAACAGTGAATTTGGAATACATAAACTACAGACATTGTTATGTATATTTAATTTGCATTGTTTTTTGGCTTTTCTCCATGATTATATGTTATTTTGTATCTATATTATGTGATTCACCTTTGTCAGTGAGATTTATTTTATAAACAACATAATACATATTTATTTCTCTGTGATTATAGAGTAAATATTCAGATACTTATTCATGGAGGTAAGCATGTTTACTTGTATCTGAGCATTGAACATTATTTTTTTGTTAGACATTCTTGATCTTGTTGACATCTTGGCATATATTAGAAATGTAGATTCCCTCAACCTGATTATATTATTGTGTCATAGCTTTTCATATCAATGCTGTTTACTTCAAACTTTCAGCCTTATTGTCGTACTCTGTTTTTAATTTAAGAGGATTTATTTCCTTAAATTATTCACTGCAAATATAAAGTGTTCAATATTTTCAGACTAAATTAATATTTCGAGATTATTGTGAATTCATTCAAGGAGTTTTATTATATCAATGTGATCCATCACAATTGTTGGCACACTGGCCCATGCATGACTATTAGAACATCAGCATGTTCAGTATTGGAATGTATTCAGAATGCTGTTTGAATTCATTTGGAACACCATACATTTGCACTTGTGGTTGAAATTTTATGATTATTTGGGACCTAATTCACAATACTCTAAGTTCTTTTTAAGTTTTAGCTTTGTATTCAATGAAAATAAATTACATGATGAATTTTGCTATTCTAGGTTTGTTTTGGGTTTTTTTCCGTTTCTAAGATTAAGACCATATAGTTGCAACAACATAAACAGCATATTTAGGAATCCCTGCCTAAATTAGAGACTTTTTATGGCAATTACTTTTATCTTGTAGCTATGTTCAGGTGAGGATATACTTATGCCACTCTGGATTTAATCCAACTTGAATTTGATTTGCAATCGATTAAGAAAGTGATTCAGGCAAATAATTTTTAATAAAAACTGTTACAGGCCACGAGAAGTTAGATTGCAGATTCCAACAAAACAATCATCCCGTACCAGATTCCTTCAGGTCAGTTGTAATTGATGAAATAAGTCTCTATTCAGATTAGAGCAATCTCTTGATGGGTGTTCTGAAGGACTGATCTAGATTAATTTTAAATTTTATATGAACCAACTCCCAATAGCCGGAGTTCGGTCATAATGTTCAACCATTATGCAGTAATATAGAACATCTCCAATCATATCTAGATGTTTGAGCAGTGTTGGAGTATTTGATAATTATAAATAAGATATGCAGAATTACGTAATCAATATTGTTTTCAAACTGTTCATAGGAACTAGTAGTTTTACTTTGTGGTACTTTGGACATTGTTAGACAGCTGTAACATTTCAAAGTCTCTAATTAGTTGGTTTTTTTTTTATTAAATCAGAAAATATTCTTGTTGGTACAACATTAAGGAAAATAATAA
The DNA here is from genome assembly GCA_028554795.2 of Sinohyriopsis cumingii. Taxonomy (NCBI): domain Eukaryota; kingdom Metazoa; phylum Mollusca; class Bivalvia; order Unionida; family Unionidae; genus Sinohyriopsis; species Sinohyriopsis cumingii. The sequence goes on from CM068828.1 coordinate 112,914,259, forward strand.
AATCTCTCTCTCTCTCTCTCTCTCTCTCTCTCTCTCTCTTCATAATATAAATAAGCTGCATTGGATTTTCATATCCTCTTGCTGGGCAGCTTATAACTGGTTATGACCATCAACCAGCCCCCAGCCTGGCTAGCCAAGCCTGCCGTCCTATTTATGTTTAGCAAATTAGCATTCTCCATATCGTTATCAATAAACAACCTATAATACTTGCTCCATTCCATGGAATTAATGGAGCAAAATTCTCTGAAAGGCAAAAATACCTTAATGATGACATATCTGGTCATGAATTGAAGATTAGATCATTTCATATTTTTAACTGCTTAATGTTGAAATCATCTCTGATATTCTACAGCAATAACAGGATTTTCAATTTAACTGTTATCTTGCATATACTAGAAGACAGATTGGCATCATTATCATTTAGAACCAACAAGACATCGATAGTAGTCATGTGATGGAAATCCCATGTTGATATGAATTTCTATTTTCAAGAATGCTGCCATGGTGGTTATACTGGATATCATATTGGCACCATTTCCAATTTGAACAAATATGAAATCACAAGAAGTATTGTGGCACCCAAAGAATTAGTTTTGGGTGGGAGGCAAACACGTGGTCAGCTATTTCATTTTACAGATGTCAGAGGCTAAGCCATGTTTAGAGGTGAAATCAATTGTGGGTTGAAGTGACCCTCATTGCCCTTATGTTCAGTTGCCCATGATATGGAATCAAAATTACCCAGTATAAAATGTATAAACTGCCGTCAGACAATTATATTAACAGTATGGTGTATGCCCTTCATCTTTAAACTATAAAAGACTAATACATTTTCTGCAGCTTACAGATTTAAATTTTTTTAAACATAGTAGAACAGATTATCATTACCTACCATGACGACTTAGAAGTGTCTATTATGTTACTACCGGAAAACAATTTTCTGCACATAAGATGAAATGATAATAATAATAATAATAATAATAATAATAATAATAATACATTATTTTGAATTTTTTGAAGCCGTTTACTGCTAGCTTTGAGTTTAAATTTCTTTAAGGATAAGTAGGTAACTTACGTGAAATGTCAGGAAATATTAGAAGAGGTTTGCTAATAGAGGTAAGAATTTTTGCAATCAAAGGTTCAACATCCCCCAAAAAGATATGCAAGCAGTTAAAAAACTGTTTTAATATGCGAGTACTCTAAGAGTTTATTATACTTATACCCATGATAAAGTGCATATAAGTATGATTCTAAGTTTAATATTTTTAGTTTGCTATTGTGCTATAAAGGCTTTGGAATGGGCATATAGATATGTACAGATATAAGGACAAAGTTCTGGTGGATATGGGCATAATAAAAAAGCCCTTTCTATATGGCAGTGGTGGCATAAAAAAACACTGACATGAAATCATTGCATTTTTTTTACAGTAATACTATTCCTGCTTTTCCAGATTGTCCTGTTTAAATTCTTAGCACATTTGTGCAAATCAACTTTCACCGATATATAAAACCATTTGACATTTCCTAATGCAAGGTTTTAGATTGGATTATCGGTATAGACATATTGAGATCCCCATCTTCTGACAATGTTTACAATTCTTGAGTTATATACATATTAGTTACATGATATAATTTAGAACTATGTTATCTGATCTGTACAGTGTAATTCTAACTGTTCACTGCAAGTTATTTGGCTATATAAGTTGATGCACATAAAGTTATTTATGCATGGGCCGGCCATATATATTTCTTTAGTAGCAATGTTTTTTATGTTGTCATTTTAATGTATTGTTCGTTAGTATCATACTTTGTAACTAAAGATATAACCTAAACCCATTCTGGAAACTTGTTAAAATCATTATGATATTATGTAATTTAATGTACAATGTTCTTGACTTACAGTTGATCTGATACACTCAGAGAGCTTAACTGGAAGAGTGTAGGAATTTTGATCCTTGCTTTGTGGGTTTGATACTTGCCTATGCCAGTTTGGGTCATCTGTCTCGGTGTGACATAGGGAAAAGCACTTAGCCCTAATTTTTTCAGCATGATATAATCAATAATGTGCTGAATGTAAAGAAAGTTGATACTGGGAAATGTTAAAAAGTCTTATGTAATGATATTTGCTGGGAGGTGGCTTAAGCAGAATATTCTAAAGTATGACACAGAGGAAAGAATCTTAACTATTTCATTTTAATAGATTTTAATTAAAGATTGTATCTTTCCTGCTGAAAAGAAAATAATTATTTTGAAATTTTAAACTCAGTTAATTTGTAATGATACATGAATGGTCCTGAACCAGGCAGGTTACATATAATACGTACAAGAATGAATTAATTCTAACATAAAAATGAAACCCAAACCATCCAGTATGTTTTTATTGTCGTATAAAACCTGTGAGTATTTACAAAAATTTCACAAGTTTTAAATTAAAACCATATTTATTGTCTTTGGAAAAATGGTCACATTTGTTATATTTTTTTAACATTTTGGGTGAAACACAGTCTCAGTTTGCTGAATTTTGGACTTGTAATGCCTTGATGGACAGAAGGATTACTATATTAAGATACAGATGTAAAAGTATGTTTAAATCATGAAAGATATACTCTTCCTTTAGAAGATATATATATATATATATATATATATATATATATATATATATATATATATATATATATATATATATATATATATATATATATATATACCAATGTTTACGTGTGTGGCAGTGGGTGCAGTTTTCTTGTTTCACATGTTTAACTTTTATTTGCATACAGTATACAGAATACTTCACTCAGCATACATTCCATGAATTCTGTATTATTCATAAGCAAATGTAAGATATCTATGTAAAATTTTAATAATATTTATTGCCATGCATGTGAATCCTTTATGAGATAATATTATAATCACTTTTACAAGCATGCATAATGCACGCAAGGGCCGCATCAGTTATTAAATTCCTTATCTGGTGAACCATAGTATATTAAAGAAAACCTAAATTGTCAGATTAGAAGATTTCTGTTCAAAATTTTTGATAGAGTGGGGATCAATGATTTTTGTACACAAGTGATAAGATGCTACCTCAAAGCAGGTGTTTTTTCCAGTAGTTTCTGACATCAGCACTATTTGTGGGATAAGATTGTTTATTTATAAAACCAAACTAATCAAACCTACTGCATAATATAATCATTTATTAATCAGAAACATTAGTGAGTATGCTGCGAGCAGACTGCAGAAACATTCATACAGTTAAAAAGTGTTTTGACAAAATGATAACTACATTATCATACCTTTAGAGTACTACTTTTATATATTTTTATACACTGGAGGCTCAGTATACATCAGGAAAAGAGAGAGAGAGAGAGAAAGAGAGAGGGCATGTACACAGATTGTGAGTACAGAATGTTTGCAGCTTAAAAAATACTTATAATAATCATTTCAGAATAGATACAGTTCTAGAAGTAAATGGTTATGCTTTATGTACTTGCTTGAAAAAATTAAAGTAATATGGTTTTGAATGAGGTTTGTTCTACTGTTTTCTTGAGTGCTTTTACTAAACTGCAGGTCCCATTCTGCTAAGTACTGTACACTTTTACAGATGTAGGGAGCCATTCACATGAAATTATTGATTATATTTACACTTTTATTTCCTTATTCTCTAACCTATCACTGATTCAGAACTATAAACTCTGATACTTGAAGACCATGTAACTAAGGCAGGTGCTCTTTTAATTAAAACAGACTGATGTATCATTAGACAATCAGGACCAGCAGATATGTTCATTAACACAGATAAGAGATAGCACTGATTGACACTTGCACTAAGAGCTGAAGTTAAACAACTGCACCTCATACATATCTTCACTAATTAATTCCCATGGGTCAGTGTTGAACAGAGTCAGCCTTAGAACCTTGCTTTCTGAAATGTTAACCACTTCCTTCTGGAGTATCACTCTGAATGTAGAATGAAGAGGTTCAGTTTTCTATGCAGTGTAGCAATTATAATGAAACAAAAATAAAAGTATGACATAACACTCAACTGGCAATTGATGCTGATGCAACAAATTAATCAAACAATATGACCATTTGTTACTTTACATGGGCCAGAGAATAATAGTTGAAAAAGGAACTCTTTTAGAAAACTAGTCTCTAGAAGCCATTGTGAATACGATGATCAAGCAGAAAGAATTTCAGTTATAAGTGATCTTGACAATAAAATGCAAATCATTTTTTTTCTTTTTAATGTTATTTTTGTCAGCACATTTTGACACATTATTGGCTAGATCATACCAAAGAAATGTGAGTGAAATACTTTTCCAAGGACACAAGAAAGCTATTGGCCCAGTTCTGGCCTGAGTAAGTATCAAAGTGTGATTATTAAAAGTATGATTCCCTGTCAAGTGAGCTACTGCAGCTTGCCTTTACATGGTGAAAGTACATGCATACAGGCATTGACACATACACACATTCCCATGTGCAGTTAAAACAAACACATGCTGCTAAAAATAAGGTAGATAGTATATTGTGAATTGTTTGGGCTTGGAATTTTAAAATAGCAAGTTCAAGTACAAATATGTTAAAAAATGTATAAAAATAAATCCGAGGAGGTTGTAATTGCCTGAACATTTAATTGGGTCCCTTACATATCAAAGCATATATATGTATTTATATTTATTTGTTTTCCCCAAATATATTTGCTCAATACTGATGAGAATAGTTTTTTTTCTTCAAGAAAGGTCTCAGAAGTCTACACCCAGGTGACCTGCACAGTTATACAGGAACAACTGCAGAATCACTTAGCAACACATTTGTCTTTGTAGCAATTATAGTCAATTGGATTTCAGCAAACTGATACTGATAGTGCTGAAATAGATAGCCTTCATGTCCTAGAGTATATTAATTGAGTCTCTCATAAAGGCAAACTTATATCAGTTGTCAGGTCATTTCTGAAACTTCATTCTCAGAGCCCAAACATAAGTTGGAGAAATAAGACAATGTTTTTATTTCCAAAGATAACTTTGCTTTGATGACAGAAAAAAGACACTATATCATTTTTTAATAATCTTTATATAAAGTCATGACCAAAAATACAATTCTTATACATGAAGACTGCATGAGTATATTAACTTATTTCTCAATTCAACTCTATTCATGATAACAAATATCAGATGTACCACTAAGTCACTAAACACATAGACACACACACACACACACACATATATATATCACATATATATATATATATATATATATATATATATATATATATATATATATATATATATATATATATATATATATATATGTATATATATACACACACACACACAGTTACTTTACTGCTTAAATACAGTTGTGGATTTCTCTCTATAGGGGATACACATGAACTAGAATAAGGATGAAACAATGTACATGATTATGATGGTGATTTCAAATCTATGCTAGGCTGATCCAAGCATTACAGTGTATTCTTGGCTGATCCCAGCTTATCTATGCTAGGCTGATCCCATCATGAAATTGTTTTAAATTACTTGCATCCTAACAACCTATACTGACCCTAACTAGGCAATATAGTAATATCCTCACATTCATATGTATATGGTTGCATTTTCAGCTTTAGAAAACCAGTGCAAGATTGCTTGCTCATGATTCACACCTGTCCTTTATCATTACTTCTGAATATATTGACAATCTACTTGGACAATAATGCACACAATATATCAAACACTTCATTGTTTCATCAACACTTGAACTTGTTTTCTCAATAATGAAATTTAATATTATTTGCAACATATGTACATATCAAACTGAGCAGTCATTTACGTCCCACAAACATATTTCACACTGATCAATGTCTTCTTTAGTCAAATTATGAGTTGAAAAAGCTGCTGTTGAAATCGAATTTTGTTTAAAACATGCATGTCTCAGTGGGTTTTTTTCTGAAGTTTAAATCAATTCTAGTTCAAAGCTGAATCAAGAACCACGTTGTTTTTATTTATCTGTCTTGACTATTCGTATCAGTAAAAGTGGACTTGATCTTGTGATCTGTTGATATCTGTATCATTTCACAAGCTATTTTCAGTACACAATTCAGACACTATGTATTGCAATTACTATAGCCATTTTATCCACTGGTATTGTTCTCTGAAAACTGAAATGTTTTTAAATATCACTGAAAGTTTAGACTAAATATTTCAGTTTAAATCTAACTTTTTACTTTCTATGTTATAGTAAGGAAATTTTCAGTGGTTGCTTTTCAACTTGAAAGTTACAGCAGTATTTACAATGTGCCTTGTTGACCTTGGCTCCCCTTTTAAGCACATAAATGATAGAAACGAAACAAGCACTCTGCTTCTAAGGATTGAAAATTCCATCCTTGGGAATACACAGTTGCATTAAACACTCAGCACATCATTCTTTGTGCATGGAATAAAATTCTAAGCTTCAAACAAAACTTTCCTATTTTACACAATGTCATATGATAGGTTATATAATTAATACACTGAACATGGAGATTGGCAATGTTGACTTGGGAAGATAGTCATAGTTGATAATCAGCAGAGTAATCATACTATATGTGTGTGTGATTTGGATTTTTAATGTAGGTTTAACAACTTTTCAGTTATATCACTATCATATCTGTGTGGCAGTTTATAGTGACGTCATGCACTGGGGCATTATGCCACATACACGTAGCTTCATGTCCTACCTGACACCAGGCTGACCACTCTTAACATCTTAATGCTAAGCATATGGAAGGCAGCTGTTAGTACCATTTTTATAAATCTCTGGTATGATTCATCCTGGGTTTCGAACCTGTGAACTCCCATATCAGAGGCGGACAGTCAATCAACTTAGTCCACTGGATTGGTAATACCTCTATGAAAAAGAGATTCAGAAATAGTAATGCTATTTAATAATCAATACAAAGGTAATGTCCTATAAGAAAGACAACACAGAAGTTTCTTTTATATTCTGGAGACAATGTGAGGCAAAGCTGTAGTAATCAACAAAATGAATGTTAGACTATTACCATAAAAATAGCGTAATGTTAGGACATGGGTTTAGGGATAGCTGGAGAGTTATCTAGTATTGTTACTACATTGGTTGCAGTAGTGTTACTACATCAGGGCTTGGAGATCACAAAGTCAGTGCCTGGACATAGGGTAATGTTACTACATGTACATGGGTTGGTGGGTTCGCTATGTACTATTGTTACTACATCAGGTTATGGAGATCAAAATATCAGTCCTGGAAATTGGGTAATGTTACTACATAGTTTGAGGGATAGCTATGTAGGATTGTTACTACATCAAGTTTTGGAGATCTAAAATCAGTGTGTGGAGATTGGGTAATGTTAATACATGGCTTTTGGGGGATTTCTCTGATGGCTATGCAGTATTGTTACTACATCAAGTTTTGGAGATCACAAATGAGTGCCTGGACCTAGGGTATTGTTACTACATGGGTTTGGGGGATAGCATTAGAGCTATGTAGTATTGTTACTACATCAGTTGGAGTATTGTTACTGCATCAGGTTTTGGAGATCGCAAAATCAATGCTTGGATATAGGGTAATGTTACTGTATGGGCTTTGGGGGATGGCTGTGATGGCTATTTAGTATCGTTACTACATCAAGTTATTCTTTATTCATGCTAATCTATACCAAGAGGTCATCATTAACTTTCCTATGCAATTTTACTACTGATATTTATCAAGGTTCCACGTCACTCAATTAGTGGGCAGGGTCTACCTAATAATGTGTCATAAACATATTTTTAAAATGTATGCATGAACATTAATGAACCTATACGTGGTGATGATCCATACCACCAAAAGTGTTTAATTTAAAATGTGTCATCGTATTTTTCTGTTTACTGGTAATATCATAGAATATATTTCATAATGTAGCATTGAATAATATTTTTCTTTGAGACGGGTACTTTTATAAAAAGTTCAAAGCTGTCTATGTATTCGCACAGGTAAATGTTCTCATAGACGAACTGAGATTTTATCTGTTCGAAATGTCTTGTTGTCTCAACATATTTGACATCATTCAAGACATTAGACAATTGCTAAATTCTATTACTTTATTTACTCTATAACTACCTGATTGTGCTGTTTACTAGTATTTACTTTCTTTTTGTCTGAATAAGGGATGTTTTCAGCTCTTTGATCAGCTTCTTGTCCAGTATGTTCCTTGTCGAATATATTTGATTAATACATTGACAAGTTATACAAGAATGATGAATGAATCAAGGGGTATCTGAAGTTATGGTTGCATTCGTTGCCAGCTTCCCTCTATAATTGCCAGTTAGACGGTTGTGGTCAGTAACTTTGAATTCTCTAAATTCCTTTTCCCTAGTGGTACATAATTAATGCTGCTACAATCTTTATTTATCCTCCTCTTTTAATGTTATTAGTTTTGCCTTTTCCTGCCGTCATTTAAAGATATTACCCTCCGTAACAAGTGGTGTTACATTTTAATCCAGTCTGTCCTCTGTAAAGGAATGAGTCATCTATGTTGAAATTGATTTTATGTAGATGCAAAATGCCTGAACATGTATTGTTTGTCCAGCTATGCCGAGTCTTCTACCTTTTAGATATGTCTCAAGCCTTTACTTGCCATCCCTGCTGACAAAGAAGGAACGCAGCATTCAACTTTGGGAAATAATATATGTTACCTAGCTAGTTTTAGGCATTACATGTTCAAATTTTCAACGTCATCAGAAATAGGTAAGGGAACGTTGAGCTGATTTTATTATTGATTAACGTGACAAATAATACTTATGTGGGTATATGTTCGAATTTAGTACCGTCATTATACTAAGTCTTTTGCTCACTAACTAATGAAGAACATTTTAGCAGCTGAACCTTTCTTACCGCTGCATCATAAAATTGTATGTATAATCGTTTGACCAAATAAAAATCTTGACTTTGTTATTATAACTTGCTTCTAATTTATATTTATCGCCTTGATATGCTTTAATACTATCTTATTTGACGAATATTAACACGTCAACCTGTAGGTCTCCGTCCATTTATGCTAACCTATGAGGTTTCATATATTCGTTTTAATTAAATTCAAAACACAGTATTTTAGATCCTAAGTTCCTCTCCACAAGTTGCTACATCTTCTATTTTCATGCGTCTTTCCAGCTAATTTGAATTTCTAGTACTGCCTCATACATTGATTTTATCTTAAGCTGTTATGGTCTTGTCGTTATTGAGGTATAATATATGCAGGAATATTCATAATTTTCACTTTTAACGTTTGAGCCTACGTTTGAGCCTACGAAAATCAACTTCGGCACAGGGCAAAACACCTTATGCAGTTATAATAATACTGTCATATTGTAAATATTTTACCTAATGTACTTAAACATTTGCCTGAATGTCCGCCATTTTAGGGCGAATTGCTTTCCTGGTACCGGACCTAACTATAACGTGAGTAGTATAAGGGGTGAGATTAGCGACAATGGGAATTAGCATTAAAAACACCCCCTGGGTAAGATTAGCGACAATGGAAATTTAACATTAACCATCCGGGGTAAGATTGGCGACAATGGAAATTTAACATGGGCAAAAAACCCTGGGTAAGATTAGCGACAATGGAATTTAACATTGAAGAAAGGAAAAAAAAAGGAAATATTGAGATTAGCGACAAAGGCATTCGAACAATGGAAAAAAATATCGATTCTAGGGACAAAGGCAATTGAACATGGGGAATAGAGTTTGGGTCTGTCTAGGGACAAGGGGAATTAGCATTACATGGGAATAAAGTGTGGGTCTGTCTAGGGACAAGGGGAAATGAATATGGGATTTTTTTTTAAAATCTTTTTTAAATTTAAATTTAAATTTAAATTTAAAAAGGGGTAGGCAATTGAAAAGTCATTCTCTTTTCGAGAAATGTGGGTGGCCCTGAAAAGGGCCTTTGGTTTTATGTTAATATTAATATTAACATAGATGGCATCTGTCACATCTTCTTCTTCTTCTTAAGCTCCTTCTAACTGCAAGTCCATACACAAGTACCCTCTTGAGGCATCCTTGTCTTTCTATGTAAACTCTTCTCATCCATAGACTAGTATCTGTCCTATCAACAACAGTCCACTTGGACCGGACATACATGAGCATGTCCGTCCTAAACATCATGGAAGACACAAGGGTGGATGATTCAACTGTGGTCCACATCGAGGCGACGAGAACAGGTGAATCAATGCAGTGAACTGCGCTTATTTATAGGCAGAGGAAGGATTGAAACGGATTGAGTTCATTCACCAATCCGAACACGCGTTACAAAATTCAGTCAGTCCGCATCCAATCCGAAGAGAGCAGTCTGTGACGTCATGTGGTCTATATAGATTCGCTAGCGACTGTGTGCTGTCAATCTATGCGACAGTGATTCAACATGACGGAAACTCAGAAACGATCCATTGGGGTGCACCAGCAGCGGAGACCGCCCAAGGGAACCCGGACTTACTTTCAGAAGAGGTACTCTGGGATTTTGTGGATTTTCTTACCTCGCAAGAATTTGTTCCGGAACCTTCGTTACCTTCTTCATTGCCGCAAGTGGAGAATTTTAGACAGAGACAGAAAGAAGAATTGGAGAAATTTATGCAACGACAAAAGGAAGCGGAACAAGCTTTTCTCCTACAGCAACAGCAACAGCAACAAGAAGAGGTAAGAAAAAAACAACAACAAGAAGAAGTAGCAGCAGCAAAGAAACAAGAGGGTGAAAATCAAACGGCTACGGTACTGTTGGACATTTTAGCGGAGTTAAGAAGTCTGAAACATATGTATCAGACTTCTTTATCACGACCGAAGAGAATACGAACTTTCCGAGCTAAACACGCCAACCCTGTGACTAAACCTATCGTAAAACCCTTAGTGATTTCAACCCAATCCTCATCATCAGAAGTAGGCCTCGGCCGTGGCAAAGGCTTAAGGCAGTTAAAGTTGATTGCTTAAACTCACCCCTACACCAAAAAAGGCCCTTTTCAGGGCCACCCACTTCTCTCGAAAAGAGATAGCCTTTCAATTTGCCAATAACTCAAAAATCAACAAAAAAAAAACCATTTTACCCTTATAGTACATGTCTGTGTATGAGTGCGTGAGTGTAGCTTCTTATTTCAAAATCAAAACTCAAAGACACTTACCTTATATCATTAATGTATTCTTTTCTCCATAGTTACAATCCAATTCACAATTCACAAAAGAACACTTTATAAATTACATTCACTTCTTCTGTTTCTTTTTTTACTCTCTCTTTTTTTCCATTTCTTCACCGTCACAGTCTTTTCCTCCTCTTCCTCCTCACTTTCTTCCCTTCTTCTTTTCTTCACCTGGCTGCTTTCTTCCTCTGAAGAATCTCTCTCTTCTTCTGAAGAATCCCTCTTTTCTTCCGACTCCTCTTGTTTCTTTTTTGGGCAATCTGGAGACCAACGTCCTTTTTCTTGACAATAATAACAGGTATCTTGACTTTTGTCTTTTCTAGCCCTGTTTTTGTTCTTTTTTGACGGTCTGGACACTCTGAAGACCAATGCCCTTTCTTCTGACAGATATAGCAAGTATCTTGACTTTTATCTCGAAAGGAAGGAGAGTAATCCGTCGGCTGGTCTGAAGAGAATTTTCTAATGACCCCTCGCAAAGCTCTGATGAAACGTTCTATCTGGGTAGTCTCTTCCGTCGTTGTGCTCGGTTTGAGAGTGAAATGAATAGTGAAAGGACAAGACACACACCCTTTTATATACGCTGGTTTGCCATGACTATAAATTAGTCTATGGTGTTTAAACTTGAGTCATTTGACGTTTTGCACTCAAGATGAAACGATCCTATTCATTCGAGAAGAAAGAAGAAGAAGAAGAAAGTAAGAGGCAGAAACGTGATCTATCGCCACGTACCAGAACTGAAGTCTTGGCACAAATTCATGCCAGTGACTTTGAAGAGTACATGAGTGAACCAGAATCCGAACCCTCTAAACCAAGTTCACCACTCTTAGTCAACCCTGAAAAGTACTATTCCATTCGAGAGACGGAAAAGCGCTCCTCTAGGAAATTTAGAACCACGGCTTACACCTACACAGTGAAGTTTAAAGATTTCAAGTCCGACGTACCATTGGAGAAAGCAGAAGGGTTTATCACCGAGATGTGGGATTCTTTGCTCACCGCACTCAAGCGACAATGTCAACCCAAAGAAGACGATCGCTTGACACTATCCATAGATCACGACAGCTTGAAATCCCCTGTTTGGATCGAGTTTAGCAGACCCGCAGAACTAACGCCTTCCAAAGTCATGGTCAAGATTCAACACGTACAACAATCTAATGACCAGTTTGACATCACCGATGGTAAAGCCACACTGAAAATGGCCCACGTCTCTCCTCCTCAAGGGACCGGACAACGCAATAAGGTGTTGTTGGTGAACGCCCTTCGCAACACCAAAAAGAGTCTCGTCCAAATTCACAATTCTCAAGACCAGATGTGTTTAGCCCGAGCCATCGTGGTGGGACGAACCTATGCCAACAAGAACGACACGGTAGAATGGAAAAGAGCCTGGAAAACTATTCAACGATCCGACCGAGCCAAACAACGAAACGAAGCAGAACTCCTGTTACAACAAGCCGGACTGTCCAAAGACACACCCTGTGGCATTCCTGAGATGCAGAAATTGCAAGATGCCCTAGCTCCACTCTACACCTTGAAAGTGCACCCTCAAGAAATGCGCGGACCTCTGTTGTTTCGAGGGAAAGACTTTAAGGACGGAAAATACATTCATGTCTATTATCACGATGACCATTTCGATACCATTACCACTATCACTGGATTCCTGGGATAGAGTTATTACTGTGAGAAATGTGACTATGGCTATAACAATCGAGAGCAACACAAACATTGCGGATGGAAATGCCCAGGATGTTTGGCCTCTCCACCCTGTCTGAGCGAAGGACAAGAAAGAGTACATTGTCCTGCTTGTCTGCGCACGTTTGTCAGCCCTGCCTGTTACCAACAACATCTGAAGACGCAAGGTTCACAGCAGAAATGTGCTTGTCAACTGCTGATATTGTCCCCTACGTGTCGGCAAGGCCTACGTACCAATAATGCCAAGACACACGTATGTTCAGGAAAGAAAAAAATGTCACATTTGTCACCACATCGTGGACCTGCAACACCAATGCTACGTGCAAAAATACCAACCCCCACCAGAGAAAGAGGACGGTCACAAGAAGAAAGGCAATTTCATCTTTTTCGATTTCGAATGCATGCAAGAGACTGGCATTCACATTCCTAATTTCTGCGTGGTTCATCGAGCGTGCGAGAAGTGCATTCAAGAACCTATCTTCAGTCATTGCCCTCATTGCAGTAAGATTCCCGGAGGGCGTGAAAAAATCTTTCGAGGACCGAACACGTTAGCCGATTTTGCCCAATGGGTCTTAGATCCCATCGATAAGACGTGGAGCCAAGAGGACATCGAACGTTACGGAGATTGTCATCGTCATGCCACGGTGATGGCTCACAATTTCTCCGGATACGATGGACAGTTTCTTCTCAGATACTATACGGAACATGGCACCGAACGTCCTAAAGTCACTTTGAACGGAGCCAAAATCATGTTCATGCAAGTGGGACAAGTGCAGTTTAAAGATTCGATGAGCTATTTGGCCATGCCTTTGAGTCGAATGCCTAAAACGTTTGGAATGACAGAAATGGCTAAAGGTTATTTTCCTCACTTTTTCAATACGGAAGCCAATCAACACGCCGTTCTACCCCATTTGCCTGAGGCTCACTATTACGACCCCGACAACATGCGTACCGAACAACGAGAAGCTTTCTACGCTTGGTACCAGACTCACGCCTCCGACCCTTTCGACTTTCAGGAAGAAATGCTAAAGTATTGTCGTTCTGACGTGGATATTTTACGGCGTTGCTGTGGAAAATTTCGAGAACTGTTCATGGAACACGGAGGGGTCGATCCTTTGAAAGAAGCTTGCACCATTGCCAAAGCGTGTTCCTTAGTGTATCGACAACGATTCATGCCTGAAAACACCGTGGCTGTCATCAGTCCTCAAACGACCCACTATGTCAAACGTCAATACTCGGTCAAAGCCCTACGTTGGTTACATTACTTGTGCGACAAGGAAGACAAATGGATTCAGCATGCCCGCAACGGAGGAGGCGAAAAGACCATCGGAACGTATTCGGTCGATGGCTGGGACTTAGAAAACCCCAAGATCGTGTACGAGTTTAACGGTTGCTTATTTCACGGATGTCCCGTCTGCTACCCTGATCGTAGCACTAAAAAATCAGTTTTTACAACGAACCATGGAAGACTTGTACGAGGACACTTGTCAGCGACGCCTAAAGTTAGAACAGCAAGGATACCAAGTGGTGGAAATGTGAGAACACGAGTACGATCACCGTATGAAAACCGATCCCGAGTTTAAACGTGCCGTGGAAAGTTACAAGCTGATGGACCCCCTAAACCCGAGGGATAGTTTGTACGGAGGAAGGACCAATGCCACCTGTTTGCTGTACCAAGCCGACGAAGAGAAAGGAGAAGAAATCAAATACTTGGACGTGTGTTCGCTGTATTCTTGCGTGTGCAAATATTGTCCCTTTCCTGCAGGGCACCCACAATTGTTCACGGAACACATCGACCTGAAAAACATTCGACAATACGAAGGCTTGATCAAGTGTAAAGTTTTGCCTCCCACGAACCTATACCATCCCGTCTTACCTCACCATTGTCAAGGCAAACTGATGTTTCCATTGTGCCGTACTTGTGCCGAAACGTGCAACCAAGACCAACCTTGTCAGCACACCCAGGAAGAACGTGCCTTGACGGGAACCTGGATCAGCGTAGAATTGTTCAAAGCTCTGGACATGGGATACCAACTGTTAGAAGTGTACGAAATTTGCCACTTTCCCAAGACACAACAATACCACAAGGGTGACCCCAGTCAGAAAGGCATTTTCGCCGACTACGTGGATGCCTTTTTGAAACTGAAGCAAGAAGCCAGCGGCTATCCTTCCTGGTGTCACACTTCCGAAGACGAAAAGACATTCAAAGAGAAATACTATGAACAAGAAGGCATCTCTTTAGACCACATCGACAGTTGCATTTACATCCATCACCCGAGTCAACAGCACCCTGACATCGAAGGAGACCGTTTAGGAGCCTGGACAGACGAACATCCCGACGACAAGATTCTAAGTGTCGTCAGTGGTGGTCCCAAAAATTACGGCTACGAATACCGGGACCCACAAGGAGAATTGCACACAACGTGTAAAGTGAAAGGATTGACTCTGAATTATCGTACCAGTCGTGTGGTGAACTTTGGGGTATAGAAAGAAGCCTTGCAATCGGGAGAGGATGCAAACTTTAAAGTGACCACCTATCAACCGAACAAAATTGTACGTTTACCCACTCACCACATCGTCAGTCGACCCTTGGAAAAAGTCTATCAAATCGTGTACCAGAAGCGAATGCGACTTCCCAATCATTTCACCTTACCATATGGACACGTCGGTATTGGTCTGTATATAAAAAGGAACCCTAGCCAAGATCGATAGTTCATTGTGACTACCAAGACCAAGCGAACAAGATGAATACTTTCAGAGAAACACAAAACAAGTTTAGACAGGCACAATTCAAGTGTGGGGCTTCTGAAGTGGAATGCGATTGTGAGCCTTGCGACTTTTCAACCTGTGTGAGTGACGGTGCCAGAAGAACCCGTCATCCAGGACGGGACTGTCGTGGAGAGACCTGAAAGACCCTTTCGGAAGGACACCTGTGTGACCTTACCCCCTACTATAGAACTGGTTAGAACATTACCCAAAACATGTTGTACAGAGACTTGTGTTTATTCCACGTTAATGGTTATCATGTGCCTTTTATCCTTATACTTAAGCCTTTGGCTTTTATGTATTTCTGTCTTTCGTATTCATGTTGGAAACATTCAATAAACGTGTTCTGAAAAAAAGTATATAAACTCTTGTCTTGTTTGTTTTCGTGTCACAAGTGACATTTCTCACACTATGGCTACCTCTGCTGTCTCTGCTCCCTCTTCCTCTACTGTCAAAGTCATCGACAAACACTTAGATCGTGCCAGTTGGGAGGCTTTGTATCTTCGCCATCCCTTTAACATGCTCATTGCTGGACCTAGCGGTTCAGGCAAAACCGAATTCGTCAAACGTTTGATCGAACATAAACATCATTTGATCGATCGGCCGCCTCAACGGATCGTGTGGTGTTACAAAAAGTGGCAATCGGCATACAGCCTCTTGCGAGAAAGTCAAGGCGATTCCATCGTGTTTGTGGAAGGCATACCTAAAGAAGACGACGGCATCGTCTCTGACTCCCGTCTAACCCATTTGGTCATTTTTGACGACATGTTAGGAGAAGACGAAGAAGAAATTAAATTGTCGTTCACGCGTAAAGGGCATCACCGTAATGCCAGTGTCGTTTACATCACCCAAAATTTGTTTCAACAAAGTAAAGCCCATCGCACCATCAGTCTCAATGCGCATTATGTGGTCTTGTTTAAAAGTCCTCGAGATAAATCGCAAGTGCAAGTCTTAGCCAAACAGTTAGGAACGCCTTGGCTGACTCAGGCGTACGAAGATGCCACTCAAACTCCACACGCCTATTTACTCGTCGATTTGAAACCTACGACCCCCGAGGATTTGCGATTTCGTACCCACTTGTTTCACCACTGGTGCCAAGACGGAGGGCCTGTCCTGTACACGTCTCCGTCCTCGACTTAATTTCACTCCACAAAAAAAATCTATAAAAACCTCAGACCCTTTTCGTCTGTCTCACACAGCGTCAACATGACGTCCCTTCAGTCGCATCTTCCCGTCAAATTGATTCGTGCCTTGTATGGCATCAGTCGAGAAAAAAATCCACAAATACGAGCTCGTGTCTTAGAAACTAGTCTCAAAGAAGTCTTACGATGGTTCACGGTGACGGCACGTCAATTACTACAAGGGATCATTCAGATTCCTCATCAAACCAAACGCTTTTTTGATCGAAACAAGGTCGCTTTGGTCCAACTGGCCGATCCCCGCATCGACACTCAAACCAAAAAACAAATCATTTTGAAACCTGGAGGGAGCGATACTCTAGAAGGGGTCATCATTCGCTCTCTCTTAAGATGGGATCCTAATGCCCCCAAACTTCTCCCCAAGAAAAAAGTCCAACGAAGCCCCAAGAAGAAGAAAAAGACCAGGTCCCCAAGAAGAACTTCTCCAGTGGCGGGACCCTCCTCTAACCAGACACCACCCCAGAAAAAGAAAAGAAGCCCCCAGAAAAAGAAACAGAGAAAAAGTCCCCAGAAAAAGAAAAGTCCACAGAAGAAAACTAGTCGCAAGAGAGGCACTTCGGCCAGGACGCAACTTTACACTCGCAAACCACGACCTGCCACGGCGGTGACCGCATCTCCGGCAGCCTCACGTTCATCCACTTCTCCGTTGATGACACCAAGAACGGAAGAGTACTTGGAGACGTTGATCACACCAAGAAATTCTCCGTTGATGACCCCAAAAATTACTTCCCCAGTGGTAGGACCCTCCAATTTAGTGGCAGTGGCTGCTGCTCACAAAGTACCTTCTCCCAAAATCAAAGTCCAAGAAAAATCGGGCATGTTACAAAGTTTACTGGATTTGTCCAAGCAAGAACTGGCTCGATTTAGTCCGTTACGTACCCCGGCAGGACGTGTCATGCCTGTCCTCAAATTGATACGACGTAAAGACAATGGCGACGCGTTCCAGTATAAAAAAGGTGTGTGACCAAGTAGGGTATCAGTGTTTTTTGGTGCTCCTGAAGACTCAAAGATGTCACCCTCCAGAAAACCCCAAGGAAAGAAAAGAAAAGGACTACCACCACGTTTAATCAAACATGGGGACATGTTATCTGTCCTGTCCAAAGCTTCTCCACCTCTACGAAAAAAACTCATTCAATTGGCCTCCAAAGAGGTCATCGATACCGTGTCCGAATGTTGTTTGAACGTCTTGAAAGGCACGATCCCTTTGTCCAAACACCAGAAACAATGCTTAAGCAAACATCCTCACGTTATTCGCCAAATGGTTCAAAAGAAAATTCCGATTCGTGAAAAAAAGAAGATGTTGGTCCAACGTGGAGGCATTTTACCTCTCTTGTTAGGCCCCTTACTGAAAGGAGTCTTGGGAACCATGTTGGGAGGACTGGTGGGAGCAAGATAAAAGGGCCCTCGGAAGTCCCAAGATTTCAGAATCGACCCCTGACAACCCCATCGAAGGACGAAAACTAGCTTTAGTGCCTTACAAACGATGGATGGAATACCATCGTTGGCAAGAACAACGCACCCCGCATTTACCTCCCAATCCCCATTTGAGTGAGATGTCCCAGTCACAACACGAATTGCAGTCCTTGATGGATCGCCAAGATTTGTCCGAAACGGAAAAATCGCAAAAGTACGGTCAACTCTTGCAACGACTGCAACTCTTTCACCAGAAAGCTTTAGACGAAACAGCTCTACCCACTCTGAAAGACTTTAAGACCTTGATGAAAAGTCCAGCACCATCACCAGTACCAGTACCAGTACCAGTACCAGTACCACCACTACCAGTGACCAAGACAGAAAAAGGAGAAGAAGAAGAAGGGTTTCAAACTCCACCAGAAAAAGTACGCAAGTTAACAACACCACCTACCTCCAGAATTGGATGGATTAAAAAGATGATGGCCACCCCTTCTTCATCACAAGAGAAAAAGAAAGTGAAGACAGAAGTGAAGACAGAAGTGAAACAAGAACCGATATCCCCCGCTCAGACATCCTCCTCTTCAACACCTATTGCCGGTCGCACACGCAAAGCATTGCAATCCAAGAAAATACCCCAAGAGAAAAAGAGTAGCATCCTCCAAGTGTGGGTATCTTATTAACACATCAACCAACACAAAAAATGAAAAAAGTCTTAGCCAGCATTTACTACGATCCTCCCCATCCTGCAGGTTACGCAGGAGTTCAAAAATTGTATCGTGCTGCCAAAACGCGACTGAAAAGTCTCCGTTTACCTCAAGTGCAACGATGGTTACAAGAACAAGCTACCTACACTTTACACAAACCCATTCGACGCAAGTTTGCCAGAAGTCGCACCCGAGTGGAAGGCATCGATCATCAATGGCAAGCCGATTTAGCCGATGTCTCTCATTTGGCCATCTACAATCGTGGCTACAAATATTTGTTTTGTGTCATCGACGTCTTTTCCAAACTTGCCTGGGTCGTGCCCTTGACATCCAAATCGAGCAGCGAGTTAGTGCGAGCCCTGCAACGAGTGTTCAAACAAAGTGGCCGTCACCCTCTTCGATGGCAAACGGACAAAGGCACCGAATTTCTGAACCTAGCTTTCCAAAAAGAATTAAAGAAAAGTGACATTCATTTTTTTACCACCGAGAATCCCGAAACCAAAGCCAGCATCGTGGAACGTTTTCAACGCACTTTGAAAGAACGCATGTGGAAATATTTTACGCATCACCACACTCTGAAGTACATCGACATCTTACCGCACCTGGTGCAAGCGTACAACCAATCTTACCATCGAAGCATCGGACGTGCCCCGCAAGACGTGACTCCCGACAACGAAGTGTTGGTGTTTGAGCGCCTGTTTGGTACGTCCCCGACGAGGGCTGTCCCCAAGAAAAGTGGAGACTTGGCCGTAGGAGATTGGGTGTGCATTGGCAAAACCAAACGCACTTTCGACAAAGGTTACTTACCTAACTGGACCACCGAATTGTTTCGCGTCACTGGACGAGTGCATGGCCGTCATCCTGCCGTCTATAAATTGGAAGACATGAACGGAGAAGTGCTCAAAGGAACGTTTTATTTGCCCGAGTTACAACGTGTCACCAAAAACGAAGACGACGTGTACGACATCGAAAGCATTCTCGAATGCAGAAGCCGTAAAGTGGGCAAACGACGTGTCAAAGAAGTGAAAGTACGTTGGAAAGGATATCCACCCAGTTTTGATTCTTGGATCGACGCTTCGCAAGTCATCGACTATAAAAAGAAGTGACCATCATGCCCTTTCACACAGACGCAACTACGTCGACCACTCCTCCTTCTCCTAGTTCTTCTGTGCAAGATTTACAAAAACAACCCTTGTGGGTGTGGTGTGGAGAACGTGTGCCTAAAACGCAAATCGTCTTTTTCTGCCAAATCTTCGTGGTGTATTGTGTCATCGGGGCAGCCATCGCCAATTTGAGTTTGCAACAAGGAGACAAACAATTGTGGACCATTTTATTGAGCAGTTGCATCGGTTACCTGCTTCCCAATCCCTCCCTGAAATTCTCCTCGAACGGGAACCACGGGAACCTTCTGTCCAGTGCCAGTGCCAGTCACCACTCCAACAACAATCACAACCAGAACCTCATTTTGGGCGGAGACACGCCTCTGACATCCAGTAACCCCTCGGACAGCCACAGAACTCTGAAATTATGAGTCACCAAAACCAATTTTACTTGACCTTACCCAGTGACAGTTCCATGGAGGAGTTCCCCAACAACACGTTGTGCTGTTACACGGCCAAATTACCTCAAGCCATCCAGTTAGATCGCGAAGCCCATTGGGAAGTGGCTTTGGTAGAAATGATTCACCCTACACAAATCCAAAACATCACCGAAAAGCAAATCACTTTTGAGGTCGAAATCCTGAACCAAAAATTACAAGAAGTCATGAATGACATCGGGTTTTCAGGGGACACAAGACCATCCAACAATTCACCCTTCAATATCTACACCTTGAAAATTCCGGCAGGGTTTTATTTTAGTGGTCAACATTTGGTGGACACCATTACTTCCAGGTTCGAGTTAGCCTTTGGCAAAGCCCTGAATAGAGTCAAAAAAAGTGTCACCCTGGAGTACCATAAAGTGGCTAGTCGCTTACTGATGAAATTTCAGGATACCCAAACGTTGTCCATCAGTTTTAATCGTGACTTGTTTGATATTTTAGGTGGAGACACAAAAATGGCTCCAAATTTTAAACCGAAGATCAACAGCAATACGGAATTTTACAAGTTTTTTCGATTCCCTGTAGAATTGAACCAAGGACTGAATTTGATGTTCGTGTACTCCGATGTGGTGGAGTATAACGTGGTGGGACACACCTCTGTGCCGTTACTGCGTGTCATTCCTTTCAAAGTGGATAGTACCACAACCAGTGACCAGGAAGGTGGAAACACTTACCACGTCCACCGGGAATTTGTACATCCTCATTATTTGCCTGTCAGCAAGTCGTATTTGGACACGGTCAACATTGCTATAAAAGGAGACTTGGGACAAAATATTCCATTCACCAAAGGAAATGTCACGGTGAAACTCCATTTTCGAAAACGGTTCTCTCACGACTCGTAAGTCATGTATCCAGTGTATCGAGGGGTTGCTCGACAGCAAGGGCACGGTTTAGGAGATATGTTAAAATCGGCCTTTCGTTCGGTGGCCCCAGTGTTGAAACCGATAGTGACACGCGGATTGCACGCCTTGAAAGATGCGGCACTGACGCAAGGCAAAGAATTTCTCCAAAATGTCATCATCGACAAACAAAACCCTAAAGAAGCCTTCATGAGGGCAGGCAAAAATGTCTTGCTGCAAACAGGCAAAGACCTTTTGGGCCGACGCGAAACACCTATAAATGCCCTGCACGCTACCGAGTCAGG
This sequence comes from Sinohyriopsis cumingii, assembly GCA_028554795.2. Classification (NCBI taxonomy): domain Eukaryota; kingdom Metazoa; phylum Mollusca; class Bivalvia; order Unionida; family Unionidae; genus Sinohyriopsis; species Sinohyriopsis cumingii. The sequence goes on from CM068828.1 coordinate 112,935,942, forward strand.
CATTCAGCAAGGACAAGGCAGAAAGAGACGACGAAGAAAACACCCTTTCACCAGACTTCAAGCTAGAAAGGCAAAGAAAAGAAGAACCGTTCGAGACTTAGACGTTTTCGATTATTGAGACACAGCAACAAAAAAAAATGATGCACCGAGAGTCTTGCGCCTGTTCCAAGACGGAACTGGATCTGTTTGCCATGCCCCCCACCATGATGACCATGCAAGAATCCCAATGGGTGGAATTTCATCCCGTCTCCTCATTGACCGATTCCGCTCCCATCGAGTTTGAAATCAAAGGACAGCCAGAGGATTACATCGATTTGAATAGCAGTTCCTTGTACTTGAAAGTCAAAGTTCAAGATAAGGATGGAAATGCTATAGACACTGAGTCAGTAGCTCCCGTCAACAATTTCATGCATTCCTTGTTTAGCGGAGTGGACTTGTACTTGAATAACAAACTAGTCAGTAGCAGCATGGATACATACCCTTATCGAGCGTACCTGGAAAATCTCTTGACGTACGGAATAGACGTCAAGAACACTCATCTCAATGCCTGTGTGGTATGGGAAGCTGACGATGCAGGCGAATTTGAAACATTCAAAACTGATACAGCCAAAGACCACAATGCGGGATTTCTAGAACGAAGAGACAGAATCAAAGACGGACACAGTTTAGAACTGATGGATCGTTTGTATTTGGACATGTGGTTGCAAGAAAAATATTTGCTGAACGGGGTGGATGTCCGCCTGAGACTGAATCGCAGCAGTGCCGCTTTCCATTTAATAGCTGATAGTGACGATAATTACAAAACCAAAATCCAAGAAGCCAGACTCTACGTACGCCGTGTGGAAGTGTTACCTAAAGTGGGAAACGACATCAGTCAGACGTTGAGCAGAACGACCGCCAAGTATCCGATCCCACGCGTAGAAGTGAAAACCTTCACCATTCCTAGGGGACAGCGATCCATGATTGAAGATCATCTGTTCCAAGGACAGTTACCCAAACGTTTGATTGTTGGTATGGTCGAGAATACAGCCTTCAACGGAGCTATCGCTAAAAATCCTTTCTACTTTCAACACTTTGACGTGTCCAAGATCGAAGTCAGTCGCGATGGCAAGACCTTGTGTACCCGACCTTTCGAACCTAACTTTGACAAGAAGAATTACTTGAGGTCGTAGTTGTCGCTGTACGAAGCCACGGGACAGTTAGGAACCAACACCAGTCACGGCATTACGTGCGAGGATTATGCAGGAGGCTACGCTTTGTGGGCTTTCGATTTCACTCCAGACCAAGGCAGCGACGAGGGACATTTCTACCCTATAAAATCTGGCCAGATTCGTGTGGAACTTCAGTTTGCAAAGCCACTGGACGAGACAGTGAACGTCATCCTGTATGCAGAATTCGATAATACGATAGAAATCAACAGTTTGAGAGAAGTCATTCTAGATTATTAGAAGCCATGGAAGACTGTTCTCCCTCTTTACCTAGTGGAGAAGCTTTGAAGATGGAATGTGAGGAAACCGTGGAAGGAGAATCCCAACACAAAGACGAAAAGGATATCGTGATCAAGTCGAGATGTCCAGAACAAGAACAGCAATTGGTCTCCTACTGTGCTACATACCTGGCAGACACAATTACGACATGGATGAAGCATGATTACTATGGATGTCAAAACATCAGTCAAGAAGAAAAATTCAATGAATATCTGGACGAAGCTTGGAGTCTGTTTAAAAAAGACGTGTTACTTTGGTGGTATAAAGACTTGCGTGAACATTTCTGTCCTCCATTAACGACTCGAGACATCCATTACATCAAAACCCTCTTTGACAAATTCAAAGAGAAAGTCGAGATCGAAATTGATCACTTATTATCAGCAAAAGAACATTTAGTGACTTATTTTGATCGTGATTTTTCTAGAAACGATGAGAAAGTAAATCGTTGATTTTGTGACTAGTATGCTTATTTTGTTGTCTTCAGCTAGGAAACGTAGTGTCCATCCATGACTCAATGACTTGCAACAGTGGAAATCACAATTTCATTCACAACGTTGCCAACCCTGTTTACAGTAGAGTGTAAATTGAAAAAATGTTTGATGTTATATTGTTGGATTATTGCTAAAAAAATGTTCGAGCTGTTGGTTTGTGTTAAGTGATTTTTGAATAAAAAATGATGTGTTTTGAAAAAAATGCCTTTGTGATTTGTTTGGCTATAAGAATGTTTGATTCATGCTCTTTGACTTCTTACTATCCTTCTCATGACACTCATTGAACATTGCGGCTCGAAAACCGTGGAGGGATGTTTTCCTTCACGTCCGCGCTTTGACTTTAAGAACCGGGTTGTTTCCAGTCTAACCATCGATTGTCGACTCATCCTCCTACGAAGATGTGCTCCAAACTAGCTAAGCTAAACGAAGCCTACGTGAATTTGCATAGGGTCAGACACAGTCTGATACCGAAGCCAGAAGAGATAGAGAATGTGAGAATGCTAAAAGTCACTGAAGACTTGATAGAAGAACTCTTCAGAGAAGAAGTGAACAGGGAGAAAGAAGAATGGACAGAGAAGTACAGACTTCAGAGACAGCAGCAACAACAACAACAACAGCAGCAGCAACAGCAGCAGGAACCTGAACCTGAGAGAGGCTTTGTCGATTGTCGTATCGACACCAAAGAGTTCTTCTTCTCTTTCCGAAGAAGCAGACCTATCGCCAGAAAGTCTATCCTCAGAGGACATCGCATTCTTAGAAACTAAAAGATTGCCATAGCAAACAAAAAAAAACAAACAAAAAAAACAGCCCTTTTCAGGGCTACCCCAATACTCTAGAAAAGAAATGACAATCAATTTGCCAATGTGTGTAGGTAGAGTAGTGTGAATATAAACACTAACTCTTTTTTATAGTGTGAGGGTATGTGTTTGTGTGTTTGTGTTTGTAACATCTCACGTACGTTTGTATGGAGAGTAGATTAAGATCATGTTTTTTTGGCTGTTTGAGGTGTGGGGAGAGTAGATTTGGGGGGTGGGGGTGGTTGGATTGCTTTGCGTATGTGAATAGCATATTGGAATGATTAATGAAAAAAATTTTTAGAATAGGAATGGGAAGTATAAAAAAGTGAGTGAGTGTTTCTTTTAGGTCCGCGCGTTGTTTTTTGGTCATGATCTAGGTAAGATCAATTTTATGTTTTTTAGGGGGATGTTTTCCTTCACGTCCGCAGTTTTAGTATAAATTGAAACTCGTTCGGCAGTTTAGCTACCCTTATTGATTGATCAACACCAGAATGAACACGAGACTGGCGAAACTGTTGGAACTTCATGTGCATCTGGAATATGCCAGGCGCCTGTTGAACGAACTGGCCGCGGAGGCCATTGTGGAAGAAGGAAGGATGAGAGAGGAGGAGGAAAGAAGAAATAAAGAAGAGGAGGAGAGAAGATACAAAGAAGAGGAGGAAAGAAGATACAAAGAAGAGGAGAGAAGATACAAAGAAGAGGAGGAGAGAAGATACAAAGAAGAGGAGGAGGAAAAGGAGAAAAGAAGAAGAAATTTCAGAATCCCAGAAACCGAAAATTGGGATTCTGAAGCCACATATCCTGCCTCTGCTCTCTCCCCCAAAAAAGTAAAAAGCAACTGGGGAACAAGATGTGTGTGTGGCGCCAGGCCTGGAAGATGCCACCATTAACCAGGTGTCCATGAAGTTCAAAAAAAACCCAGCCCTTTTCAGGGCTACCCAATACTCTAGAAAAGAAATAACCATCAATTTGCCAATGTGTGTGTGTGTGTGTGTGTGTGTGTGTGTGTGTGTAGGTAGAGTAGTGTGAATATAAACACTAACTCTTTTTTTCATAGTGCGAGTGTATGTGTTTGTGTGTTTGTGTTTGTAACTGCTCCCGTAAGTTTGTGTGAATGGTAGATTATGGGTTTCTTTATTGTTTCTTAGCGTATGTGAAGAGTATAGTTTGGGTTTTGTAACCGCTCACGTACGATTGTGTGGACAGTAGATTATGGATTTTGTTTATTGTTTCTTAGCGTATGTGGAGAGTATAGTTTGGGTTTTGTAACCGCTCACGTACGATTGTGTGGATAGTAGATTATGGATTTTGTTTATTGTTTCTTAGCGTATGTGGAGAGTATAGTTTGGGTTTTGTAACCGCTCACGTACGATTGTGTGGATAGTAGATTATGGATTTTGTTTATTGTTTCTTAGCGTATGTGTAGAGTATAGTTTGGGTTTTGTAACCGCTCACGTACGATTGTGTGGATAGTAGATTATGGATTTTGTTTATTGTTTCTTAGCGTATGTGGAGAGTATAGTTTGGGTTTTGTAACCGCTCACGTACGATTGTGTGGATAGTAGATTATGGATTTTGTTTTAATGATTTGCGTGTGTAAATAGTAGATTTGGGGTTTGTTTATTGTTGCTTCACTTATGTGGATAGTATATTATATGAAATGAGAAAAGCAGGGGATGTTTTCGTTCACGTTTGCGCGTTGTTTGGTCATGATCTAGGTAAGATCAATTTTATGTCTTTGGGGATGTTTTCCTTCACGTCCGCGCTTTCCGTATAAGAACGCACAGTATTCGTCGTTCAAACCATTCTACAAAGAAGATGGCTTCGAACCACCTTGACAAAATGCAAAAATTACAAGACGTTTTAGACAATTTAGGAATAATGGAGCAGATGTTTGTGAGACTCAATGAAGACCACTATTCCTATAGTCCCCATCGACTAAAATGGAAATTAATAACTTAAGAAAAGTAAAGGACATAATAAGTGGTGTCATGAAAGAGATAAAGGAGGAGAAGGAGGATGAAGAGGAAAGGATAAGAATACGAAAATGGAATGAAAAAATTGAAAGAGAAGAAGAAAATGAGAAGAGGAAGAAAGAAGAGGAGGAAGAGAAGAAGAAAGAAGAGGAGGAGAAAAAAAAGAAGAAAAAGAGTGTAGGAGAGAAAATAAGAAGTTGGTGGAGAAAAAGAAGAAATTAGAAGCAGAAGAAGAAGAAGAAAAACCAAAGGCCCTTTTCAGGGCCACCCACATTTCTCGAAAAGAGAATGACTTTTCAATTGCCAACCCCTTTTTTAAATTTAAATTTAAATTTAAATTTAAAAAAAATTTTTAAAAAAAATCCCATATTCAATTCCCCTTGTCCCTAGACAGACCCACACTTTATTCTCATGTAATGCTAATTCCCCTTGTCCCTAGACAGACCCAAACTCTATTCCCCATGTTCAATTGCCTTTGTCCCTAGAATCGATATTTTTTTTTCCATTGTTCGAATGCCTTTGTCGCTAATCTCAATATTTCCTTTTTTTTCCTTTCTTCAATGTTAAATTCCATTGTCGCTAATCTTACCCAGGGTTTTTTGCCCATGTTAAATTTCCATTGTCGCTAATCTTACCCCGGGTGGTTAATGTTAAATTTCCGTTATCGCTAATCTTACCCAGGGGGTGTTTTTAATGCTAATTCCCATTGTCGCTAATCTCACCCCTTATACTACTAACGTGTTATTCGGCATAAAGCGGAGCTGTTTCTCTTATTTTATGCCGTATAATTCCTCTAAATAGTCCCGGCAAAACATCTTGAAATGTTTCAGTAGCCTTTCGGTCAGAATCTCGCATGAGACACTTTGAAATTAGTTAGAACTGGTGCATGTAAAGATTTGGCTAAGAATCTAACATATCTGTAATGCTATTAATTCTATTATTATTATTATTATTATTATTATTATTATTATTATTATTATTATTATTATTATCACTATTATTTGGCACTTTTGTTGCACTGAGGTAAACGAAGTTATTTTGTCAAATAGTTTTGATCCGTAATTTCACTTAGTAGGCTGTATTCCTCTTCAAATTAAATTCATCCCATATAATACGATCAGTTTTGCACAAATTTAAGTAGCTATGAAATCCAATTCTATATTCAGAATGTATGGATTTACTACACCTTCCAACTGCGTGCTTTTTGTTTCCCTTTTTCATCGCTCAGTAAACGCCATAATTGTTTTATATATGGCAATCTGTTTCTAGCCATATTTCGTGTCAAAGAATCGCCAGCTGTAATCGTTAAGTGAATAATGAAACCAAACAACAGTAAAGCAATATTTGCAGACTTGCAGCTGGTAGTTATGATCAGGCCGTCCACGGAAATTGGTCGACAAACTGAGTTTCAACTTGGACCCTCCGTATCAACAGACAAAACACCCGCAGCATCTAAAGTCTACCTCGCCATTGTGGAACCGAGGTTTAAATTGCAGGCAAAGCTGTGGGTACAGGTAACGTTGTCCAAATCGTTTCTGTCGGGAGTGGGGGGTGGGCATTCGCAATTACAATTTGCAAGCTCCCTGGTCACACCATCCACTCTAATTCCTGATAAAGTTAAAGCAAACGTATGGGCGGGCTTATACATGGATTTCCTCCCCCTCCTGAATAACTCGCTGGATGCGGGTTTCAATTGTCAGTTAGATACGCAAAGTACTGGTCCTGAACTTAGCATTGCCCTAAAGATTAGGAACGTCCAAATCACAATAGAACAATGGATTCTCGCTTGAAGTTGGTTCAATAGTGTCCTGTGTGACAAATGTCCCCCGGTTATTACCTATCTTTCCTATCACATGGAAACTGTCTATAAACTTCAGGAGAGACGCGTTGATTGGAGGTACTACAATGAAAACTTGAACAATTGATCGCAATGGGGTAAGCTAAATGGGATACCAAGCATCTAGAACTCTACATGAAGGCTGTGCTAGATTCGAGTCTAAACAACTACACAAATAAAAATCCCGCACAAATTACAAACATAAGTATCCGAACGGAGATTGTTTTAGTTGCCACAAAACAGTCGCTGTTCATTGGGCATTTTCATGCAATTTTCAACACAACTACTTCCATTGTTAAGGGAGACACTCATTCATTCACTGTCCCAAACCAATTTTTATACCCTTTACGGTACTCTCATAATACAGCCAGGAACCGCAGAAACCTAGCAACCAGCTTATTCGTTACCAACAATCAGAACAATCTCGACAAACTAACCCTAACAGCAAGAAACCTGTCGGAAAATGGTGCTGATCCTTTGCCTACCCCGGTAAGATTTCAATATTGGCTCCACTATTTCGATCCTGCCACAAACGAATACTTGCTTTTAGATTTTCAAAAGGGTGTTGGCGTTAATTGGAGCTACTATGATAAAAACGTATACAGTTGGTCGCAATGAGGTAAGCTAAATGGGATACCAAGCATCTAGAACTCTACATGAAGGCTCTACTAGAGTCGGGTTATTCAACTACACACTAAACAGTTCCGCACAAATTACAAACATAAAGTATCCTAAGGGAGTTTGTTTTAGTTACCTCAAACGCAGTCGCTGTTCATCGGGATTTTTATGCAATTTTCAGCACAAGTGCTTCAGTTGTTAAGGGAGACACTCATTCATTCACTCTCCCAAAACAATGTATATGCCCTTTTACGGTACTACCATACTACAGCCAGCAACGCAGGAACATAGCAGCCAGTTTTTCCTTTCCAACGATTCAAACAACCTCGAAAAACTAACCCTAACAGCAAGAAACCTGTCGGCAATTAGTGCTGATCCTTTGCCTACCACGGTAAATAGTGCAATATTGGCTCCATGATTTCGATACTGCCACAAAGGAATACCTGCTTTTAGATTTTCAAAAGGGTTTCGATATTGGGTTTAAGGGGACATTGCAAACACACGTATGGAATCATCTGAAATCAGCACAAGCTAATGCCCAAATTGCCAAAGAAAATATCAAGAAAGAATTAGCAGTGGGTCGCTTTGTTGGGCTTCTTCGTTAAAAACCATTTCCCAAGTTACAAATTTCGCCCCTGGGTCTAGTCAAAAGGAGAATTCCTAGGCATGTGAGACTAATTCATTACCTTTTCTTAACGATGAAATTCCAACCCAACAAACTGCAGTACATTATGAAAGCGTTGATAGTGCTAACACATGTATAAAACAGCTGGGTAGGGGATGTTTTATGGCAAAACCAGACATATTAGATTTTTTCAGAATTCTTCCTCTTTGTCCCATGCGATATCATTGTTTTGGCTAGTTGTGGCGGAACATGTACTATGTTGATAAATACATACCATTGGGTTGTAGTTCTATTTGCCAGATATTTGTGACCTTTAGCAATTATTTTCACTGGATAGTGAACACAAAGTTTTCTATAGCACACATGACACATATTTTGGACCATTTTTTTATACTAGATGCAACTTGTGTCAATGCCATTATCACCACATTAGACTAACAATAGATATAAAATAAGATTTAAGCGCCTGTCAAAACATTTTAACCGGTTTCAACGGTATATCTTAATTGTTACCTGACATTTGGATGACTTCTGACACGTTGGCCTTGTCAAATGGGCATTGACTGTGTTTTGTTGGGATACTCACCTGATCCGGACTAATCTGTGTCCAGCCGCAATTACACTTGACGGGATCTTTAACGAACACGAAACACTTCAATCATAGTGGAAAGTAAAGAAAGATATTTTGTGTCTAAGATGTGGTTGATTATCTGTAAAACTAACTATGTGACTGTGTGTGTATTCCATTAAATTTCACTCAGGTCATACAATGATTAGATGTGTGACATTAAATCAAAATTACATCTTCTATGCTTGTTTGATTGCCCCGTAAGCAAACTGAAAACATTGCAATAGAAGTATGCATCTGTGGCACAAATACCTCGCTTTTAAAAGGAGATTAAATCTCATTACGAGACAGTAGCCATGTTCAATTTAAGAGTTTCCATAATCCCTCCATTCATTTGGAATATCAAGGTTTCCTTTTGTTTTACTTGTTATTCCCTTTTTGTCCTTGATGCTGAAAATAACACTAAAAGCCTGACATTCTAGCACAAGTCCTTTGCAGGTGCGGTACCTTTGCACAGACAGCTATGTTGACTATTTAAAGTCTGCCACTGAAAGCTTGTGTGAGGTATTACTTGCTTTAATTTTGCATCATCTTTGTCATAGATATCAAGTATAAGCAAAATACGTATAACTAGATTGATATATACAAATAAAAATAAAGCTACGTATTTAAATATGTATATCGCAATCACATTTTCATTCACATCTAAAATATTTGTACTGTTTTTGTGGGTAAAGAGATAACTTGGACAGATTACATCAATGTAACCATATAATACTTTGTATCATATCTTCCTATTTTGTGCTAATACTAGTCTCGTTTAGTTTGTAACAATACAAAGTGCAGTGATCTGAAACCTTATAAAAACTTATCTTCACGTCTAGAACCGAATTGATTTTAGTAGTTGTTTCCTCGTTATTGCTTCTGCTAATAATCAACCTGTCAATGAACACGTAATGAAACAAAATAAATGTAGAAACCTTTTTGATAGACAAAGCTTATACCAATTTGAATATTTACCTCTGAAATAGTTGCGAGTTATTGATTTGAGCAAGGTAAATCTATTAACCCTATGTCTTCAGAATTCAACTGCTTTATCAAATTCGGTAGAAGCTGCAGATGTGTATTTGTATTGATCAATTTAGTATTGTAGCTGGTGATATACGATGTATTATTCTCTCAGTTGTTTTGACTTGACGGTTTTTACACTTTTCATGGTGGCCAGTCGCATTTGTTTCATCTTTATTCTCTTTCATTTTCCAAGTATAATATCGACCAGTAATAGAATATTCGCTGATGTATTTGATTCGATTATGTAGTATGATATATTGTTTCATAGTTCATTGAAAGTATCATAATATACACTTATATCTTGAGGCATATGTTTGATATGAACAATCCTTTGTGTGTGTCCATTAGGAGACTACATTATTCCAGATGACTACAGAAAATGATTCATTAAATAAATATCTGCAACAATATGCTAATTAGTTGCAGCGAAAAAAATAATTATTTATTTAAGAGAACTAGCTACAAATTCTTATAATAATGAGCTTTAATTTGACTACTGTTATAACTTTCTATGTATACTAGCGCCATCTTCGTTTAATATATTTTCGTGTGGAATATCAACTATTGTGTCATATTGTAGGATGTGACGTTATCGTTTTCGTGGACAGACGTGCACCTCATCCTCATATTCAAACTTTCAGTAAATATTCTGCAATTTCTAGGGGAATATCTTTAAGGGTAATCTTAATGAAAATTGCCAAAAGATGAAATTAGTTTAAATCCAACTCTCATGGAGATCATCCATGCAGAGAGATCTATAACACATTGAAATCTTTTGCCGTATCGAATATATATTACTAAAACTTCGTTTTACATTTGTTGTATTTGATATACTTCTCTACATATAAGGAACATTTTCATAAATGGGAATTAATTTGACCACATATTGAACATTCATGTATATATGCTCAACAAGATATATGCTTAAAATATATACTAAACAAATCACGCACTTTGCATATGTAAAACATAATTCTTCATATGCGAAAACCATTCTCCTTTGTTCAAAAACCATAATCGTCTCATGTGTGGAAGTTCATTTGTATTTTGTGTGTGATACTCTTTTTTCGTGTTTGTAAATAAGAATCATTATAATGTTATTTGACCATCGTTTTCATATTTGCCAAAAACGAAATAAAGATGCGTGAAATATAATGTTATATATGTACAAGAATATGCCAGAATTTCAGACATGGAACATTTTTCATTTGTCTATCATACCGCTTAATCAGTCGGTCTGCTGATTTATTGCCGATTTGTCTTTTTCCCACAAATTTCGTTCGACAACAATTAAAGTTACTAAATGATGTGGCACGTCTGTACTTAAGGCTAGAAAACCTCCAACGTTTTGTAATCATGTGATTAAAGGGGAGCTCTCTGACGGAAAGTGGAAAATGGTTTCCGCACCAACAATTTAGTTCTAGAAGATATGCCAGAATAAAACCTTGAAACTAACCTACACATCGGGTACAAATAAGCCTATTTACTTTTGTCACGGTAAATGTCACTGTGTTTCATAAAATGAAAATGGTTTTCTTGCAGTTACATTAGTTCTTCGACTTAGACTTAGACCAAAACTTTCAGATGACTTGCACCATGAATGGAAAACAATTTAATGGACTTCGCTTTGAACAAGTAAAATTATAAGGTCACTGTTAACGAAATAAATAAGTTATATTTCTCAAATTAAAGTAGATTTACAAATACACTTGACTAACCGTTGTGAATGGCTTTCATTTTGGTGAAATAAGAAGCATGTTGACTTGGAGATAGAAAGGACAAAACAAAGACAATTGCCACTGACAGAAGAGAAACAACTTCAGCACAAACATTTCACTTGTACCCTCACCAACGTTTCCAACATCGAGTCTGGGCTCACACAGGGAATGGTCAAGATAAGCATGACTGAAAGAAAAATGAGTTTTGCATAATAAATTACTTTGACAAAAGCTTGTGGATGGCTATCACTTACGACATGGAAGGCGTCAATTGATCTTTAAGAGAAATATATCAAAGGTAAAGGTCTTTGTAACTCAAATAAAAATGTGGTTTGCAGAAGAGATTTTTCTCGAATATAGTCTTTACCTAAAATGTGTGGATAGCTTTTTATTACGGTAAAAATGACACGAACATATTCAATGGTCTAAAGGACACGGTCATAAAGACCCTAACATAGCGTAATGATTCCTACAGGTTATTTTGACCCGTTTGTCAATAATCTCCATTTCTAGCTCTGGGATAAGTGTGTACATATACAGTACTTTGTACCTACCCTGAGTCCGGATGTTTGATAACACTTCCGTTTTACGTTAAATTTAGCTGCGAGTAAATATTTAGACAATGTTATTACCTAGAAAAATAACATACTGGAAATTACAAAACAGGATACGCAGACTAAATAACCTCTGTAACTTAATTTTTCTCGGATACGAAACAAGGAAATATCGCATACAAAATATATACATGCAAATAACACAATAGTACAAAAACATGCAATTTAATAAATGGATACAGACACGAAATAAAAGTGAAGACTGTACACATGCAGTGACAAAATTATACTCTGCATAAGAGAAAATATAATGAAAAGGCTATTTAAATGCTATGAACGATAGCAAGCGTATATTGTATGAGATCGGATGGTAAAACGAAAGACAAAAGACCTAATTTGCAGATGTAATTTGCAAAGAAACAGATCAAAACAAAATACTGCATATCAAGAACAGTTAGAATGTATTGAAAGTAAATATTCGTACATTATTGGAAAACTGACACACATTAGAGGAAAGGTTTAATTGAAAATGTATATACTAATTACCTCTAGGGTTAGTACAACCAGAACTGCTTAAAGTGGTTACATTAGGTCATCAGGGTTTTAGTTATCTGTTTTAAACACAGTTTCTAAATGGTTTAATTGATGGGATGGGATGGGGAGAAACAGGCCTCCGTTCTACTCCAAAATAAGGCAAAGATTATTCTTCATTTATAAACTTAAAACGGCAAAATAAATATTGGTAATTGTTTGACAGATAAGTAGAAAGAACAATGTAATATATTATTTGTATTTTACCAAGCTGTTTACCCAAGTGCCTGGACAAACTGTGCCATACATGTTAAACAAGTTATTTTACTCGTTTTGGCAACATTGTTCTTTTAATTTGTATTAGTTATTGTATAATCAAACAAGGCATTTAATGTGATGAAACCACTTTCGAAAATAAAACAAATATTAGCTTATGTTACTCTTAGTATCGGTATACATGACTATATGTCTATTTTATATTAGATATATCTTTTTCTCGTTTCTATTTTTGTTTTCTTTGTCATAACTTACAAATATCCACGTCTAAGTATCAGATATTGTCCAATTATTGAACTGCATCATTGTAGCCATGTTTCTGCAATGGTGGGAAATTCAGGGATCTGAAAACTCCGAAATCAATAAAATAAATTCGTGCAGGGTTATTAAGACGGGTCATAAAATATAAATGGTTAATCCAGTATAATGCCCTATTGAGAAAATGGAGCATACAATTTATATTCAAAGTGTAATTAAACGCCATTGAATATTGGTGTCAACTATTGTGAGGGTGAACTGCCCTAATGCGCTAAGATATATAGTGTCAATCGGAAAGTTATCAAAGCACACAAAAATGCCAATCACTGGCTTTATAATGTACAATCTGTTAGGTGCTCTCAGTCATTTCGAATAAACAAATATTCATTAACAGTGTACATATTGGTCAAATCTTTCAGGGAACAAAGGTGGGTATATTATGCAATGAAAATTATTTTGTTCATTAATACTAAAACCTATTTAATCTTCAAGTTTAAAGAAAAGTCTGTCTACAAATAAATGGTATATAAGGCAAATATTTTATATTTTAACGAATAGTTTAATTTCCCAGCGCTGTATTTTAGTCCAAAAAGTAAACGAGCACTTTGTGCTTTTAAATAACAATTCTATAAACGATTCCTATCAAATTATATCAGAACACAACTCAAAACGATTCAACAGACTGATGTAAAACTGGAATGAAGATTTCATTGACATAAACTTCTTTGTATACACCTCGACTTGACATGTTTCAAAATATCCCTATTATCAAAACTATTCAACTCGTAAACAAGGTTTTTTTCTAAAGCGTTCTAAGTTTGTATCCAAAGTCAGGTCTTGATATCAAATACAAGTAAACATCGTAAACAAACATGATATTAGTCAGGTAAGCTACAAAGCGACCCTAAATTTCGGACAAACGCGACGCTCGTGGGATGGACTTATGCGAAAATGATTCGATTCCAAGCGAGAAACGGATCGATGTAATGCACGAGAACCACAAGAACAATCCAGACTACGAAAAGCAAATAAGGTCACAGTTAAGGTCAAGAGTTAATGTATAATTTTCATGAAGTATTGTCAGAAGAAAGAACTAAACGGTATGACACCTCTCTGAAACGGTGTTAAGAGAGAGAAAAAAATTCCAAAAGAACTTCTAGAAGCATACCTTTCCAAATCATTCTCACTATGACTATGACATGTTTGCAAAATGTTAGGTATTCCAGGTTTTCTTCTTGAATTGCTTTAGATCTGTTAAAGTGGTAATTGGTAAGATAAATGTCAAAGTAAAAAAGCTATGTTTTGATACTCCATCCAATCATGAACAAGTAACTAAATAAGCTAACAATATAATTTCAAAATTTTACAACAGCTGAAATTGGTGAAATATTAATTTTCCTCATGACTTCTGAATACATGTTATCAATGCATAGTTTTAAGCCGGTTACGTGTTGATCCTCGTGTGTTTGAAAACGGATGACTTTCTGACAATCTCTTTCTATTTTGTACTAATCTCCACTGCACTTTGTAACTTTGGAAAGTCCATTACTGTCCACTATTTTACATTATCTTCCCACCCATTCTGGTTGCCTCGCTTTCTCTTCCCACGGAATGTGCTCTGTAGCATTGTCTTTGACAGGCCAGACGAACGTGTAACGTGACCATACCCTCTTAGCATGAGCATTTGTTTTTAACAATGTTAAGCAGATTTACATATGGTTAAATTTCTCTGGATTCTAATGCGCAATTCCTCATCAGAGATATGATCAAAGTATGAGATGTGCAGGATCCTTCGATAAGATGTTATATTTACGGCATGGATACCTATCTCTAGTTCTGCTCTGAGGTTCCATGTCTCCCATGCATACAGGATTATGAACATGCATAGGAATTTATAATCTTAATCAAGTATCCAATTGTGATATTGATGTCTTCCAAATGGACTTTAGACTAGACAGTTGCAGCTATTGTCTGCGCAATCTTGTACAAAACCTCTGGTTTTGAACTTTAATCGGAGATCATAACACCTAGGTAACTGAGCTAGTCAGTCATCGCAGCTTCTGTCTGTTCACTCATATTTCCTTTCGAAGTGTTTGGCATTAGCTTGGTCATTTTCGGAATTGATCTCCATCCCATACCTTAGAGATGATTACCTGGGACGGTTCACTGAGTTTTTCATTTGTTGTTCATCGCCTGCTAAGCATGATATCATCAGAAAAGAGCAAATAGCTGATTGGTCTGCCTCCAACAATGTCAATGCCTTCATGGTCTTCCAAAGCATCGGACATTTTCCTATCCAGATATATATTAAAGACAGCGCATCCGAAAATTCACAATTGTTTGACTCCGAATGAGGTTCTGAACCAATCTCTTATAATGTCATTGACAACAACCGAGATTGTCTCCTTGTCATTCACGTTTTCTATGGTGCCTATAGGTTCGAGTTTAAGTTGTATATCCACATTTTGGCTCACAGGGTTGCATGCGATACCTTGTCATTAACCTTTTTTAAGTCAATGAAGACCTGATAGAGGTCCAGCTGATGTTGCAGATACTTTGCCCAGCGAATACGAATGTTGAAGATTATTTCTGTATCGCTAAATACCATTCTAACCCAGCCTGCTCTGCAGCAATGAACTCTTCCGTTTTATTTTGTTACGGATGCATTTAAGCAGACCCATGCTTGATTCTATGATGATTCTGATCTTTCATTGGTTTTGGTACAACTGCAGATTAGCTGTCTAACGAATAACGATAATTAGAGACTGGATGTTTCGGGTCAGCCATTTTCTTTTTTGCAGCATTTTGCTGAAGATTATTGTTGTGAGGACATCAATCACGGAGGTTCATCTTGCTTAAACATGTTCTGCTGTTATATTGCCTACCCTAACTGACTTCACTTTTTTTAGTGCCTTTATTACATGGTCTACTTTGTCCCTGAGGATCGGGTGGTCAGCCGTTGTTGTCGTCAGTGGGACCTTTAATACCGCCTGGTCTCCGGAAGTCTCCTGGTTGAAAATCTCTTATAAAATATTACGTCCATCTCTTAAACATATCTTGGTCTCCTGTGATCATCTTACCAATTGTATCCTGGATCATGGTTGATCTCCCCTAGTTCACTGTTGTCAGGTTCACCTACTGTGATGCTTTTAAACATTTATTCTGGTTCAGGCTTTTATCGATCTTATTACATTTGCGTTCTAATCAGCTTTTTCGCTCTCTTGAAGTTGTTTTTAATCGTGTTGTTACTATCCCTGTACTTAAATGCTCCTTATGGTTTTCACGTTTCCTTTTATTTCTCTCCCTACATCATCTTGGTCGAGGTTATCAGCTGTAACCCAACGTTTCTTTATCCTACTATGCTTGCCACTGATCTCGATGGATGTGTCTATTGCTGTTGTTTAGAAAATGGTGTTCAAGTAGTCAAGGTTAATTTATTCACCACACATAATTGTGAGTCGTGCAAATTTGCAACCTATTGCTACCTCAAATGTTTGTGCCGCACAAGACTCTTTAAGTTTTTCAAGTTCACACCTGATCATAATCTGTCCTTGCTTCTTGGTCATATTCAGACGTTGTTTGATAGTCATCGTTAGCAATTCTTTGTCGCTTTCTATGTCCGCTCCTTGGAGACAACTCTTTCTGGCAATGATGACGCTAGACCCGTAGTGCTTACTCACTAAACTGTAGCCAAGTCGGTAGAGCAGTTTCTTATCTGGACTAAACTGAGTCAATATTCTAGAAAAATTATGGGGCCAAAGGTTGTTGTTAGAACAAGGTTGTTGTAGCGACGAAGTCCAGAATCGTCAGTCCTTCATTACAGGATGAAATACAGACTTCTCGTCAGGGTGACTGTGCGTTCTCCCCTACGTAAGAGTTCCGGTCTCCGTGAATAACAGAACAACCTTTCTGGGCGTCAGGTCAAAGAGAGCTTGAAGCTGGTCATAAAACGCATTCACTTCCTCGTCATCATGCTTAAATGTTTGGCATAAACCTTTATGATAGTGATGTTAAAGGGAGATTTCCTCACGTAGATGTTAATACTCATGTTAGACAATGGTCTCAAATGCATAATTGCACTAATAATATCATTTTGTAACGTAAATCTGACTCCATGATGATGATTGTACTCGTATCAGCTGAAATAAACCCTGCGTCCTTCATCGATTGATCTCTCTGATATTTGTCCAGCTTTCAGAGTCCAAGGATGTGCCATTGGTATATCATTGGCTAACTCCTCGAGTTACCGTACTGGTCTTAATTTCCTGACATTCAACTTTCAAATGGCGATGCTATACTTTGCCTGTACTGTGATGACAGTTGCACCAGTAGCATACTTATTACCTCCATGATTTACAGAGGATGGCAAAATTATTGGTACCCTGGACTGCGAAAGATCGGGTACAGGAACTATATATATTGTCGTTTAGTCATTACTCCGTCAATCTCTGTTTAGCGTCAATCATTGCATTTGATATTAAACCATAATGTTTACAGTGGATCATAAGTATGTTGATTCGTACTTACCCGAATATAATATTTTTGGGACATTTTCACTACGTTTTTGCACATTTAAGGCATAAATGATTTGAGATGACTGTTCTGAATGTTTACCTAGCCATCAAGCAGAACCATGTTATGAGCATGTATATTGTTTTATGAGTTGATAATTTGTTTGGATATCTTGTCCGACATAAATTATAACCACCAGAATGTTATATACAAAATTGTGTACTAATTTATGTGTGATTCTGCTCATCAAAGAAACACGTTGTAGCTTCTAGACCCCGAGAATAAACCATGCTTGACGAATTTCTAAGGTAGCTGACATTAATTATATTGATGAGTTGGCAAACTTTTTTGGATTCATTTTTCCTCTTTTATGTCGATGATAATCTCGTCTTTGTGGTTCTTATGAAAATAATTACATTCGAGCATTGATCATTTAACGATGGTGCACTATATATATAATCATTGTGTACTTGTAATATATTCTGGACAATTTATTCCAGTTTGTAATACTGGCTACTATATTGCACCACTTCAGAAATGCAAAATTCGTTGAGAGGACAGAACGAACACATGCGTGTTCAGTTAGAGTTTTGAATTATGGTGGCATAGTGCGCATTTTTATATACACCTCAAACTGTATAGCCTCCGATGCAGTTTGAGTATATTAATATTGCCTTCACAATTCGTTATTCTAATCCATTTGTTCTTACATATTCTGGTAACAACGACCTGTTTATGTCTCGAAGATGTTGAAGTCGTCACGTTCGTAGGATATGATTTGTACTACATCAATGATTTACTAGCAGATTTGTAGCATCAAATTTTGTCATAACAAAAAGAGTAAAAATGTATCTTATCTTTGATCTTGTCTTTGATACTGTTATCTGCAAAGTTGTTAAAGTGCTTAGATTCAATGTCGAATAGGCATTTATTCTTGGGAGATGTTTTCCTACGTGTGCTGAGTTATGGATTTACTGTACGTTGCCGCTTTTCTAGAGATAGAAACGGTGATGTTAATAAGTTGAAAAATCCTGTAATGAAAGCAAAAGACAACCGTCACATGTCCATTTAATATGTTTCAGATAAATAGGTTCATCAAAACTGAAACGTGTCATCCAAATTGATAAAATACTAATTTATCAATTCAAGGTATCTAAATCATTAACTAAACTAATCCAGTAGTGTAATATATCTCTTCTGGATTTATTTTCGTTTAACTCTTGTTGAAAATCAGTTGAATCGTCTCCATTCGCTTCTTTATAAAGTATGTTGGGTTTGTTTGGTTAATGCGACATGTATGCATATATTTTGTATATGTTTATGAGTGTTCAAGCCCATCATATAATGATTTCGAATGCCTTGAAGGAAACATTATTTGGTCATTTCGCTTATATATGTAACCATGCTACCATTCATAGTCATATTATTTTTAACACTTCTAGGGTTTTGGCTCTCTTTGTTGACACTTCGGCTTTCGTTAGGAGTTACCTTATTACTACAAATATGTATGAGCTAACACGATTTTGATCATTTTGCTATTACTGGTTGAAAAGTATAAGTTTCTTCCATTGATATTTGAAACTTTCGTCCACGTCCGTTTGCGTTGAATTTTTTAACAATTAATTTCGTTGTAACTACTGTTGAATATGACATGCATTTCTGCCTTGTCCCTTACAGTTTGTAACCCGCTTGATACTGAATCACTACTTAAATAATGCTAATGCATTTAAAGTCTCTTTTATTTCATCGTCATCAATCTGTTTTGTGTTTTCCACTCTAAGATTTCGTTTACTCTTTCAATACAAGTAAGGTCAATTTTAGTTAATGTATTTTCTACATTTTCTCTAAGTTTCATTATATATTTCAAATTGTTATATTCTGAAATCATGTGCTTTTATATATGAACTCATATCTGTACATTATTCAAATTAGATTCTAGTTTCTTTACTTGCTCTTCTAGAGTAGCAATTCAGTTTTTGCTGAGCTTTATGTCAAAATATTAACCTAATATTACTAAATTCTCCTATGTTGACCATCGCATAATCACTGGCATTTTTATTATAAATTTTTATTATAAATCTAAACCCTAAGTCGCTAGGACCTTTTAAACGTAAACTTCCGATTCAGTAAATCCATGAATAGTTCATGTAGACATATATATATATATATATATATATATATATATATATATATATATATATATATATATATATATATATATATATATATATATGTCTTTTCATTTTTCTTTGTACTTAGAGATATTGAATGTATAATACTCTTCACAGCTGTTGTTACCATTAACTGGTATTACAGGCATACAACATATATTATTTTCGTGTTTGACATTTGTTCCGTCTCAATTTGCTTTAAGCATATTCGAGGCTGCATTAACTGCAGTCCCAGTTTCATGTGTGTCGTTTATGTATTAGAAGGTGCTTGAGATAACCTCACAATTTAATAATAAGCTCCATTCGTTGCAATGATATTGATGGAATAATACATTGGGTGTCAGATTGGTTAAGTATATTTCTTCTTATTACGTCTGTTGTTTGCATTAAACATTTTCATTTTCATAGCAAACATTTTAAAACTAATGAAATACAAGTGTTTGCATCATTTATTCAATTATTTGCAGAATAATTGTCTACGACAAGTTACATATACTCTCCAGTGGCTGGAAACGTATACAAATAACTGTCTCATTCAATTTTCTCCCTTCGTGAAAATGGGAGTTTTGTTGTTCTCAGTTTCTGGTTATATTGTCTATTACTAAATGATTACATATTTAGTCTCACAGTTCACTCTTCCATGTTTAAAAGAAACTGTTCATTATCAATGATTACAGTGCTTATTATATTAATATTGTCCTGCTTACACATTGCATACCCTACATGTTCACCTTATGTTACATATTTGTGAAGATCATACCCTTTTTGAACGATTTTTCAAAACATTCTTATTACGTTGCACCAAAACCACTACAATATCACCTAAACTAGTAGCTGCAATATCTGATCCAGCAGTTATTCCTCTCCCCCCAACGACAACCTGAAACTTTTTCCTTGCTATACTCAACCGAAAACAAGGTTTTGCTGCCTTGCATTTATATTTCACACCTCTATGTGTTCGTTCTCGCTGTCCAAGAAACTTGTAATCTTGGTAATATTTTGCAACTAAGCATTAATCTTTTACTCTTTGGCAGTTAAGGGTATATACATTTTGTATTTGGTTGATTTTAATAAATCAAAATTATATAAAGAGCTTAGACTGTTGAATGGATGCTCATTAAATCAGCGGCAAAAAATGATTATGCCAAGACAGTACTAATTCTCTCTCGGTTCATGATTGTAACTTTATATGCTCACGATCTAAACATGTCTTTGACATGGTTTTCAAAAAGAAGTAGAACGGTCCTTTGAAAGCAATCTGCTCGCCAATTGCTCGCAGTTGACATAGATGGCAAAGGTTGCAGTCACAAATATGTGTAAAGTGACAGTTTGTCAGGTCAATAGTCATGTGACATTAGGTTGATGTGAATTGACCTAAGGGTACAGGATTGGCTAGTTTCACTATCCTCAATATCTTCTCTTTTTATATTAATTTATGCTACTGTAGGAACAGAGGTTAGTGCTGCAGAGTAAATCCTTTCATTGAATAACGAAGTGCTAAGTATTTTGCCGAACTAAGCACAATAACTCGAAGGTACGTTAGTAGGTAAATGCAAACTGAATCATTAGTTTTGCAATATGTCTAGTATTCCAATTTGAATGTGAACATACTGCTTGTTTAAACAACGTATCAAAAGCATGATACATGCAACTGTGAGATCTCGTTCAAGGCTGCATAGCAAACATAATTAATACATTTTTGTGTTTCACCTAACATTTGCATGTATGTAAAGGCTTTGATGTTTCCTGTCGTTCTCCACATATCACACGCAAGTGTTTGGCCTTGTTTCATGCGTGGTTGAAATTTGTGAGTATTCTATGCCTGATTAGTCATTCTACAATCTGCCATGTTTACCACTGGATGTATAATAATTTATAAAGCAACCACGTTACGTTTGTAATATGCAAAGAATATACCGAAAGCAGCTATATAACTGTACATCAAAATTATATACTTTTGTTTCAATTGTTTGACCTTGTGTATATTTACATTTTCCTTCAAACGTAGAGTTTGCTATTTTTAATCTTTGCTTCGTATTTTAGATGTGTAATTACTATATACGTTGTGCTGAATGTCTTTTATCTACTGGTTTGTAGGGAGAAATTGAATCATAATTGTACATTATGCCACAAAACATTCATACGCACACCACATGTATACTTAACACCTGGATCGAATTGCCTGTTTCTATTAACTCAGGACTCGTCCAGTAACGCAAACACAATAATAACTACAACCTGGTGATACTGCAAATATTGCTTGTGGTCCTCACAAAATAGCGCATAAACACGAATAAAATGAAATTATTCAGAAATTTTGATTGTAACATATACCTGAACTTTGTAAATTCATATGCTCGATAGATTACGAAAGATAGTAACGATTTGATGTATATCAAAAACAGTGACAGATATAGTAATATAGTTGATTTTAATGTAACTTAATTTATAACGCAAACTGTTTATTAGTTTAATGAAAAGAAACGCTGATTATTTTCTTACTAGACATAATTAAATTGCAATTATATGAACAAAAACTAGCCAATGTTTCAACAGGCTCAGAGACTGGTTAAACGTAGGAGACTTGACAAAGTTTAGAGTTACAGCTAGTGCATGGTCGAGTGGTAGATATACAGCTAGATATCCAGTTGAACACATTGTTGTGTACAGGCAACTAATGTAAGTTCCTGATGATATTAAAATGAAAATATTAGGAATGAACTGGACTAAATGGGTAAAAGGAGGCGTATAGTTATTAATGAATATCAGGAAACATAACAACATGTGAAGGTTATTTATTTCACATGACAAGCAACAATTACTATGTTACCGAAATGTGATCTGATGTTTAAATGTAAGAAAAATGGACTGAAGTGCTAAAAATACGTTCTAAATAACAAAAAAGTATTGCAAGAACAAATTGAAACTTTAAATTTAGTTTGATATGGTTTCATGTATTGAGCTACAAATTGATAATACTCCACAGTTGGAGAGAAAGTTTTTTTCCGAGAATAACTAGTTTAAAGGTTACATGATCTATTTAATGAGAAGTGCGCGCCAATCGATGGCTACCTCAAAATTCTAATATACCATATTGTTACTCTGTTACAAAGTGTCATCAACTTTGTCCGGTGTTATTGCGCTACCACATTTACTAATAGTTTAATGTAAACAGAAAATTTTCGAATAGTGGTACAATAGAAAATATAAAATGAAAAAAAAACTATTTATAGAGGATCGTAAATAGAATAAATGCTATTACGTTGCATGTGTCTAGGTGCAATACACGTTTACCAATTATCAAATGTTGGAATAAAAATCTGTTGAGATACTTATACATCTTTTCATGACTATGTTTCAAGGCTAGAAATACAATTTCCTTTTGAGTTTAATCTATCCTTATTATTTGGGGTTTTTTGCATCTTAATGATCATTTTATGTCCGTATAGTGGACTCTGTTTCCTCCTCTGTCAATATCCGGTGCAGCATCCTAACAATGGTAAAGAAAAACTATTTTACATGAAAAATTGCAGATTGCTTGTATCAAATTATGACGCGTTTCAGTCGTGATCTTTAGCAGTAGACTTGATCTTTTCAGTATAAATGAAGTGATCGAATTTGATAACCTTTATTGCAAGATATTTCTGGCTTCCACAAATAATCAAATTTGACAAAGAGTATTCGCCCTTTGGTTCCTGGAGCAGGCCAATGCTTCCTACAAATATTGATCATATTCCATAGATAGTAAAAGACAGTATAACATCCCGTAACGGTCACTTTTATTAAACGACACCTGGTCTAAACGACCAGTATCAAACTCACTCCATCAGATGTAGATTTTCCACAGAATAACAGGTATTTAACGGTTACCATCATTATATAAAAAAACCAGATGTATTCTAAAGCAACGATCATTTCGCGCTGATTTAAGCGTCTTTTAGTGTATTATTAAGTATATATCTTCATTTTTATTATAAGAATTAGAATTTAAACACAATATTACTGAACCAGATATTCGTTGTAGGGGTAAATACCCTAGGCTAATAGTCCTTCCTATAGCTCTCATCCTACCACAGTCGCTATTCATACACATACTTACATTTGTGCCAAATTTCCTAGGCATGTCAAATTTTACAACAAAAAAAGCTCTGAGTACAAACCCTAGATGTCCGAAATAATGGGACTATTCGTTTAACACAAATAACATTGGTATCGTGCAACCTTGTGATAAAGACAGTGGGAATTTTTGAGGAAACTTTTGAACCAAACTTATGTCCAGCATACTGTATGACTGAAATCAATATATCTTTTTGAACAAGAAGAGTATTCTTATTCTCGGAAAAACAATATTAAAGGAAAAGGTAAAGGAATTCAAAACGTTTCAAGTTTTAAGGATAGAGATTAAATATATGTTGTCGAATGAGATCGATAAAAGTAAAAGACACTACAACAACAACAGATGCAACAACATCGAAAATACTAGTAATAGTTTTATGTAGGATATTTAGTCAAATACCAAATCTCAAAGTTGAATTTTCATTCATTCAAACGTCACCTGTTGTATATAGGTTATTTGCATTTTCCTATAGGTGGCTGCCTAAGACATGTTACAATGTACCGGGTAAATGATCAAAATAAACTATTTTCAATCTATCAGCGAAACCAGTCTGATTTATCTTTAAAGTTTATATTGTCATGAAATATGGCATGGCGTTATTTAACTGATTGACCAATAAAATAATATATATACACATACAGGAATGTGTGTCTTACGAATTAAGAACAATAACAAATATATACTAAAGACAACTGATCCTTTTCAAAGTATAAGAGCATATTTATATCTACTATGGAACACTCAATCATTCAAATCGAAAGAGTCCTTTCAAAAGGGACGAATAAATACTACATTTAAAAATATTGAAATAAATGGGTCATTGGCTATATTATTCTGGCAAATTGGTAGCATATTCGGGATAATAATAACAATAATGAGGACTTTGTATAGCGTCTAATCTTTAGAAGGTCTAAGCGCCTTACAACATTAGACAACACCTATAATATAAAAACATATAATGATATGATTACAAAAACAAACACCATGAAATTAGAAAACATAGCAAACATGCTGAGAATATTTAAGGTAGGAAACTTTATTAGGTCTTTAAGTTTGTTCTTGCAGTCGAAATAAGTGAGTTTATAGAGCCCTCTTGAATGTGATCACTGTGTCAATATGTCTAAGTTCATTGGACATTTCATTCCATGTTGCTGGGCCCTGGTATGCAAAAGAACGCTGTCCATATGACATTGTTTTCATAGTGGGAATAATGAGTATACGATTGTCAGAAGAGGAGCGTAAGTATCTCGCTTCTGTATATACATGGGTGAGGTCGGATAGGTATGTTGGACTAGAGTCCGACAGTGAAATGAAGCACAGAGAACAAATTTTGTCTTTGATTCTGGATAGAATGGATAGCCAGTGTAGGGTACAGAGCAGCGGGGAGGTGTGCTCTGATCGTGGTACTTGATCCGAGCAGCTGTGAACTTTTTGAAGTTTCTGGAGCAGATATTGAGATGAACCAGACATAATTGAGTTACAATAGTCCAGTCTTGAAAGTACTAATGAACACACAAGTGTTTTAGTGGCATCAACTGAAAGATATTTGCGAATTGAGCTGATGCGTCTCAGCTCAAGATATGCAGCCTTGCATATGTTCATGACATGTTGGTGCAATATCAGAGTACTGTCCAGAGTAATACCTTGGTTTCGTACTGATTGCATGAATTTAATGTTGGTGTTGCTGATATTTATTGTTTGAGGCAAAGAATGTGAATGAGAAAGTATTTGTGTTGTGATCAGTATGGCCTCAGTTTTATATGCATTCATATGCAGCTTGTTACATGTCATCCATGATTTCACATCCGAAATGCACCTCTCTACCTCTCTACAGATTGGATGCTAGCATCAACTTCAATTGGGTGCATAGATTTGTATATTTGGGTGTCATCAGCGTATAATTGGTGAGACACTGGATGATGATCTATGACACTTGAGATCGACTGAGTGTACAGAATCAAGAGAACAGGTCCAAGAATAGACCACTGTGAGACACTACAAACTACATCAACTGGGCTGGAGTGTATTCAACTTGCAGATATGATTTGTGTCCTGTTGACCAAGTAGGACTTGAACCACAGTAAGGCTGTATCATGAATTCCTAATACATGCTGCAGACGGTGAAGTAATATATCATGGTCTATTGTGTCAAATGCTGCAGACAAATCAAGGATGGTGAGGACTGTAATCTTTCCGCTATGCAACGCAGAGAGAATGTTATTAACTACTTTTATAAGAGTAGTTTCAGTACTGTGTCAAGGGCGATATGCAGATTGTACATTGCTAAAAAGACTGTTTGAATTTAGATGACATACATACTGGGATAGAACAACCTTTTCTAAGATTTTTGATATGAATGGGAGATTAGAAATTTGACGGTAGTTCTTTAAATCGTTATGGTCTAGTGTTGGTTTCTTCAGCAGAGGCTTTACAATGGCAGTTTTGAAAACTGATGGGAATTCCCCGGATGAGAGAGAGGTATTAATAACAGCAGTTAGTGAAGGCAATACTGGATCGAAGCACTCAAGCAGCAGTGATGTTGGAATTGGATCAAGTTCACATGACTTTGGTGCACTCTTCATCAGGATAGTACATACGAAATCCATAGAGACAGGTTCAAATCCTGCTAATTGTTGCCGCTCAAGTTCTCTATCCCAACTGTACGGTGACGACGAATCAATTGAAATTGTGGTGTTAAGCTTATCTTTAATGGTTTGTACTTTGTCACGGAAGAAGTTTGCAAACATATCCGGAAGGTCGACTGGAGAGAAGGTAGTTGGAAGTGGTGTAGATTTGTTCCTTGACATTAGCTTGTTTGTAATCTCGAAGAGCTATTTGCAGCTGGAACTTTCCATGATCTTATTAGTGTAGTGGGCTGATTTCGCTGCATGGACTATATTTGTGACATTCTTCTTAGCGGCTTCATAGAGTTCCTTATGAATAGTTAGTCTGCTGGAAAGCCAGAGCCTCTCAGCTTTACAGCGTTTTCTTTTAGCAGTACGAAGCTGGTCCCTAACATTGCTATACCATGGAGAACACTTTTAAATTGATACTCTGCACTTGGTGGCTGGGGCATGTTTGTCAAGCAATGAACGCAGGCAGTTAGCGAGTTGTTCTCCGTAGGAGGTAAGCAAGTTGTTAGGTTAGCTTGGATGTCGTGCATTAGTTTGGTTCTATTTATCATACGGAGGTTTCTTTTAGTAGCAGATAAAGGTAGAGGGTTAGGGACTGATACGTCAAGATCGCATTTAATGCAGAGGTGATCTGATGCAAGGTGATGGGATACCAGGGAGGACCATAGAATGTTATCATCAGGTTTATTAGGAATCCAGTCTTAAATGTGACCATGTTTATTGGTGGGTTGGCTTACTGACTGTTTGAGGTCGAAAACATTAATGGAATCTATGAGGTTTGATGTATTTGAGTTTCTCGGATAGCCAAAGTGAAAGTTGAAATCTCCAAGAATAATCAGATTGCCACCTATCGAATTTCCATAGGCCAGGAGATTAGGAAACTGCTCCAAAAAGAGAGAGTCAGCCAGCTTGTTTTTCCTACTAGGTGAAGGGCGGTAGAGGCAGAAAAAATGGACTGACCTTTGCTCCAGTGTGAGTGTGGTTTGGATGAGTTCAAACTATGTTTGGTCGAATTTGAATGTTGTGGTGTGGTTAAGACGTTTTATCATGGCGTTCTTTGTGATGACAGTCATTCCACCTCCTTGAGAATTACGGGGGAACGAATTAATGGGGTGACCAGTGGGTGTTAGATCCGTACACTTGGGCTCAACGCCTGATGTTTTTGGCATGCTTCTGTCAGGAAAAATACGTCAATATTCTGATCGTTGATAAAATTTGCTATATCTATGCGCTTTTCCGGTGGACCTACTGACTGTGCATTGAATAATGCAATGCGCATAGGTATTTCCTGGATAGTTGACACAAAGGTTGACGAATTAATAGGGATTTGAATTAGATTATCTAAATTAACGGTCGAATTTTTTTTTAAATTGTTGAGTCGAAATAAGGGAGATAACTAGAATACTTCTTCCTGTTCTACACCGGCCAACTTTGAAACAACGTTTCTTTCTTCGCTTCTGTTTACATTTAGGTAATGATGACTGCAGTCCCAGTTCGTTTAGTCTAGAGCACAATGTAGTGTGGACAGTCAAGGAGTAACCATTTAAAGCAATTAATGAGGATCCATCGTAGCATAAACGGGTTGACAGGCGAGTATCACGTGTTGGCGGTTTGTTCAAAAACAGTGGAGCAAGACAGCTGAAAAAATGTCTAATTGTTCTCATTTCCAAAACAAAGAGATGAAGAAACACATACGAATTTAACAGCCAATACAAAATTAACACAATAAAGAAGATGAAAACAGGCGACAAGCACAAATATCATGAAAACGGCACTAAAAAACGGAAGAGTTGCTTCAAGCCGGTTAAGCGATAGCACCCATCTTGTGCATCTGTTCATCTGATCCAGTCCTTGAGACAACCACTCAGTGACTGTGTCATGCATAATGCAAACACATGCGCTAAAACAATTAGAATTTATATTTAAAAAGTCAATTAAACCAAATGCCTGTTTCGACATTCATCTGATCAGAATTCGATAGGTGCATACATGATGTACATTAGTTATTGAATATTCAATTTTATTAGTCTTTTGTCTATGTAGATGTGTTGACGCTGGAAGACAGTTAAGGGGATTAAATTATGTTGGCTTCAATAAATCAAATTAAAACAATTCCTTTCGAAGGGTATATGTAATCCAATTTAGAAGAAATAATCAATTATATCAAGAAAACAACGGAAACCCAGTTCTATCTCTGTATTTGTTATTATTTGCAATATTTGTTTCAAATAGAGGGGTAGACGAAGATGCACATAATCATACATGCAATGCCTTTAAAATATATGAGAACATCAACAAATGTTTTACCGTGGTTCTTGCGTCGCACTTTTGTCAGACAGGGTTTCACACGTTTAGTTTCGTTTTCGATACGTTCTGAGGACGGGATACAGCTCTTACATAACATTGAGAAACCTTCATTTGAATCACAAACCTACAAAGATTAACGCAAATGTGGAATACCAAGAAAGGAGAAAGAAACATCATATTAACTAAGCGTTTCGTCGGAAAGCACACAACGGAAAATGTACACTTTATTCCAGTTAATTGATACAAGATAGTTATTAATTTAGATGGCACATTTTGCTTCTTCCTTTATTCAAAGGTTTGAAGAGATAAGTTGCCACATACCTTTAACATTTCATAAGCATTTAAGATATTGTTTTATAGCAACCATATATTAGGCGTGGTTTACGAAGCTATATGTATTTCTGGCATGTGCCTTTTGAAATTCCTTTTCTTATTCCTTCAACAAATTTTTTTTCTTTTTTAATTGAAATCAGAAACGCAATCGATTATTTGACTATCTCCTTGTTTAAACTTGCATATTTATTTGACTATTGAAATAATTCAACTACCGGTTGCAGGGCAATTTTCTGCTATCTTGGAAAGTTGACTCCATTAGGTGCAAATCCAATGAAGACTGAGCTCATTGGAAAATAATGTATTGTAATGTCATTAAAATACGAGCAATACAAGTCATTCCCTCATTCTCCACAGATTGCCTCTGAACTGAAATTCAATCGGTTTGCACTTTAAGAAACAAGGAATTTGCAGCTATCTTACAGGATTTATGTTTGTTATGAGACTGTCTTTGCTTGTCTCTATCGTATTTCTTTTGTAATGTTTCCTCTTCTTAGATGATCACATTTTATTCGTCTTCTCTAATAATTGGTCTTCGCAAATGCTAATTGTATGTTTTATAAGGATTGTATTTTGGCATATCTAAACTACAAGCCTAAAACATACATTTTTGTTTTGAACATACAATCGTTGTCATGGACTTATGTACAGTAATGTGTTTATGCATTATATTTGAAGAAAAAATGTACCATATTGTCATTGTCACCCGCATCGTCAGCTAAGAGTGGATTCGTTTTAGTTTAAGTTATTTCAAGCCACTGAATTCAGTTATCGGTTTTCTTGAACGACAAAAGTGCCTGCAGTGAAAAACATCATTACCTTGAGTTCTCTGGGCGCGAACGTTCGCTATAACCGTGGCACTTAAATAGTAAATTCTCGTTGTTTATTTCCCAATATAGTAATGTCATGATATTATTCTCATTACAGGAGCAATCTTCAGCTGTAGGGTAATGTGAACTATATATTTTATTTGATATTGAACGTTTCAGAATTTATTCTAAATTTTACTGAGAGTCAGACATATGGCACATAATTGCATACTATTCACATAATTGCATACTATCAGATGGGCTATCGACTATTTTAAGTTATCCAATTTTATAACTAAACAGGTAAATTGGTTAAAATTATACATTGCATGCATTAAAGGTTAATCAATATTCAAGATTCTGTCTTTAAATGAGATTATTATAGTCGGATATATATTCACATACGAAATTGGTTATTATAATAATAATCCTAAAGAGTAATTCAGATGAAATTGTTGAATGTGTAACGAAGCCAACTCATATGTCTGCAAGCTCAATGTATATCATTGCATTTGTACTGAACAATGTATCTTGTACTACACGTCTCAGTCATTGCAATTTAGCTTAGTTTTCATGCGAGTAGTATAACAATGTGGGTCTCTTTGTTTACTCACAGTGACGGACCAACTCTTCAGGAACAACTTGTCTAGAAGGAATAGGGAGGATCTCGCGAGATCCTTCGGCAGGTTAGGGATTTGGCTATGCATGGTGGCTCTCTGACCATTCGGCAACATCTGTGGAACAGAGTATATACAGTCAACCATTAAATGAAGGACGCGACATACCTAACGTTCCACGTTTTAAGCGATCTTATTCAACATCACAATGCGGGTGAAGCCGACAATTCAATATGACTATCTGACTGAAAATCAGTAGCATGTACATTTTAAATGTGGATGGAATCGCGATATTCCCATATATTTATAAGTCCTATACCTTGGCGGCTCTTGGTGATAGAATCATGCATTGTACATCTTTGTGCATAAATTATATACATTGATTATCCATGGTAACATAGACTTGTATCAATCATATTATCTTATAAGTTCCAAACGGTGATAAACATTTCATTCACTTCAGGAACTGTACCATTCTTTTATATCACGAAATGAACTTGGTAAGCACCATTCTCTTACATCTAGTCTTGTACGTTACGCGACATAGATTTCAGTTTACTTGCTAAATCCAAACTCAACTAAAATTTGTCGTGGTACACCCAATGATTGAAGCAAGATTCTTATTTTTCAGTTCGATAAAGAAATTATTGACTCGAACCTAACTGTTGGTTATCAGTCATATGGAGTCACTCTTTATCCATGGGTGCTTGACATGCGCTACCTTCTGCTTAGGATCTACAAACATGATACAATATTTTCACTATTTTTGAAATATTTGCGTACATTGTTGAGTAACCTTGCTTAATTTGCTACTTTCCTAAATTATCTCTTTCTGAATTGAGATCGAGTTGGAAATTTCATTATCCTTTTTTTCAAAAATAAGTTTATTTATTTGACATTTTATTAATACCAATACTATATTTCCTCAATTAAACCTTTTCAAGTTGAATGTAAATTTGACTTCCGAGATCAACAATAATGGACATGAAGAAAATATGATATATTTTTATGGCGACAATAGTTTCCTTGAGAATATTGACATTTATTTAATTGTTTAAATGTTTGACAAGGGATGTAATGGATTCGATAATGCAAATCCTTACTGTACAAAATGTTGAACTTTGAAGAGGGAAAATGATTATTCAATAACAAATATCAACTCTGTATGATAATGGAACAACTAAACTTGTTACAAGCATGATTGCTCCAGCCAAATATTTGAGGCAAAATATGCAAATTAACTTCATTAATTATCACACACATGTATTCACTTTTTCATTCTTCTTGTGTTTTGTATCTAGACACAGACACAATACTCAATCATACACGACCACCGCACAGTTGAATTAACAGGTCAATATTTTAGGAGCTGTTACACCTTGCATCACACACACAAACACACACAGACACACACATATGCATATATATATATATATATATATATATATAGAGAGAGAGAGAGAGAGAGAGAGAGAGAGAGAGAGAGAGAGAGAGAGAGAGAGAGAGAGAGACAGGGTGAGAGAGAGAGTGTGTGAGAAAGAGAGAATTATAAATATACAACAGACAGAACGGAAAGTATTATCCTTAAATTCATTAGAAGAATGCTTGATACTAGTAGGCATAATTAATATTTCATAAAATTATACTATCGTGCATGTTAGATAAGTTTGAATTCGTACTCTTTGGAGATTCGAAGCAAGGTCCGCGGGTTAAAGACACTCCCCGCCTTTCCTGCACACATGAGCCCATATTCCTTCATTAAATGAAAACAAATTCGGCTCGATGCTCAGAGTGACTGTATGGCAACTATTAACGTTGAAGTTAACTTTTAATACCATTACTTTCATATTCATTCAAATTTAGTGTGTCTGTATAAGAAGATTAAACGTTAGTAGAAATATGTTTCAATATATTCTTGTAATATTTCACTAATAAGTTTTACTAAGTCATATCACTTTACCCGTTGCTCGATTTCAAGTTGTCGGTGCAACCGTTTGCTTCCTTAGATTTAATTTTTCAATGACTTGATGTTTTGAAAAGGAACGATGCTGGTCATATTATTTTTTTACATAACCCTTGTTTATGTATTAAGAACTTCTTAAATCTCATCAGTATTTAGGCAAATCTTAATCTTCATCTCATATGTATTAAATCATTAATTGCATCTTAATCTCATCTTTATTCATGTATTACGCGCCTGTTAATTATCACATGTGTGTACGTATTATGTAGGTCTTAAATCGCATCTGTATTTATGTATCAGGTACGTCCTTAATCTCATCTTCAGTTTGTTAATCCGTATGTCTTAAATTTCATCTTTATGAATGCATTACGTACGTGTAAAATGCCGCTTGCATATCTGTTTTACTTACGTCGTGAATCCCACGTGTATTTATCTATTAAGTACGCCTTATATCTCATCCGAACGAACTAATTTGAGAAAAACAAGGTTTTGTGCGTCTGAAATGTATTTTGTAAGAGTACAGACTAATATTATCTATTCATATGCTGACCAAACACAACAAGCCATGCCTTCACCTGTGTTATTGGTTGTTAGATTTTGACAACGAGGAGTGGAAACTATTTTGTAACTGGCCTAAGCAAGTGCTTCCGACGTTCATTAAGTCTTTGTCGGTTGCAATTACAAAAAAAAACAAAAACACAAGACAAACAAAAATAAATATAGAGCAAAAGCAACCATTGGATTTACAAAACTTTGCATGAAGCAGGCATAATTGTTGGCTTAGTTGCAAACGTTCTTAATCGTACCTAATTGGTTTAGACGCTGACGTTAATATGACAACCTAAAATGTTTCAATCTGCAAAACAGTGAAAACTGCGGTATCTATTTTTCTAACATGAAATGGCAATATTTAAATATATCAGTGATGATTCACTGTGTATGGATTCTTATTAATGACCACAAAGAAGGTCCAGCATGACAACACCAGAAGCTATTTATCAATGTGAATGATTGTGTCAAAGTATGTTCCTCTTTGAATTGTCAATCATGACAAGAAATATAACATCCTTTTAATGTACTAACAGGGGATATTTAACTCATTCGTTAAAACGAATAATTTTAAGATGTACCTATTTCGCATGCAGTAGATGATTTAAACTCTATCACCTCTTCATTTGCAACCATTGCATATGTGATATTGATTGTCTTTTTTATATAACTCTTAATCATTTTTATGTCATGCTTTTTTAATAGAGGTTTTATCTTATGATAAAGAGAAATACATTAGCAGTGTCACGTTGATCAATGTATGTACCAAATCTCCTAAAACTATGATACGAAGAGACAAATCTAAAAAACGAATGACTGTCTTGCCTTCACGGCATGTACCAGTTTTTCGATGTATTTGCGATATATTTTCTTACTTGCATTAGATGATTCCTTATGTTGGTCACTTGTTTGGAACACTGATCCTGCACGTTCTCCCATAACTAAGTTGATTTCAGTGCAAGTTGGCATTGAACTGACCCCGACAATCGACCGCTCAATTGTCCTAGTGGTTAGAGCCTCGGCATCGAATGCGTGAGGTCGTGGGTTCTATCCATACTTATAAAAATGGTTCTAATAGCTGCCTCGTTTAGTCCTCAGCATTAAGAGGTTAGTGTTAGGACTGGTGAGCCTGGTGTCAGGATAATGTGTCTGACAAGGCATCACTATAAACGGCCACATTGCAGACATCGGAGCGATAACCCTGAAAAATAGTTAAAGCCAGGCTAAAATTCAAATCACGCACGCACACAACCCCGACAAGGCATTGTAATTCTGTTAAGCCTGCAATGGACTTAATGGTATGTATCAGCACTTGATAATTTATGTGGTCAATGGAATGGCCTGCCCATAATATCTCACTATGTCATACATCATGCTGTCCTTTCAAAAAGGCTTCATCGAAACTTAGATGATTTGTTTGAAGACTTGTCATTTCTAGAAGATGACATGAATTGTCTTTGCGTATACATTATATTCTGCTACAGCAAAATAAAGAATCATCTGCCTCATGGAAGACAAGTCGATATTCCAGCTGGCACTTCGTCCACCTCTTATGCATCTCTTTCGAATGTCAATCATATCCATGTGATGAATCCATACATGACCTGTTCCGTTGCATTTTAACTGTATTTTGTCTGGTATCCTAAACTTATTTGATATAGCTAGGACTGTTTCCCCAGATTTGTCACCCGTATAGCTGCCTTGTAATACACATGCATATATGTTTTGGTATTCATGCAAAACATTGTATTTTCTCTTCTCCAGATACTGGAGCCACCTGGTTTACTCAATAAACGATTCGCATGTCTCCCCTTCAGACACTTATATAAAACTCATAGCAGCTTTTGACTGGAAAGTCAATTGATTCCAAAACAAGAATATTCAACGAAGTGTCAACAAAATTCGTCCAATTTCAAAACTAGTTTAGATTTGACAGAGTCTCGTTAGGTGATAGTGTGTAAACCGCGTAATTATTGAAAGACAATGATTGCACCAAATCTGTGAAGAACTGAATACAGCTACAGCAATTACATAGCGATAATTTGTCCGACTGTTTCGTAAATCATAATGTACCAAAATAAAAGTAGTTTGTTGAAGATGAAATTCGACTGTGATTAATGTTCATGTTTGATATTTAACGAGGTGCAAATCTTCTGACTGATCAGTGTGTTTCTCTATGTAATTTAAAAAGAAAGACCAATACCTAACTTGACTATACTTAATTAGCAGACCTAACAAAATAGCATTATTGATGATTGTAAAATATTACAGTACTGTAGTAAAATATTAAGGAGAAAATATACTTTCCTGTTAGCGTTTTAAACAAAGGGCAAGAAAAAATATGGTCCGTATTTTGTGGATAAATAAGCACGTTATTTCAGACGAAATGACGAAAGCAGTTTTAATTACTTTGAAACAGATCCCTTCTGAAGAGAAAGAACATGAATGAACGAAAATAATAGTCTTGACTTATAAACACTGATATTTCATTCTTAGTTGTGCCGTAGAGTTCACAATTTGCGTTATATTTGAATACACGTTTGCAGAACATTTCTAATTTTATGTTCTTTTGATCACGTAAATGTCATTACTTTAATGACTTTATTTACTTTTTGCCGTCTTAAATGGATAAACGTTTGGATTTAATCTGCAAATCTTACAAGTAGAACTAATTTGACTGCTGTAAATCTATTTTATGTCGTATAATTCTAACGTTAACGTTTGGTTATTCAACAGTAAAATGAATAATTTAAACTACTTTTACTTTGCATTTCAAGCTAACACCAAATATCACTGTCACTAATTGTTCTCATTTCAATGATAAATGATTATGGAAATGTAAAACGAGTTTTCATCTGCTCTTGATTTTGTTGTTTCATGTTATTTCTGTTTTCTTCCCATGATTATGTTATATTTTTTTACCAGTCATAATTTCCTTCCTTTCTTCACTATCAATCAGTGGGGATACTGTATCAATATTCTTATTTAATTCTACACCTGATGTTGTTAAACTTGCAACATGTCCTAATCTGGGAAAACTGATATCATGAACTGTATCCAGTTTGTACTTGTTTTACAACAGTACAAAATGATTAGCAAATGTAATATGGTATCAATGTATATTTATTTACATCACAGTCACGAATACAACGTAATATGGTACGATTACAGTGCTCCAATACATCAAGTATGTGTTAGTAACCATCATTTTATATGTGAGAATCCATAAAAGATAAGTAAAAGTTTTATTTGTTTTGTAGAATGGATTTGTTGAAATTCTATTCATTTATCTATATAGATAAATATATGTTCTCAAATATATCGATGCCATATTATTAAATTGTTTCAGTATCTCTGTAAATATTTGCCTGATTAAAGGTTTTTAATTTTTTCATGTACTGTCCTATGAATTAAAAACTGTCCGCAAGATTCAAATTGCATTCGCTTCGTGCATGTCCACTATGTATGCCAGTACAGTTACAGTGTTAGAGACCTTTTTAATTACTCCTCAACTGGAGGTCACGAGATACACATGCTTCACTCTTGAATCTATATTATTCGATATTACTATATTAGTGAAATCAAAAATCCAATATTGCCAGATGAGTTAAAAACCAATAATACACCAATGTACCTGTTTAAGAAACATACATTATTCCTATAATAATAACAAGTGTATACAGTGATCTCGTCGGTATAAGATCATAGATTATTCATATTTCTTTACAAAGCATATACTTCGATCAACTTCGGTGATATAAATGTTTATATTTTTCTCTATAGATTATATGCACTGACCATTCATGATGATAGAGCCATATATCAGTCTTATTTATTTGTAGGTTCCATATAATTTGCATTGATGATTACTCGTTGAAAAGATTGTCCTGGGTAGTCACATTTAGGAACGATATAAATTCGTTTTATCAGCTGTTGAGCTCGGTGTGCTTAGATTAGTTAATTGGATTTTTGTGCGCACCAGTATGTGGTCAAATTCATTTATCATTCATCATTCAATTACATTATAAATAAATAGCTTATTCACTACATTTCGTTCTGTTTCTTAGCACAATCCAATCCTAAAGGTGTTTTACCTGTTCACAATATACATAACATATTTAATACTCTGAGTTATTGATATTTCATCCTGGATAGGTTGGGGGTAGCCACAAAACCTATATCTTTTGTAGCATTAAACTACATCGCTTTGTGCCTTATCTAAACAAATTGAAACACACGGTTGCATGTTTATAATTTATTAAAGACGAAACACTAGTATAATTTTCATATCGAGGTATGATATGACAAAATCTTTAAAGACGCAATTAGCCACATCATTATAAATAAGTACTATTAAAGACCATGGACATTTTAAATTATATAAAATCACTCCAATCACCATTCGTCTCTCAGTAACCATTTCAAAAATAAATGAAGTAAGAAAGTAAAAGTGGACTCAAACCTACCTTTCGACCCCAGCGAATAGCAAAGTATTCGAATCAGGTTCAATTTGACTCCACGGTATTAGATTAGATTGAATTTATACTGGTTAACATGTCCCCATGTATTCGTTTTGAGACGAGAAACTTCCACAATTTGACGTGTTATTTCTTGTCAAATGCTCTGGAAGAATATATATGCAAACTGTAAAACCATCATTTTTAATATATATTTATGTCTAACACCTGTATCGATTGTCCTCTGAGAAACTCGGCAATGATTCAATATTTACAGTCCATTCTTAAAACGCTTCTTTAAAATAGAGGTAAAGACCTAGACAATATCATGAATAATCGATATACCCTAAAACTATTAGGATCTTTCAAGGAGCCTGTTGTATGTAGTGGCTATATAGTATATCCTCCCCGTGAATTATGGCAAACCGCCAGTATTGAAATTTTTTGCTAAAAATTGCTCTTAACTATTTAATGAAAAGCGGCATAGTACACTTTAAATCTTCAATTCCTATTCCATCAGGGCCTCAAGCCTTTTCCGATTTATGTATATTTTAAAGTTTGCAACTTCCTCTTCAGATAAAAGTCTATCTATAATACTACATTATGCAAAGGATTCTTCCTCATTGCTATATCCTATATCACATTTGCTGGATAAAGTAGTTTCTTAAACTAAGCATACTACTGTTACAGCACTTGCCTTCTACTCATTGCACAGACGAAACAAGTCCAGTATTTTGTTCATTATTGAGTTTATTGTGCAATGATGTTCATAGGTGGAGATTGAGACATTTCTCCTGCTTTGTTACATACACCCTACAAATACAATAAAAATACATTTTCTACAATAATAAATAATATCGTCATCAGTGCATTATTGTTCTGCATGTTTACATTGATTCTCTTTACAGTACATTCAATATGAATAACTTACAATTCCATATATTTGTTAATTATCCATCTAGAGAGATAGTGGATCAACTAAAACTAAACAACAGTCAGTGTTTAGAGCAAACGTAGGGAACAGACAGACGGACAGACAAAGGTATGGACAGAACGATATGCTAATAATAAAATGCAGGTTGATAACCTATTAAAATGTACTAAAATACATCAACATACATTCCACAGAAATATGCAGAGTACATATATAATAAACTGTTACATTAACCATATTATAAATCTATTTACCTTATCATACGGAGCAAAGGCCAATTTGCATTTTCTTGCAAGAAAAAGAATCATCAGGCACTTTAATGCAATGTCATGACTAGCACCCTTCAGAAAGTCCAATGGACTGACCACCACTAAAATGCTGTGCATACTATGTTATTTACACAGACAAGTAGCAAACTAACCAATCAGAAAGTTGTTTACTACTTGTCATACAATAGAACAACCCAGCATGACTAGTAATCAGGGTAGTTACATTGCTCAGTGAACAATGCTCTAACAGGTAATTATGGTTCAAGGTTACCTAAATGGCTAAATATGTGTAAATTGAGAATAGCACAATAATTGCAACTGATGACTGTATTTCACTCAATAAAAAAACATTAACTACATCAAATAATAAAATACCTACATCTGCCTAATTAAAACATGAATATAAAATTATAAAACATATGCTCCTGCTACACCACTCTCAGCCATCTAGGTTCACTTTGCTAAAATAAGCCGTCTTAGCACAGGTTCAAGCGTTTATAAATTGTTTTGAATTATCTCTCAAAAGAATATATGTTTCTTTTCATATGTTTCCTCTTTACTTTACAAAATTGTTTGTATTTCTTGTTTGCATGATATAACAACTGAAGTTTCACTGGAACGTCAATTACTCTAAAAGTACATAATAACTTATATTTGTCATATTTTCTATTTTCACACACATTATTCCACCAAATGAGAAGACTTTGTTTAATAGAAGGGACCGTATTGCACTTCAAAATGTCAGCAGAAGAATATTCAATTGCTCTTTTACAAACTCATCAATATGTTCGACATCTAATATCCCTTTAGTTGAATATAATAATATGAACTTTTCAATAAAATCTGACAGAAAGAGTTTCATAAATTCGTCTTTTAAATATATATGAACTGATAGAATAATACATGATATATACATATATATATATATATATATATATATATATATATATATATATATATATATATATATATATATATATATATACACGGTTCTTTGATGACTTAGATAGCAATTTTACACACACACAAACACACACACACACACACACACATATATATATGTGTGTGTGTGTGTGTGTGTGTGTGTGTAACATTGCTATCTAAGTCATCATGCAACCGTGTATTTCAAATATGCAACATATTCGTTATACCTGTTGACATTTTTACTTAATCTTGGCACTGAAAACGAATCGCTTTCAAAGAGTAAACATATTTTAAGGTATCTGCATAGATAAAGCCATATACATCCTTACCTCTTGCATCACAATTGCCTGCCAGTAAATCAGTGTCACATCCAGAAAAGCGACATTACTAAGTATGATTCAAAAAACGTAATAGCATCTTTCTCTTCACTTTGATCACATACAGGAGATTCTTCTGGAGAGATGTATATTCAACATATTGTTATTTGTTTGACAATATGAAAACATTGCATTAAAATTATATCATCACATAAGTCTCAAATTCAGGACCACCAGTAACATATTGTTAACAAATATAGGCACCTTAGAAATTTCTACCCCTAATATAAAGGTTTCGTCTTATTGTATTAAATGTGTATGTCCATTAAAAAGCGTTTCAAACTGTTGTTACTTACTAGTCCTCTATGTTTCTCATAGACCTATAATGTTGAATTTATAACAATATTGAAGAAACCTTCATGACAATTTATATGTCTCTCTAGTCTTCGATTGGCTCACTCCCACAGTCAAATTACCTAGCCCCTGGTTTCATTGTCCGTTGGGGACTTTTACATGCATGTCTCTAGAATGAACTAGTCGACCGCTGACACCATTATGTGCCCCTGCCAAGTGAAAACGCTTTGTTAAAATAAAAAGGTCAAATGGTTCTAAATTATTTCTGATTGTTTAATGCATCTATCAACATGGCATTGACTAAAATTCCATTGAAAATTCACAGGAGTCTCATTAAAATACTTTAGTTCAATGAGTATCTTATAATTCCAATTAAATATCCTAACAAATGTTTCATCTCAAATAATATCTGAACACAACTTTATATACGTCCGAAGAAACATGTTACAACAAGAACATACGAAATAGTACTGAATAAAACAGTCCAGCTACATGTATTTATATACCGGCTAAAATGATGTTATCACAATTTGCTACTATTACATAGATGATTCCTAACAAATATCCGACATCGTAAAACAACCTACATAGCCTAATCCATCCGTTGGGAAATAACTTAAGTCTTTTGCATACCAGGGCCCAGGAACATGGAATGAATTGCCCACT
This sequence comes from Sinohyriopsis cumingii, assembly GCA_028554795.2. Classification (NCBI taxonomy): domain Eukaryota; kingdom Metazoa; phylum Mollusca; class Bivalvia; order Unionida; family Unionidae; genus Sinohyriopsis; species Sinohyriopsis cumingii. The sequence continues at coordinate 112,976,681 of CM068828.1, forward strand.
TAACGTAGATACAAACACACAGTGATCACATTCAAGAGGGCTCTCAAAACTCACTTATTTCGACTGCAAGAGCAAACTTAAACACCTAATAATGTTTTCTACCTTAAATATTCTCAGCATGTTTTTTAATGTTTTCCAATTTCATGGTGTTTGTTTTTATAAACATATCATTATATGTTTTTTTTATCTTGTAGGTGTTGTCTAATGTTGTAAAGCGCTTAGAGCTTCTGAACATTATGCGCTATACAAAATCGTCATTATTATTATTATTATTATTATTATTATTATTATTATTATTATTATTATTATTATTATTAATATCATCATTATTATTACATTAACCCACCTGTCCAACCTGTTCAATGAGAAACAGCCCCAAACTTCTCCATATCTTTAGATCTAATATAATTTGTTAACCCTAGCACATAAGAAAGCATCTTTTATATATCCTATGCAATCTTACAATCTTAATATCTACAAATTGAACCTATGCAAGTACACACAATTTAGCTATAGATAATGACTATTATTTACATTCAGGAATAAAAAAATTAAAATACCTCCCTTCATAACGAAAACAAAAAGTAATACAGAATTTCTATAAATGTTAAAGTGTATGTGCCAAATGTTTTTCCATTGATGTGTCAAATGCCGAAGTTATATTCTGGCAACAAGAAACTCTATCACAGCAATCTCTGAATTTTGTTTTTCAATTTGTTGATAAAGATAAGTGGGTTGGTAACACTGAACAAAATGATAAGAGAAGTAGAAGAACTAATGTACAAGTTAAAGTGTAGAAGAACCAACATAAAAGCCAAACACACCTTCTCGATAGTATAATATTTTCTTCGGTGCTTTAGTATTGTAGAGAAATAAAATAAAAGATGACCAACGCCAAATATAGCACTTTCATCAATATACATCTTAAGTTATTCGTTTAGATCTGGAGCAGCAAGAACTCTTGCACTGTTAAGTATAGCCTTTAATTTATCTAACTCTTGCTTACGTTTGTCAGACCAATAAATCTGTTATACTGAACAAATTGGTCCGGGGCTCAGCAATTATGGAAAACATGAGCAAATTTTCCAGCCATACCCAAACATCGCATCAGCTGCCTTTTACTAACAGACACAGGGTTTTCAGAGATAACTATAAAGTAACTTTTACAGGCTTAATTTGAGCATGTCCTACAATTTGTCTTAAAGCTGAGCAACATTCAGTTTCACTTAAATGTTATATTTTCCATTCTCATAAAAACGATGAATGTATGGATAGTTTCGAGGTGATCTTTCCAGGTATCACTTTATATAATAACCGAATATGTGCATTGCAGCCATCTATGCCAGATGTTACCAAGTTCATTAAACACTGGAATGGTGAGGAAGAATATTTCATACCAAATGGCATCACCTTATATCGGTAAGGTCAATATGGCGTTACAAAGGCCGACATTTATTTTGCTATATCCTTTAGGTTAAATCTGCCAGAAGCCTTTTAACAGATCTAATATAGTGACATATTTTGCAATTCCAATTTTGTAAATATTATTCTTGTTATTTGAAATATATTTTGGTGACATTGGTAACTGTTTTATATTCAGTGCACATACGGAAACTATAGTGTGGTTCCGGCAGACTTCGTAGTCAACTCAGGTGGTTTTGTTATTGGGTTTTGGTTTTTGTACTTTGCACAGTTAAATCAAGTTAAACTATACTCCAACAAATATATATGTTCAAACATTCCTGCTTGAGATTTTGTTTCTTCAGGCGTATGATCTACAATTACAGCATATGTAGATTGTTTGTTCAGGTTTGAACATCTGGAAACTAGTGCTAATTTTCATAACTTATCTGCTTTAATTTATATTGCTTTTCATAGCTAGACATGTGAACGTTTCTGGTTCAGATGTTTAAAAAATTTGAAGAATGGGTGAACCGAAGTCACCACAATCCCTGTGAACGCCATTATTGGAATATTCACTTTGGCCGACAGATGCAACTAATTTATTTGAATGATTAAAAGAACTATCTCTATGCATATACTCCTTTAACATATTTACATGGCAGAGCTGTTTCTCTTTTTGTCTTAAAGGAATGTTGATGATATATTTTAAGTCACTGAAATTTACAGTCGTGAATAAAAAATAACAAACATTATAGATATACATAAAATATTCATAAACGTTATATAATATTATTATGAAGGATATAGATCATCTCTATGGAATCTCTTTCTTTTACTGATTTTTAGCTACGTTCAGGAAAACGTTTCAGTCAACTCATTTAATATTGATTTACACGTATATGTAGTACGTGGTGGTTAATTAACAATAACTGTAAGGTGATATGTCTAAGGCAGACAACATTGGCCTCATGATTTGTCTCGGGGGCAAAAGCAGAACACTGAGCTGTCGGATATCACGAAGCCTGTTGCAGACACAAATTAAGAACTCCATTTATTATATTAGTCGATATTTCAGCCTGAAAGTAATTTCATCGTTACTAGAGAATCACTGTTTTTAGTGCACTTAATATTCCGTTAATTATTTCGTAATGTCAAATCTAATAATTGTTATACAACTGGTAAAATGGCACTGCAAGAATTGAAAATGGTTCTTCATCGAAACATAAGATATATAAGTGATAAAGATAATGGCCTTTTCAAATTCAGAAAATATATTAGATGAATGTAGGGAGAAATCAACATTAATTTATGCAGTCTATCGACATTTGTTGCCATGCAACAAGGCAGATTTTCATTACTTTAATCGATTGTAATCCAGAGTGAACAGACCTAATATAATAGCAGAGCATTACAGCAGTTAATAGGCCCCTTTCGATATTACATTTGAATTCTTTGGAAGGTAGCCACTTAACAAAGCAGTAATGAATTCTTATTTATGAATAAATTTGCAGAAATAACCCTCAAGGATGATCAAAGGGAGTGGTTTGAATTAAGTCAAAATTCGGAAATAATGCGAACATGTATAAACTTGGATAAAAATAGGCTAATTGGTTATGTTAACCTTAACTTGAAAAGTCTATGGGATGTGCGTCAATGTTCCATGGTTGAAAACTAGATCAAGCATTGGTTGATAAACGTGTATCCCAAATAATCCTAAACAGTTTGGAACAGTTTTCATCCTATATGTTTGCTTCCTGTTTTCTTTCTACGTCTTTCTCCCCATATATGTTTCATCAACATGCCTTCGTTGCTTATTCACACAAAGCTAGATGAGTTGATAATAATCATTCTTATGTTTACATTGTTCCTGTTTAAATATATATATGAGTTTGAAAAAGGCCTTCCTTTTACTGCAGTCACGTTATATTTCATGTTCACGTAGTACCTACCATATTTGCGCTTCGTCTAATTGGTTCGATATAAAAGAGAATCTGAAAAGTAACTTGTCCTCCTAGCTCAACTCATGTTAGTCTTCTAGTGCATAGCATTTGTAACAATGGCTCCTTCACCCACTTAAGTGTAAAGTTTATATCAATTGCATCCTTACAACACGTGCAATTGAGATGATCAAGGGGCCAGAGAACAGTTCATTACACATGCATGTCAGACAGATCAATAATAGTATACCTGCTGAGTATAAATCATTAAATATGTACCTTTCTTGTATTTTGTTATAAATATTTTTCAGACTTTAAACGAAATTTACTCTACATGTCTTGCAAGTACATACAGTAGTTTGGAATTAGGATATGCGTCAAATCAATGGATTAATCTGAACCTTTTCCAAGCAATTACAGAGCAGAGTTATATCTTTTGTTAGATTGGAACGTAAATACAATTGAGTAAGGTCAGACCTCTTTGCATTATCTTTGTCTCCATAGGGTATTCAGTGTATTAAGCAATAAATAGAAGACTTATATTGTATGATTATTGCAAAATGCAATAAACTAAAGATTCTCTTTATTGTTTAAAATTGACAAACATTTGTTTTTACTTCTTTAATTTTTTAAATATTGTTTTAATGCATTATGTAACTCAGTTACAGAATCTTGCCTAAAGTATCGATTCGAAAAGAAAAACATGGATATATAACTAGAAAAGGTAAGTCAACCGGACTGTCGTACATTCATTGGTTGCCCATGAAATCGTTATTACGATGATATCTACATTTCTAACTTCAACTCACATAATGCGTAGGAATTATAGCACACTTGTAAAAGACATATTCTCTCAAAATGAAAAGAATAATGCAAGTACATTAGTTCCATTTACAAGACGAAAAGTCTTGATAGCTCTAAGTCTGTCTTATCGTTCATGTTTTAAACAACAAATCGTACATTAATTATGCGAAGAACATGTTATCTACTTAGTATAAAAATGCAACTTGGAGGAATTATTTAAGTGGGTAACTTTTCCATCTTGTAGTTATTTAACTGATTGCTATTCGAACATAAAACAACATTCAAAGTTTTAATTTGGACAGTTTTGGAATGTGTTTAAACCATGCCATGACATGAAAACGCATTCAGTGTTCCGTGATGGTATGATCAGTTAGTAGCCCGTATCAAGAAACAAAGGAAGTTAACAGCCAGAATAAACTTGGTATATATCTTGGGACTCGAATAATTCATTTAGTTTGTACGGGATGCAATGAACTTATCTCTAGAGCAGAGGTCAACAAGCCTGACGTTACAATTGTATGCGCGCTGGGTATGTCCTAACTGTAGATTTGATGTGCGAGGACCAATCCAGACTGTTAGCAGAAGCTTTCAGAATGATCGTAATTAGGCAATGTTACCATCAATCAACGACAATATCGGTCAAGTGTCCGTCTACATTTGGACATGTTCAAAATTCGCATACGAAAATAGGTCAGTCGTTGCATTTAATGAAATACGTCAGATTTGTTCACCAGTCTTTTTTTCATTGTCCGTTTCTGCATTCAGATCTTGAAAAACCAGACAATAGTGTTTGTGCTTGTAAGAATTCAAACTTAAACATTCATTGTCGGTGTGTCAGATATCACCATACTGAGTTATTACAAACATATTGCTTTCAGTTTCCTACATTTAGATGAAATATAGTTCATTAGTTTTAAGCTGAGATGAATCAAACATTCTCTTGCTTGTATTATGCACATAAGTTTATAGAACATTAAAACCAAATAAGCATGCCCTAGCATTATACCAAAAGATAAGTTTAGCCAGCTATTTACAGAGTTTGACCATACATTTTAACATCAATGAATTTTTAGACATGTTCTAAATACAATTGATTATGTATATATATATATATACAGCTTGCTGATCTTTAATACGAACGCAAGCCAGATTTGTAAAAACAATTTATTGCAAATCGATATATTTAATTCCATATTGTGCTGTTACATAGATTTATCATGCAGAATTGTAATAATTTGCTTCAGAAAACGATTTAACCACATCCCATTTATGTATTTGCGTCGAATCATTCAATTTCTAACATTTGCAAACGTTTTCTGGGCAAAATATTGTCATGTGTGTGTGTGTGTGTGTGATTTCGATTTTTAACGTAGTTTTAACAATTTTTCAGTCATATCGCTACGATGTCTGCGTGTGGCAGTTTAAAGTGATGTCTAGCACTGGGGCATCATGTCGCAGACATGTAGCATGATTTTCCACCTCGTCACATTATTCTGACACCAGGCTGACCAGTCCTAACACTGACCTCGTAATGCTGAGCGCCAAGCGAGGTAGCTGTTAGTACCATTTTTGTAAGTCTTTGGTATGGCTCGGACGGGGATCGAACCCACGATCTCCGCATCCGAGGCAGACGCTGTAACCACTGGGCCACCGGAGCGGTCGTTGTCATTAGAGCAATAAAAGAAGGTTTGGGGAGCAAACCACACCCGACTAAATATAAGCATTTGGCAATCCAGTTTTATTCTTCTAAGCGGAGAAAGTGCAATTTGAAACTTTAAAACACTTTAGATTCACCCGGATGTTGGCTTTCATTTTAATATATCACACTCTCTTTTTATGACACAATATCTCTAAAGAATCTGATTTCTTAAAATTGTGATACAGATAGAGATCCATATATAATCAATAACGAATATAACATTTAGATGCAACTTTCTTTCTCAGATGAAAATCCTAATAATATGTATCAAATCACATATAAAAAAAAATTAATGTCTAGCGAGAATATTGTATTTTTTTAAATATATATAAGCAACATTTTACGTGAAGAACCATTTAAACAATTTCAGTTAAAGGCATGGAGGATATAATAAACGTATTCGAAAGAAAGTTGAAAAGATAGATTCAGCAGCTTGCATAAAGCCGTGAAGAAATTATAATATTATTTTAATAGAATATTATTTCTAATTATTACATAAATCTCACTGTTTCAATCAAATATCGTTCCTCCTTCCGTAGGCGATGAAAACGTTTGGCCTTACTATAGCCTAATATAGATCAGCAAAACAAATATTGCCAATTATAGTTTAACTCATTCTATTTATATTGGATCGGTTGTTTCTAGCTATCATGATGAGAATGACTAATAAAGCAATATATCGTGTTGAAACGTATTCCAATCTTTCATCTAATGCATAATTCGAAAACTGTTTTCGTTATTGTGAAATTACACTCCTCCTGTACGATTACGAACAGACACATCATTGTGTCAAATGAACATTTATAATTATTTTAATGCACTGAACCTCAAAAGAGAGGAGTCATTATTTGAAATTTTTTTTTAAAAAAAACATTTTACAAATGGCGGCTTTATAAAAGCTACACCTAAGTGATAAATGGAATAATACAATTATAATTTGATGAAAAGTGACAACAAGGTGCCATTATAAACACTGATCTCCACATACTCACCGCCATTGTGGTCCTACTAGTTGTTGACCTTAAGGGAAACATCTTCTGCAGTCATTTCTAATGTTTTAAATTGACAATAGTAACGGTGTTTTGTTTTGTTAAGTTTTGTTTTTTTTTGGGGGGGGGGGGCACTCACATTAAAATTGTCATTTTATTATCTGAGGTAAAAAAATCAAACATGCCAATTAATCAACGTCTTAAGATGGATTTGCTGTTTTGTATAGAAACACGGAAATCTGTTCTTCTCGAGTAATGTTTAAAGGGAAGAAGACAAAGAAATGAGCAATAATTAGTCATTTTGTAGCATTCTTAAAATTGAAATCTGCTTCAGAATATACAGTCACTTTGTGACAGTCCAAAACCATGATTAATTAAGGATGGTCCACGGCACGTATATATTCCCAAAATTATATACACATTACATGGAGCTGACCAAAGTGTAGAAAAAACCTTGAACCAGATATCTCACACAATTAAATATTCTTTAAAAAGTGTTCTTCTTTTCGATCAAGAAATCTTTCTAGCAAACGTATTAGTTTATTTACCTAGAATATGAACATTTTGGCCCATCGTTGTTATAATTGTATCGCTTGTTACTATTTCATAATTGCAGACATGATTTCGCTTGAAACACAGTTGCCCTTCATTGTTATTTAGTATATTATAATGTTCATGCGTGAGCTTACTCTGGAAAGAGAAATCAAAATCGGATACCCTCATCTTTATCAATTGAATATTACATCATGAATATGATACGACGCTCATCAGTCCTTACTTTACTTAATCTGACTGAAAGAGTATATTAACTGACAATATATTAGGTTATAACAAGGTTTATTTATTATTTTTTAATAATACGATTTTTACAAAATAATTATTAATAATCGAAACATATCATTCATTACAACATCAAAAAAGAAGCTCCATTAAATGCGAACTTAAGATAATATTTTAAACGAAAGCTAGTACCGCAGAAACACGCAGTTATTTTTAGCCCTGTTGTTAGTATAACGCCATAATGAGTGCACCACAGTTCAAACGTAAAATTCTTAATTTTAGCACTCTACCTGTACCGAAATAATTACTCTGCATACCATGCTAAGGATAATACATACCCCTGGTATCAGAGTCAAGTCTGAGGTTATTAATTGTTTTTATAAATCCTTGAGGCGACAAGAAATGCACGTTTCTTTCTTTCAAAACTAAAATAAAGGAAGCCTTGAAATATACCCTTTGATTAAACCATAAACTTTCTTAATCAAACACTGCACTCTCTGACTCTAAAACGTTCATAAAACAAACACCTAACACTGTTTAAGTTCAAAAAAGGAGCAAATCAATAACTACATTAACTACCCATTCGTACTTGAAATTTCGACAGAATAATCACCCTTGGAAAAAGTTATTTAAAATGCCCACAAACAAGTATTTACTTCCCGTTTTGACAGTCTATATATCCAAGAGTATGCTTATGTGTTATTTTCCTATAAGGAAGTATATAGTTATCATTCTCTTACCTATACAAATACCATTTTGACTGATTGCTTATAACCTATTTAAACTAAATCAATCCTATGGTCTCACATTTAGACTCAGATCATTGGAATGATTTCGATTTTAAGCGACATTCCGTTAATCCTCTACGATAAACGTACACCGAAAAGGTCTAATGTGTATGATAAGTATCCACATACGCTCCTATTTTATTTAGAAAGCCATTTTCGGAAGTAACGCGAAGGTGGCTAATTTTGTACAATTAATACAGAATCGAAATCAAGATAAATTGTTCACGTATTAGGTTAACAAATATTTGAGTTACATTCAAATGTTTCAAATTGTATTACCATATACAATCATGGTGAGATAAATTAAAGCATTATGCTGTAAATAAGGAGAATGAAATAAACGAAAACCGACACTGCAAGAAAGAAAAGTAGTGCTAGATAAAAGCTTACTTATGTAATTATTATATGTAATAATGTACGATGTGGGACTAAAACAGAATCAAGTGAGCGAAATTGATATTGCTCCAGATTGAATCTAAACTGCATTCGTCAGCTGACGTGCTAATAGGGGCTGCACTTTTAGACTGGTAAAATTATAAGTTCTGCAATAATGTAATAATAGCGTTAAAGACTTGGAAGTTATATTGAAATAGCTTCAGGAAATGAGTGTGTATTTATGTATTAAAATCCTTTACATAGATAAAGATATAGATGTGAATAATTGTGTTTACATCAACCATGCTAATCTCACCTGACAGAGGACACAATAAAATGAATAGGCTGTGGATCACATGTTCGCTTCCAAGTCATTCTATGTTTACAAATAAAGCTAGACCTTGAACAAAAATATCAGTTAACAGCTTATTTAAAATTTACAACCTTTACGAAAATCAAATACACATAAGCCTTTATCATCAAACATGGACAAATGTCAATCACAGAATTAGAATTAAATAAAGATATTTTGTCTCCATTTAGATAACGCATCTTTAGGTGAATCCATAGTCAATAATATAATTAAACTGTAAATATTAGGTTAAAGTTTGTCTTTTGTTCTCTTCTAATAAAGTGTAATTGGGATGCTTGTAGCATACTGGAATTTTTAAAAAGCAATATTTAAACTAATATGAAGACTAAAACCAAACAGTTCGCATAAGACTGCAAGTTTTTTTAGAGTAACCTTGAACTCAGGTCAAGCATTATACGCTATGTACTTGAAATTGTGGGAATGCTAAAAGTGGAAGGTAGCGTGAAACAATTATGGACAAATCATGATCATAACATTTTGTATGAAAACAGCCCATCATCAGTGAGCCAACATTCTATAAAATAAATTGCGATCTCCACCGTTTTGCCAGCAGGAGCAATACATTAATGTTTTATACCACGTTTGCGCAACGTACCTAAAGCGTCGTTCATCTATAACGCGATAAATGACTGGAACCGATTTCCCAATGGTATAAAAATATTGTTAACATAGATCGTTTCAAACTAGCTGCTAAATCATACCTTTTACAATGAACCGAATCAAGAGATCATAGCTCAGTCATACTTTGCTTGAAATAATTTTTAGTGATACTTTCAATTTTGCAATCAGCTTTTAAATTTGTAACACATACTAGTAGTTTCTTATCTTAGTTGAATATCTAACATGGATTTGGAAAACATACCCCTCTTCAAAGTCTAGATTCATCAGGACTACATTAAAAACAAGTTATTCAATCTTATATTGCTTATCATAGGGGTATGTATGTATGCATGCATGTATGTATGTATGTATATATGTATGTATGTATGTATGTATGTATGTATGCATGCATGCATGCATGCATGTATGACTGACTGACTGACTGACTTTATTGCATCTGCAAAAGTGATTTCATTCAGTTATTTTACATTATTACACAAAAGAGATAGGAATATATCTTGACATAATGGATTTACAACACACTAAACATGTAATATATACAAACGAAAAGAAAACACAATATCTAAACACATGAGTGAGAGAACGCATTGCAAACGAAATCTGATTAATCATACCCTAGTGGCTAACTGTAATATTGGCTAAGTATTTGTGGTTAGTACAAGCATGCATCAACAACGGTATCTTTAACATGTCTCTCAGTTACTTATCTGAATCAACAAGATTTCCACCTGCATGAGTAAAAATGAAGATCCGTGCTTTAAATGCCTTTTTATGTATTAATGTTTCAACGGAAAGTGGATGCTATTCTTACTATGGGATTAAGCAACCAAATCTGACATGGCATCTTCTATTAGATGATATCATCTCAGATTGTATCGCTTCATCATTTCTCTATACGCTTAGTTTCAAGAACCAGAATAATGCCAATGTCCCACGAAAACGGAAACCTAAGTCTTGCAGTTGAAACAATATCAGTTACAGCTAAGCTAACGACTTCACAAAAACAATGGAAAAAACTTCAAACAGCTCTGATGTAATGTCTTTTCAGGCTTTTTACGGAGTGCGGAATTCTGTGCATTTATCAATGTTGTCAATAAAGTTAGGTCATAACAAATTTCAATGGTAGCTATAGCTTTGTTCCAAATGGCTGCCACTTTATGTCAATAGAGTTATTAAAGTTTCATAAAATAATATAATGTGCGTTTAGCTGATATCATTTTTTGAATAATATTGAACTCAATTCATTATGATTCAATATAATTGTGCCTCTTACAGACACTAAATAACTTATGAGTCTGAACATTTGACCTACATATTACTTGTAATCTGATCTAAACGTTACAGTGACTTATATTTGGACCGAACAACTTTAACACAAAATATTACCTCTAATTTAAAGTTTTAGATTTGGGTTTCTGAAAAACGTATACCAGCATACAATACTGATAATAAGCTCTAATGTCCCGACAATGTAGTTAGGTCATTTGAATATCTATAATAAATGCCTACCAAATTGGTATATGTTAAAAAGTTCTCACTAAATCATATATATCAGGTTTCTATCAACACTCTATGTATATATATATATATATATATATATATATATATATATATATATATATATATATATATATACTATTAATGTGTTCAAAAGTGAATTCAAGTTTATAAAAAAGTAACTTTTGAGCACAAAAACAAATTGTGAAGCAATAGATGAATAGTCTAACAGATAATATGCATATAAGTACTATAGTGTTCTGCTGACTTTGTCAAGCAAAATCTCAATAAGGCAAAACTGAAGCATGAATATGCCAGATGTTCGTGATCTGTACTGCACACCTATATGTTTCAATTACTCCCAAACGGCTGTATTTTCGGACATTCTTTCTAGCCTTCTGCCATTTTCGCAAGATAATCACAAGTGGATGTTGCTCTATTTCATCTGTGACATAACAGGTTGTATTGTCCATCTCATCACAAGTGTGTATTTTTCCTCGTCATATGGTGTTGTCAGGTTTGAAATGAATGCTGATTATATTTCACGAATCTGCTGCTCAAAGCGTTTGTTCTTTAATAGTCTTCTTCTTTTGCTTCTTCATTTGACTTATGATGCACTTATCGTTCTGTGATCGTTTTCAGGAGTCATGTCTGCATGTGCGTTCATTCCTATATGAGAAACGCAGGTGAACCATACATTTTCATAAAGTTACAATACATGCTAAATATACCGAACAAAATGAAACTTACGGTGGTTAAATTCTGTAAACAGCAGGATGAAGGGTCTGCAGTCAATCTTTTCTTTTCCAAAAGTCTACAACACAGTCGAGTAGGTATCCCTTTAAGATTTCTGAATACTTCACGTAAAAAGTATAACTACTAAACTTGATATATTTTGAGCTGTTAATCGAAAGTCAGTTTCATTTAGAATTTATAACACATGACAACGGGTACAGCAATTCCTGTACAAATCCATCATTTTTGCAAGTCATTCTTGGTACAATTCTGCATGGCATTGTGTATGATACTAGTACAACGTTACAACTTTTTCTTATCCAACCTTTACAGTAATTCAATGTTTAAGAAAGGAAAACATAATACCAGTCATACTCATAATGCATTCCTGAATATTACCCACGATGACTAGCAAAATGGCATATATTTACAGGTATTTCAGCATCTAACATCGTCTGCCGTACATGTTATGCTTCTACTATAACTGACATTCATTTATCTGCTCAAAATAACTGAGATCAGATCTTGTCATCATTTATAATTAATTTTAATTTGTTGGGAGTACTTTTTCAGAAATGGAATGGTATACTTATTATAGTTTTCTAAAATGGAACATGGATGCAGGATTACTGATAACAATAGATATAAGAATGTTCCTTATTATTAGTGTCAACTCTGAACTTTATATTTTATTATATTAAACACATATAAAAATATAACTTTTCCATGTCACAAAGATCACAGTTTTTTCAAGTCAGCATTATATTTTGTGTTTTATAATGTTATTAAAGTCAATAAATTGGCAAATGACATCAATAGTGCTTTAATATTTACAGCATTAATCAAACGGCTTTTGACAAGTCAATTTATATAATTATTTGCATGCAATTAAATAATGCTCGAGAATGTATCTTTGAATGACGTCACACCCACAACATCTTTTTGCTCTGATCAACATCGAGTCACACAGACCAACATTCTCAAAAATCCTATCTTTTTCGGTTCTGAAATGAAATAAAGATACATACCTTGGAGAAAGAAGCCATTTCACTAATTTTGTCTTTTTCAATCAGTAATTCCTCCTAAAAATCCTTACTAAGTGGGGCAAATCCACTACCTGCCATAACAGGAATCCAGTCTGCTACACAAAATGTGTCTGGAACATCACTCACAGCTGATACCGTTTAGAAAGGTTTACAGTCTTATACAGTTTGATGTGGATCTGTCATAACTGATTTTCAGAGTTGGTTCTTTATTATCATAATGTGTGGAAATTTACAGGAAATATATGCTGTTACGATATATTTCATACTTAAATTACTATCATTTACATTTTTGATTATTTAAATCAAAGTAGGAGGATTTGTTTTCTGATAATTAAGCAATTTTACTTTAAAAGTAAATTTTCAATAATCTTTTAACACATTCTTGATATTTCACTTATTTTGACCATTTTTTTTAAAAAAAAAAAGATTTATTTGATAATGGCACAAATGATACTAAATGAGAATAAACCGTCCCCTCTAACTTTGTCTTCTGTCTTTAATTATTTGCATTCCGGATAAAAGAGTTGTGAAGTATGCATAACAGTTTTGACGTTCCAAAAACAGTATATTCAAGGATTGAGGTTCTTCATATTCGAAATGCCAATTAAGTATTGGTGGAAAAAACAAATGCTCAATATAATAATTGTTTAATAATAAGTTCACGATTTATAATAATATCATCATGTTTTTTTTTTTCAAATTTGGTTCACTTTGCATTGAGACAAAATCTATAACAAAATCAAATTTATGACAAATGTAACAAAGGTTTCAGGAATACCAAGTTAAATTTCTTTCTGTAATTTTTCAAATAAACGTTAGTTTTCTATGCCCTATTGATTTTCCTCTAAAATATACTTTTCTTCTCGAAACACATGCAGAACGATGTCACTAAAAGAAATATACTTTTGTATAGTGCGTCTTAATGAGTGAAATAATACACACATTTTCCACCAAACGGTCGTCTGGCTGGAAGCATGCAAAGAAGAGTATAGGGAATATATCATTGTCATTTTTAGGACACTTCGCTAACATAACCAATATTTCAAATGGTCAGAATCAGCCTGGCATTTGGTCCGAATCCGCCCGTAATCGGGGCCTAATCAGCCAGCATTCACTCACTCTCACCCCCAAAACTTGCGAAAGATTATATTTTGATAAGCATACTCAATGTCCGGTTGCCTGGCTATGTCTATGTTTTATGTAGCATCTGAATGTTGAACTGTGTTTTGATTTTTTGGCAACAACGTTGTAAACATACATTCGTAAATATGCGAATAAACGTGATTATGGTGAAGCGTGTTTTCTCATTGACTTTATCGTAACTCTGCAGCGGCAGCAGCGAGGCGATATCTAACTCATGCACAGCCCAGCATCCGCAACACACGATTGTAATCCAGTCAATCAATCCTCCTCGTGTAATTGGTACGGTATTTGGCGCAGATTTCAACCTCCATTTCAAACAGTCTCGTCATAAACAAGAACAATTGGCAGATGATACAATAAATGACTTTTATGGCACCTTTATTCCAGACAAACACGTCATTGATTCAAATTCAATAAATCAATTTAGACCAGAGAGACACCAAAGGTTTTCACTCAGCGACGACGATTTGCATCTTTACAGAAGCTACAACTAGAAGGGCCAGTGGACATGACAGGAGTACGGCATGGCAGTTTGACAAAAAGAGGTAAATATGCAGTAGACAAATTCTTCAAACATGATTAAAATATAGCAGTCCAATAATTTCCGTTCCATTTCGGAAACTTACATGCATGTAGCTGTTGGGCCAACTTCTTTCCACTGTACTTCCAGGGTCAGTGCTACTTTGTTAATAACATCAGTTTTTATAAGACAAATATGTATAACATATATTTATATACTGCTACTGCAGAATTACTTCTTGATTTTCTCATGTCTGTCCATTGGTCCTATAAGCTATTGAGCATGATTGCATAAAAGCTGCTTAACACAGAGAAATTTGGAAGGCATATTTGTTTGCATTTGAAAATGACCTGATTCAATTTTCGGGTCATATAATACCAATATTTCATTTTTATTAAGTACATTGTTTTACTTGAAATTTACCATGAAAACTTTGTTAGCACAAATGGGCCGTAATCACTGACCGTAGTCAAAGGCAATTCAGTAGTTACGTTTATATGTTGATGACCGATTGATAATAATGTTTTCGAAAATACGATGATATATGTTGCAAATATATGTATTCCAGGTGGCTGAGTGGTATACGGCGTTCGCCTGTAATGAGTACTGCTATCTCACCTTAGTTTTGGTTTGAGTCTTGGGCTCGGGCAATATAGGTATGTGAGCAAGCTTGCCAGTAGCTTCCCGTGGATCAGTGATGCTTCCGGAGTTTTCCCTGATTTTCTTCCGCCAGTTATACTGACCGCCATGTATAGCCTATCATTTTCTGAAAATGCCATTTAACTCACAAACCACATTAAAACTGATTACCAGATTACATTTTTGTGCTTTTATGTCCTGGTTTTGTGACAGTGCACATTGTTATATGTGTGCGTTGAAAGTGTTTGAAATTTTAGAATCCACATATACGATTTCCATATTTGGATACCGTCTCAATAAAGACCATATCGAAAAAGCAAATCTAATCATGAATAGCAGAGACATGTATTGTTCATTCCTAGATACAATAATATTCATACACCCCATCAAACAATAATGTGCATTTTTAAGTAAGAATGGATAATACAATTCGACTAGAAATGTTAGAAAATAATGACTTCCCTTTTTTCTTCTTCCGATTTCGTGATCAGTCCAATGACAAGATCATCGACTTTATCAAAAGCTACGTGCAAGGAATTTATCCCACTGTAGATTGCTTGGTTCTAAAAGGTATCACATTGGCATCTGCCTCAGATTTAAATTGAGTTTACAAGTCAGCTTAAAAGTGCTTAAAGTTTCATTGAAAAATTAAGACTGTCATTAAGTTCGCTTCAAACGTAAACAGATAGCAATAAAAAAAATGTAAAATCAACTATTCCCATTAGGGGGATCAAATCCCAATATTCTGTGTGGCAGGAATCTGCCTTACCGTTTGGGCCAATGACACTGTTGAACATGCATACATTTAAAACTACTGATAAAATGTGTACAGTGTAGCTAGACATTGAATATACTTCACTGCAATGTTCTTTTTTCACACAGCTGCTATGACAAGAAATTACACCACACAAAAGGAAACTGAAAAATGAAAGACAAAAAACAAATTAGACAATACAAAGTACGCCAGATGAGACATGAGAGGAAGAAAGAGGTGATATAGTTGATGAATGAACTTTACTATGGCTTTAGCATTAGATAATAAGTATCATTACTGTACTTTGTGCATTTAAACTTATGACACGTGGGACATACAATCTGATCTTCATTTTCACCTTATAGTCTCACAGATTTATTTTCCGGGGGGAGGGGGCTAGGACGTTTGGAAAGAACGAATACAACCATTAACTACAGATCTTCCAACAAGTTGAATGAAATGTTAAGGAAAGCCTTAACATAATAAACTCGTCTATGTTTAAATGAATATCCTCTGCCAACGATGTGAACTTCACCTTATATATATACTATATATATATATATATATATATATATATATATATATATATATATATATACACTCAAACAGAACTCCAAAACTACACCTCATTGTAAGACATTCCCTTTTGCAATGTGGGTATAACCAGAGATCCCATTTCATGATTTAGAAGTACTATGTATAATGCACGTCAGGCAGTACACTTTTATGTCTCCCGTGACTAGTGTTAAAGTAGGAGAGACTTGTATGCGTGTGGGGGTATATATATATATATATATATATATATATATATATATATATATATATATATATATATATATATATATATATATATATATATATATATATATGGCTTGAGTTACATTTTGTGCTTCTCTAGTGAGAGTCTTTGTTCGTGTTAAAACCTTTCCTTCTACTTTATTAAATTTATTTCTGGGCGATTAGTCCATGGCTGAGTAGGCAAGGGTGTAAGTGTACAAGACTAGGCAGAAATTGATGTTACAGCAAGAGCTCGTTTCCTGCTTCAAATGATAATAGCTAGAAGCTTTTAGTTTATGTTGGTGTTATTATACATATTAAATGCAGTCTAATTGACAACTTTTTTTATCTATAATATAACAGAAATCCGAAAGAAGCCTAAATGCTTTTGACAAGAAAGAATCTTGGATTATGAAAAATGGCAAAAGCAAGGAAGGTGCTGGACATGAACTACTTGAGTTCAGATGAAGAAGGGGCAGATCGTGGGGTGATTTCCCACCCTCCTTCACGGAAATCGGATACCTTCCAAAAAGCGAAGAACATATTGGACAAGAAATACATAGACATATGTTCGTCAAGTAGCATGAGGCTTCTGTTAAAAAGAACGCGGGCATCAAAATGGTCAAAAAACCCCTGATGTTCCAAAGGAGTAAAAATGGGTAATACAGGGTTGCATCTAGGACGCGCTATCATGAGAATTCACCCTAAATCTAAGATTTCTATGTGGGTAAAATCGTTAAAAAACAAGAATTTAGCGAATTCATTTTGTGAAGAATGTGGTTTTTTTTGACATATTTTGTCTTGTAAAAATCCAAGCTGTCACCTTTAGCAGATATGTTGTCCTTGTGTAGTTTCAAAATATGTCACGTATTTCCTGTGTTTTATGTGATCATTTATGATTGGTTCCTAAAAAAAGGCCAGGAGAGCATATGTTTGATACAAGAGGAACATTCTCTGCCTTTTATTTTTGTCAATTCGACAAGGACCTATTTCACGACCTGACGGAAATGACCTCTCGATGTTTAATGCTAAGGTTAACTTGACTCGACAATGCGTTAAATAGCAAAGCCAGTTAAAACTCTGAGACTTTTTCACTATTGTATCAGTAATACTGAAAATAATAGTCATAGTGCATATAGATGAGGCAAGTGGCACAGCAACACTGAACAAACAAATCCTCGGATCAGAAGATGCTTAAGATAGCAGTGCTGAACTGGGGTGTCCTTCCAACATCAATACATTGTAATTCATACTGGAAAAAATCGACTGGACTGGTAACGAATGAAATAAATCAGATGCTTTGCAACTGGTGTGTAAAATCTGTCAAAGTAAATTATTTCATACTTGGAATTGCTAATTTCATGACATCAGCCCCTGACAAACACACTGAATTCAGCTCACAAACGGGCGATTCAGGATTTGAAACGAAGTGAAAATTATAAAATTGCATGCATGCTATTTATCCAGTGACACACAGTAAATATGTGACACTGCTTTTTTAAGATATAAGAATGGACAGAGGAGTAACATAATTTGCAGTGCATGGTTTGATAATGTAATGGTCAGTGTGCAAAGAAAATACTGTTCTTATAAAAAAGATTTTGTATTTAGTGTTATACTGTATAATATACAGAACACAATATGCATTTATTGTTATACTGTAATGTACAGAGCACATGTATTTCATGTTATATTGTAATATTCAGAACATATATGCATTTAATACACCTTTTGTATACTTGCTATAGCTCTGTTTGAATGTTATTGTTATTACATCATCATGGTAGGTCCCCGGTTGGCATTATGTTGGCCACCCTTTTTTCAGATTCATGGGGGGCAAGTGCCCAGACTTACCAAATCCTAGATGAAACTATATAGGACACACGGTACTAATGACATGAAAAAATGGGAACCAGACTGGGAATAAAATAGAGGATTTATGGGTTCGGCTGATCAGGAATGGTTAATAATGTAAGTTATGTTGTCGGCAAAAAAATCTTTTGAGAGAGTATCCTAGTTGTAAGTGAAAAAAAATAGTGACATTGTTGTATTCATGGAGATTCAGTCCTTTAACATGGTCATGACTATAACATTTACCAACTTTCATGGCAATTCATCATAATCTCCGGGACTATTTCAACAAATCACTTTGCTACCCTGTGGTCTTAGGATCGGAGTTACTAATTTTGTCGTGCTGCTGAATGCAGTGCCGACAGAACGTTTCATTGTAAATGCAATTATCTTGCAGTTTTCAAAGTTTTTTATGGATTGCGGTTAAACTTAGTACATACTATGGTCATCATTTAAATATGTTGACAAATGCTTGTGCTTCTTTAAATTTGGAGGTTTTTTGTCCTTCTTGACATAGAGATTGGTGCAGCGTATCTAAGAATTTTGTGAATGAAGCTACTCGTACATTCTTGTTTGGGTTGCTTTAAAACTAAGTATTGACACAATTTTCACAAAGTTGTACTCTGTTTTGTGGCTATAGACATTTCCATCACAGAGAAGGAGTGGGGTGCAGATGAGATGAGGGTATATTTTTGTGAACAATGTAGTCATAATGTATATGGTTTATTTCATACCTAGAGTGGGTGTTGCAGAATTATTTGGTTAAAATGAAGCACAACATAGTTGAATGTAAATTAAATACATCGAGAGAAGTAATGTGATCATTTGAACTTGGATCAGAAAATTAAATAATTGTTGTAGATGATCTATTAAAATTGATCCATTCATATTATTGTGTGATCCTTTTACAGTATAGCTTTTATATTTTAGATAACTAATGATTGGAAATGTATTTACATTTTGTTAAAGATTTTAACACAAAATAAAGCTATTGACAGCACAACAAAGTTATTTTCTGTCATATGAAACATTGGGTGTTCTGTCAATGGGAAAGAAGTATATAATCAATCATATTTTCTGCAGTTCTCGTTTGTATCGTTAAAACATCTAGTTTACTGCTGTCAGATTTTAGTATGTTCGTAATGGACTTGCTGCACTATTTCACATTTGAAAATTGTATATGGCTACACCATTTTACATAGTGATATAAATTTCCATCAATATGTACAGTCTAGTCTTGTTTATCTCAGATAGCTACTGAAATTAAATATTATATAAAGGCCAATGTTGTATAAATGGATAAATGTATGCATTATGTTTAAAAAGTCATGTACATTTGAAGCATATTATAAGGCAATTGTCAGATAAATGGAGATTGGATAATCAACATGTGATTGTATATCTTATGTTCTTTTCACATGTATTTAGTGTTGAATTATTTAGAAAATTAATGTTGAAAAAAATATCATGCTAAAAGCTTGTTCTTTTTTAGTTTGTTCTTTACATTTCTTCCTTACATCTTACAATTATCTATGCTATAAACCCATATTATTATGCAGTAAAAGTTGTTACCAAGGTTACAGTAGAGAACAGACATCTCCATAGGCATGAAGTGTTCATGATATATATACATTATTAATGCATCAGATTATCATTCTGTTCGTGTATTTGATGGCTGGTAGGCGTAGGGATATGTTGGTCTTGGATGCGATGGAGATCATAAAACCTACAGGAAGCCAAAAAACCCGAATGGTGACCACTGCTTGAACGGATGGTTGAACCCAGGCTCACTGGTTAAAAGTGTTGAATATGTAATGTAAAACCTTGTTGCAGGTATTTTATATATACTCTGATACAAATCAAACTTTGTCATTATCACATTTACAGCAGAAAATGCTTACTTTAGTGCCAGTAAAGACTAATAAAAGATACTACTTTCTACAACTTTAATTTTTGTAAAAATACCTACTGACTACTGTAAAGGTTGCAGTATATACTAATTAATGTAAAGACATGTAATGCTAAACTTTAATGATATTTCATGACTTAAATGTTGCCTTTTTTCTTTTAAGAAATGGAAATGGTTCCCTTTAATTATGTAATGGAAATATTTACTATCTCTTTACAAACTAAAAGATCTTCTTTCATACACATTTTGTTCATTGGTAAAATTGGCCATTTATTTGCATTTTAGGACCTTAAAATTATTGGTAAATACCATCTTTAAAATCTCCTTTAACGTTTTCTGAAAATTTGTATTAAAGGTAAGGAAAAGACAAGCAAAGTTTGTCTTTCTTCGTCTTTTAAGTGCTAATAAAGATATATTTCAAGCAGTGTTGGTGCTGCTCTAACGTTTTTCGCTTTATTTTACGGTGAAGAAATGTTCAGTGTTGTTTTACTTGTCATAGTTTTCAAGTCTGGCAACATTTAATTTTGTCTTCATTATTGTTTCTAGAATGTGAGAATCTTAATCATTATTGGACAGGACGATTCACCATTGTGATAATATAATGATTCTTCATCACTATTTTATAGAGGCTCATAGTAGAGTAATAATTTGGACCATTTCATGTATTACAACGATGCATATCACTCTGTATATTAATTATTTTGACATGTACCTAGCAATAGTTTATGTCCAGCTATAATACGTTTGTATGTACCAATGTTAGGGGATAAAAAGTAATTGACATTTTCAATGGACTAATGTTGTAATAAAATATATTGTATATAGAAACGTACGTATCACAACGCAGGTTTTCTTTGTTATTTGCCTAATGTCATGTTTAACCAATTTACACACACTTAAATCTTCACAGCAGCATGGAAATATTTAGGGGTGTGAAGAATTAGGACAAATAATTTAAATAACCATAATTTGCTGTAGAAAAGTGCTGCATATTAACAAACTCTGTCGTATAGAAGTTTTCATAGCTCATAACTTGCATTATATCTTATAATCATGAAGAAAATAAATCATTTCATATGATGCAATAGATAACACCGTCAAATGTATAGCATTATTCTATGCATTATAGTTTAGATTAACTTGAAGGGTTTCCTGAATTGATTGTATACAGTTTCACCTATACTAAAAATTTACTCAAGACTGTTTTCTATTATTCCAATAATGCAGAAATTGAAATTTTATTTAGACCAAGTGACCAATAAACGGGACAAATGATAGACATCGAATGACGATGTTTGTCAAAACATTCCATAAATATAAATGCGGAAAAGAAAAACACTAACACCAGCATCGCATTATGATTGGATCAGACACTTGCCATCTCTAAAACATCGAACCACCAATAATAAATGACTAAATTTCGAAACCAAAATACACAAAATTCCTCAAGAATATTAATATTATTGAGTTAAAGAAGAACTAAGGCTAAAATAATTTCTAGTTAATATTACTGATGTTCAATTAGACTCCTGAGAAATATAACTTACATTTGATGTGTCTGTGTTAAATCTTCTAAATACACAAGACAAATCATTGAGACACAACATGGGTTTCTTTGAATTATTACGACTCTAGCTATTAAACAATGTAACAAATAGAATTAAACTAATATTTTAGATAAATTCGACAGTATATTATTTCTCTATAATATAAAGTGCCAATTGAAGTGTCACTTAAAATAATGATCTTAAATGTCCTTAATACAGGTCCAAAAATATAGAACATTTCGAATGAATTACAGTAGTCTTGAGTGTTCTGCTATAGCACAAAGACGCAATACAAAATGTCTTAGAATGAGTTCACAATAATTCAGTATAGTCTATTAGTCCAAAGTGAATGAGCACTATCGTACTTCAAACGACTAAATAATACCTTTCGAATTATATCTTACAGACTGGTATAAAATATGAATGAATTGTTTGTTTATCAATTTCCTATTTGACAACCTCTCAAATGATCCAGATTTGAAACATTCCAGAAGAAAAGTCTAGTCGAATTCAAAACAAATTGGTTGTAGAATGTTTCGAACTCAAATGCTATGTAAACGTAATATTTACGATTTACTGTCATTAACAAATGTTATCTATGTACACATTATTTTATATTATCTAAGTACAATCATGGATGCAAGTTAAGCACACAATTAAATAGATACATACCACCTCCCCTCATAAAGAAATACAACGGTTAAGACTATAAAGATTACTTTACAAATTTGTCAGATATGCATATGATACAGTAATAATTAAAATTAATTATATAGGAAGACATTACGAATGACATTTATCTTAATTACAAAAAACATACACAAAATAAAGCAATATAGTACTTCTATACACTTGAGGGTCCATCTGGAATCACAATATCTTAAACCTTGGCGTATCTAATGTCAAAGGTGTATCCCTGCAGTATTAAACTCCACTTCAGCAATATCTTTGTTTGCTTTTTGTTTATTAATGAAGGTAAGATGATTGCGATCACTGAAAAAGACACACGGAGAAAGATCAGAACAAATATACACCTCAAAATTGTATAATGCTAATATCAAAGTCACTCATTCCTTCTCAAATGTCGAATACTTTTATTTCTCTGGTTCTTTTATATTTTTTATAGGAAAATATTACAATGGATGATCCAAAGCATTTTAACCTTCTTAAATGAATACTCCATCAACCACTACATCATTCGCATCAACAGAAACTTTAAACAATGATCTCAAATGTTGTGCTCAAAGAACTTGTACACTTCCAAGTAAGGTTCTTAAAATGTCAAACGATTCTTGTAAATTTGCCGGAATAATGAAACTTGGATTGGCTACTCAATAAATTTGTTAAAGGTTTGGAATGTATGGAGACATTTTATCAAAAGTTTCAATATTGTCCACACTCCAAAATAGAATCAGTTTCATTTTACTAACGGGAACTGGGAATTCAAATATATCCCTTGACCTTAACAGGTTTAACTTGACCTTGATCCGGAATGTGTCATACATGTGACACAAGCACGGCAAAAATTAATTTGACCTAAAATTACAGTAAGATTTGCAAAACTGATTCGATTAAATAATTTCTGAATTGTCTCAAATTGATATATCTAGGTGTCCTTACAGATGATGACTTCATCGAAGAACGCGTCTCAAGCATTTATACCAGATGGTAGTCCTCTGTGGCTGGAATGTTGCCGGATAAATTTCATTCCAATAGCATCACTGGATGCTGATAAAGCTCATCTGGAGATGCAAATTCCGAACAATTTTTGTGCTCTTTCAGTGCCTGAAATTTGCCAGAATAAACATAAAAGTGTTGGCATTATGTCCCGTTATAGAATATTCCTGTAGTATGTCTTAAATTTAGTAATAAAGGCATACCCATCCTTTCTTGTCAGGGTCAAGTTATTTGAAATATAATTTTTAAACAAAATCTACTCTTAAATATTAGTGGTTATTCATACGACTATCGTCTGGGACATATTACGAGCTAGAAGTAGAAAGTACATTGCCTGAGTCAGAATCAGCTAAATTTGTTCTCCTTCTTTCTCTCTTCAATATTAATATTAGAATAAAATCTATGTTTTAAATATAATCTCAAATGGGTAATGAAGCATGTGGAGTAATGTCCAGCTTTCACTCGTCACGGCATGCAAAAAGCTGTACATTATTTAGCTCGTTTCATAAATTCAATTTTAATCATTACCCATTTAAGATCCTCGCAAATAAAGAATTAGAATTTCTTATGAGTCACGCAATTTTGGAATTTTGTCAAAATATTTTTCATAATTAAAGGCATCGCATACACTTACGTTTATCATTTAGTGACCTAATGTTTTAAGTGTTTGTTTATAAATTGACTATTTAAAGGTTCATGATAAATACAAGTATGTGTCAGCCTAAGAATGATGTTGTTTATTTGATTTATCATAATTTAAAATTATAACAGGAAACAGTAATATTAGCTACGCTTACTATACAATTTTCATCATACTGCGTATCCATTGCGTATCCGTTGTAAATAACAATTATAGAAGGACTATAGTAAAACATGAATTACAATTAAGCGAATGGAAAATCAGAGCGAAACGGTAACATCAAGAAAACATAACACTGCTTTTCCAGCAACTGATCTTAGCCTTGTCGGTATAGTGTATATTTAGCATGCCCGTTATATCATTACTAGGTGCATATGTCTTACAGTATCTGCCAACAAAGCTTTTCAGTCATATAGCACTGACAGAGGACAAATTCAGGGTTATTTGGCTGACCAATTGCACACAGTTAAACATTAAAATCATACTATTATCGGTTGCAAGGATTCTAGCAATTAACACAAACAAAATAAACAATCACAGTATAAAACAGTTTTTGCGATAAAATAACATCAAGAAATTGACACATTATACATAATAACGGTACTGTAAAAGCAAAACAGAACAGAATAATTGATATGATTACAAAATAATAATTCTTTAGTTATAACAATTAGAGTCCGGGCTTGCAACATAAGTGTAAAAGTAGGAACAAAATAACACCATTAAAAGAGTAGCTACAACTTTTGATTTAAACCATCATTTACGTTTGTGCTGTCAATAAGCAGGTTTGACATTGTATATGATGGAATACACTTGCAAGAATAAACGGAAGAAAATATTTGTAATGCATATCCACTGATAGTGAAAGAGATGATATTTTAAAGGCAATGTCCTTGGCATCCGTCCGTCTACGGGAGCCGATGGCATAGCTCCAAAGTAAGCTTTTGCTTATCCTTCTGTTTAGCTCTCTTTTCAGCTTGCTTTATTCTTCTCTTTTCCTCTGCGTTTTGAACTCCCTGCCTGACAGCTAGACGCCAGCTGGAACGGTTGTTTGCACAGCTCTCCCATTCGTTGACATTGATGTTTGCTGTCTTCATATCCTTCTTGCAAACATCTTTGTAGCGCAGATGTGGTGGTCCAGTTGGTCGTGCACCTTCTGCTAACTCCCCATATAACAGGTCCTTGGGAATGCGACCTGGGTCCATTCTCTTGACATGGCCGAGCCAGCGAAGGCGCCTCTCGCTGAGTATGGAGAACATGCTGTTCATGTTGGCGCGTTCTAGAACCTCTGTGTTGGGTACTTTGTCCTGCCATTGGATGTGCAGAATGCGCCGCAGACATCTCAGGTGGAAGCTGTTGAGTTTCCTCTCGTGTCTTGCATAGGTGGTCCATGTTTCGCTGCTGTAGAGAAGTGAGCTGAGCACGCACGCTTGGTAGACACGCAGCTTGGTCTTCTCTGTGAGGTTGGGGTTTTTCCAGACCCTCTGGTTAAGTCTGGCCATCACTGCTGCTGCCTTGGCAATCCTGCCGCCCACCTCAGAATCAATGGAGAGTGAACTGGAGATGTTAGACCCGAGGTATGTGAAGTTCTCGACAACTTCCAAATTGTATCCATCGATGGAGACAGAGGGAGGGGAGTCTGTGTCCTGTGCCATGACATTCGTTTTCTTCAAACTGATGGTCAGTCCAAATTCCTTACATGCATGGGAGAGGCAGCATACCAGCTGCTGAAGAACATCTTCCGTGTGTGATGTCAAGGCTGCATCGTCGGCAAAGAGCAATTCACGGATGAGTACCTCTGTGACTTTAGTCTTAGCACGGAGACGGGCGATGTTGAACAGCTTGCCGTCAGCCCTGGTATGGATGTACACTCCCTCGCTGCAGTCCTTGAATGCATACTGGAGAAGCATGGAGAAGAAGATGGCAAAGAGGGTCGGTGCAAGGAAACAGCCTTGTTTGACTCCGCTAATGACTGGGAATGCTTCAGATGTTGCGCCATTGAAGCACACTGTGCTGTGCATGTTCTCGTGGAACGACATAATGACAGCAAGCAGACGTGGTGGGCAGCCGATCTTCTGCAGGAGTCTGAAGAGTTCACTCCGACTAACCATGTCAAACGCCTTCGTCAGGTCTATGAAGGCAATGTAGAGGGGCATCCGCTGCTCGCGACACTTCTCCTGCAGCTGACGTAGTGAGAAGATCATGTCTACAGTTGACCTGCCGGCTCGAAATCTACACTGGGACTCTGGGTAGACGCGGGAGGCTAGAATCTGCAAGCGCGCCAAGGCAACACAGGCGAAGGCCTTTCCGACGATGCTGAGGAGGGAGATGCCCCGATAGTTGTTGCAGTCGCTACGGTCTCCTTTGTTTTTGTACAAAGTGACGATGTTGGCGTCACGCATGTCCTGTGGGATGTATCCCTGTTCCCAGCAAAAGCAGAGGAGTGTGTGTAGGGGCTGGAGCAGTGCTGGTTTTCCGCTCTTGAGGACTTCAGGCGGAATGCCGTCGCTTCCAGGAGCCTTCCCACAGGCAAGGTAATCGATGGCTTTTCCGAGCTCTTCCAGGGTGGGCTGTGTGTCTAGCTCCTTCATGACAGGCAGGTCTGGAATGGCGTCCAGGGCAGTTCCAGTGACATTGTTTTGGGTTGCATATAGCTCGAGATAGTGCTCAACCCATCGCTGCAGTTGTTTCCCCTGGTCTGTGATGACTTTGTCCGTCTTGGACTTGAGGGGGGCTGTCTTGTAGCTGGGGGGGTGGGTGGGCCTGTCGCCCTTTTGATACCCTCATACATTCCTCTTGTATCCCCGGTGTCAGCAGCTGTCTGTATACTGTTGCAAAGGTTCAGCCAGTAGGTGTTGGCACTGCGGCGGGCGGTCTTCTGGGCGTTATTCCTTGCAATCCTGAGGGCTTGTAGTGTTCTGGGGCTAGGTGCAGCATTGTATGCCAGGAGGGCTTTCCTCTTTGCCTCAGTCACGGGCTCCATCTCCTCCCAGTTTGCCTCATACCAGTCGACATTCTTTTGCTCCCTCTTCCCGTAAGCTGTGATGGCTGAATTGTACACAGAGTCATGGATATGGGACCACTTGGAATCAATGGTGTCATCAGGTGTCACTTTGGTGAGGGCTTCCTTCAGTTTGCTGATGAACTGCTGTGTTTTCTCTGGGTTGCTTGCACAGCAGGTGTTGATACGTGGGTGACCCTTCTTCTTGGCGTGGTGCAGCTTCTTGGGTAATATTCGCACCTTGCTGGCCACGAGGGAATGGTCCGTGTCACAATCGGCACTGTGGTAGCTGTGGATAAGGAGGACACTGGCCAGTTCTGCACGCCTGGTGATGACGAGGTCTAGCTGGTGCCAGTGGCGTGAACGTGGGTGTCTCCACGACACCTGGTGGATCTCCTTGCATTTGAAGAAAGTGTTTGTCACACATAGGCTGTGGGAGCAGCACATCTCCAGCATCTCTCGTTGATCTTGCCCCTTCCGTAAAAGCCGAGACAGGTGGGCCAGGCCTCATGGTCAGCTCCCACTCTAGCATTGAAGTCTCCTAGTAAGTAAAGGCTTTCATTGCTGGGGATACTGGATATTGCCTGATCCAGAGCCTCATAAAACTTGTCTTTCTCCTCGTATGTGGAGTAGAGGGTTGGGGTGTACACACTGAAGATGTTGACCGGGCCTAAGGATGCTGACAGCCGGAGGGCAACGATTCTCTCAGGACCTGATGATGGAGGTTCAATGAAGGCGATTAACGTGTTCTTGACGGCAAAGCCTACACCATGCTGTCTAGATTCATCCAAGGGCTTTCCCTGCCAAAAGAATGTGTAATTGGCTTCCCTGATGGTGCCGCTGTCAGCCGGTCCGGTCTCCTGGAGGCAGGCAATGTCGATGTTCAGTCGGGAGAGTTCTCTGTCAATGACGGCAGTCTTCCGTGCATCGTCGATCTGCTGTAGGTCAGTGGTCAATGCAGGACACATGATCCTGATGTTCCAGGTTGCAAAACGAAGAGTTGGAGTCTTTTTATTTCTTCTTTTAGTCTTTCCTGGTGCAGAGTTTTGTGGCCCACTTGTCGAGATGGTTCTCTAAGCTCCACTCACCCAGTGAAGCAGGCAGGCCATGGCGGGCAGCACCTTACTGACTGGGGGCTGCCCAGCTTGAGGCGGGCGATAGCTGTCCAGTGAGACATGATGATCTCTCCCACCGTCAGAAGTAACCCCTGGCGCCAAGCTCTACGCCAATCGAGCTTTGACTTAGAACCGGTGAACTGCTACTTCTCGTGTTGTGCCGACGCCGTACGACGACGCTGGAGTGTCCTCTCCAGTGGCGCTATGAAGCCTGGGCAGGGTGGTATGGAGAATCAGCTGTTGCCCATGCAGCAGATCCCCCCTCTCCACGCAGCTGGTGTGCCCAAGGGAACGACGAATGCCGATACAGCTTGGCACCAGCGGCGTGGCAGGAGTTGCCGGAATGACGTTGAAGTCAATGTCATACCGCCTTAGGGACTCCATCTCCGGATTTTCTGTCGGGGTTTACTCCCTTAGCCTTTCCCATGAGTGGGTATAGCCACAAGGCAACAGAGGTTTGGAATCGGAGTTTTCCTTCTCCTAGATGAGCTACCATCCAAGGTTTACGAGTCCCATCTACCCGAAGCAACCGGTTTTAAGGCGCCAGTGGGCCGCCTTCAGCCCTTCTCCTGTTAGTAGAAAACATGGTCTGCCGGGCTTCAAATCTAAACCACTCGCGAAGGCCAGGAGCTGAATTTTAATTGACAGAGGCAGTAAGAGACGCAGGCTGTATGGGGCATTTTGGAGGATTGGGGCGCTTGTCTCCCACTCCCACCCCGGGCAATGTCAACCTTAGACCACAAAGGCAATGTAACTGTGCTGTAAATCTGATTGGACATACAATTAAAAGCCTATACATATTTTGCTCTCTATTATGCTTAGTAGTCCCACAAAACTGGTTCAAAGATGATTGTATCACTTGCCTAATGTGATATTTAAGGTAATATGCCCATCTAAAAATTGCATATTACACACTCTATCCCACCACTAAAGGGAACCGGTTTAGCTCTCTACTATGCTGACCTTTTTAGCAGTGAGAAAATATAATGGATTCAACTAGATCTTAAATTGTTGCGAACGTACCTGAGCAGTTCTGATCTTTATCCTACGGTAATGAATCCACCATACACGGTATCGACAAGAGAAGAAATTGACTATCAACCCATTAAATAAGAACGGATTACTGGTTATGAGATTTATATTCTATGAAAGAGAAATTAGCTGGGTCTTGCTATCCGAGAGACCATTAATAGTATCCTTTGGTTTAACGATGAAGTTCATTTCAGCGTTCTCGTTAAGTGGTATGTGTTTGGTCTGTATTGATTCCAGATGACAGCAATATCAAAAGGCACAAGAGTAACAGATCAGAACAATGTAGACATAAACACCTCGCAACATGAGAGAAGTAAAACATAATATGGTCAAATCTGAAACAGTCCGTATGGTCTCATGTCTACACCCACAAACTGTATGCTCAGTTACATACTGCTGTTTACATGAATCAAACTGTCTAAATGATCAAACAATCTAGCTTGATAACTAATATAATTTATACAAAAATCAAAATAACCTTAGTAAAATTTATGTATATACACTAAACTGATTCTTTTATTTTCACATTTCTGCGAATCGCAAATCGTGATGAATACTAGATCAACGACATATCATTTAGGACACGTCCTCTTACTGATCGTTAATCATCAGTGTAAGCGAATCAAAATGACTGGACTGCTAAAAAGACAAAATAAATGACGATGCACTTATATATTACCGTAAATATCCAATTACAAAAATAGATAAAAATGTTTCCTTAATGGAAATTGTATTTCTGCAAATGAGTTAACAGCAACATTACATTTGATTTGAAACTTTAGAAAATGTTTAATAGAAACTCTCACAAATCAAATGCGATAAACATATAACATAGTTCGTCACTATAATATCCCTCATTTTACATGAACCTTTCTAATAACGCGGATGAGGTCATGAATAGCATAAGACGGATTTCTAAATCTGTTCTATAACATGTTCTTTGATTCCCAAGTTATAATCCTTTTCGAATCCAGATTCGATCATTTTCGCCGGCTGATACATATTATCTAGAACCAAACTAAGTACGTGTATGTGTTAAGGGTGTTTCTCCCTACATCTACTGGCAAGCAATTATTGGCCACACGTGCCTTTTATAAATGTTTCTTTCAGAACACAAATATAATCTTATATTGGCTGGCACTTAAATAACATCAATGTCAATTTCTCTCACGACAAAAGAGAGTAAAGCAAACTTTTTATTGTACAGTCTCAGAGGCGGATAATCCAATAAACTGATTTCTTAAGAATATCACCCCATGTCTGTGTAAACAGATTTCGATTGGCATTTCTTCTCAAGAAACAGTCGTTTTATTTTGCGTATTTGTCATCTGATCATTTTTTATACAAACACATGAGATTTTTGGGTGTTTACCCCCAAAAATGACTTTCAGACCAATTCGGATGACTGATAGAATTGTCAGGGTTTTAATAAACCAACCTCTCGCCCGCAAAAAAAAAAAAAAAAAAAAAAAAAAAAAAAAAAAAAAAAAAAAAAAAAAAAAATAAATTCAATGTCTGATTAATGCTACTAAATAAAGTCAATCTTACTTATTGTATATCTTATTTAGATTCTTAAATGCAATTTGGAAATAATCCCTACATAGACTTTCGTTAATTGTTTCTACTTTCATTCTAATGCATATACCATTATTCACATATTTCATAATCGCTGTTTCATTTGTAAAAACTAGTTGACAAATTGTTTGGAAAGAAACAAATAAACAAGGCACAGCCAACTTATTCAAGCAGTTTTTCTTACTACGAAAAGCTCTTTGTGGAAATATTTATTTGATCATATGCAGGAAATTAGAAAATATTGAAATTATCAAAATCAAACGGAACAAAAAATAAGAAGAAGAACAACGTTTTCTTGGAATGACAAATCATGCATATTTTCTGTCCAAATACATGACGATCAATATGAAATATTTTTGTTAACTGATTGAATTTCCAATGCTATTAACGTTACAAAATTATATTTTCCCGTGAAACTACTAGCAATTCCCGTTTGCCTCACGATACTTTATGGTCCAACTGATTAATGGCATATTTTGAAATCTCACTAAATATGCCTAAAAGCCATCGGGAGCACCGTGTATTTTCAACAGGGCTGGTACAATCAGCTATAAACCAGTCATGAGGGATTCTTGAGGTAAGCATGCCCGGTCTAGATTCTAGATTACAGTTCATAAAGGATTCATATAATTATGATTTTTACACATGTTTGATATACACGAAGACGCGTGTAACATATAAATATTTACATGGCGTTTCATATTTCGGTAGTCATGTCAAAATATGAGCCATGGACCAATTTTGAATGATTGCTCGACATTGTAGCAAGCTCAAAATATCAAGGTTTTGGATTGCATTCATACAAAGTGTACAATTTATATGTTGTTCATGCATTGCATTTATAAAATCATCTTTACTAATCTCAGGAGATTTTAAATAAAGTCATTTCTTCTATTTCTTAATTTAAATTTGTGTCCCATCAGCTGATCCAATATTAAAACTCGTTTTTGACTGTAGCTGAAAAAATAGTGAGTAAAAATTAGAGGCTGTAGCTAGGCTACACAGGGTGTAAAATGTTTTCATAGAGGACTGTTAGTTGTCATTTTTAACCTTAATTATTGTTCAAAAAAACATTACTCTTTTGTAATCACATCAATTATTCTTGTTGGTTTTACTGTGCTGTTATTTTGTATAATATGTCAATTCCATTGCAAACATTTTGTTGCCATGTGAATAATTGTTTTCCTACTTTGCCTATTTATGGATTTTGTACTAAATCTCAATTGATTTTCCTCTGATAATAACAATATTTGAATGTTTAATTGTTTGAACTGTCATTTGTCTCTCAGCTAATCATCTGGTTGTATGATATGGATCAAAGCTTTTTACAGTCGTCACATAAATAATGAGATATGTTCATTATCTATGTTAGTGAAGACACTGTAAAATATAGATTGCACCAATAAGGCAATGATCAATAGATGGAAAGCAGTATTATTGGTATACATGTGATTGTGTTTGCCATTATTTGGACGCAATTTAAGTAATCATAGAGCAAAACCTCTTTTAATGGTCACAAGACATGAATGACCTCCTCTTCAGGTGACTGGGAAATGGGATGCTGCACAGTAGTAAGCATATTCAAGGAAATAATAATAATAATAATAATAATAATAATAATATATATATATATATATATATATATATATATATATATATATATATATCGCTTATCGACATTGATTTATGCTACTTTTATTGTGACTTAGAATGGTGGTAGTGGTGATTTTCTTAATATGCGATGCTATGCTATTGCATCATCGTAACTCACATACGTAACATTGCTCTAGACAATCGAGGTTAAATTGTTTTCAAAACTAATGGTTGTCATTATTATCATAAATGTTTCCAAACTAACCTAGCTAAACGTTCCACTATAAACACTAAAAAAAGAATTTCAGGTCAAACTAAAACTTGCATATGTAGCCTGTTTAATTTAAATTTTTAAGGTGCTAACAGAAGCGCATTTCTGGTACAAATGTGTGTACACCCCACTCTTCCTATTTTCCATTAGTATCATAAGAATTAAGGGTATCCTTTTCGTTAACAAAATATGAGATGGCAATGTTATAATTGATTTGAATATTAAAGCAAATGCTTTCAAGCAATTAGGATTAGAAAAAAAGTTTGAATATGCACAGCAAATGTGCAGCTTTGGTTAAGCATTTTGCCTGCACAGACGAGCCCATATTCGGTCACAAGACAAATGAATAAACTTTACATTTATATACTCTCAGTACATTAACAAACGCAGTTACTGGTCATTGTAAAGGAAGAAATCCTATCTTCAGATAGTCAATAAATTCTGAGTAATTATACCAATCTTCAAACTTATATCAAGTCAAACTATATATATATATATATATATATTATATATATATATATATATATATATATATATATATATATATATATATATATATATAGAGAGAGAGAGAGAGAGAGAGAGAGAGAGAGAGAGAGAGAGAGAGAGGTGAGGGAGAGAGAATTATAAGTATACACTAGATAAAGCAGAATGCATTATCTCTGTATTCTAGAGAAGAATACTTGATAATAGTTGGCAGAATTAATATTTAATACAAATGATACTATCATACAGGTTGGAGAATTTTTAATTCGTACTGTACGGGAGATTCGAACCCAGGTCCGCGTTTAACGGTACCTATCGCCTTACCTGCACACACGAACCCATATTCTGTCACAACTAAGTATACATCACCAAACATAATTCTACATTAATCGGTGCCATATGCACTCGTGCGTATCAAACACTCGCATGACGACACAGTAATTAATACTCATCTATCTACAAGGTCATTTCGGATTCCAATGAAAGAAATCAAGGTATAAAGAAATAATTACAAAGAAATATAAATATGCACCAAATAGAACGGAACGTGCTATCATTGGAATCTATAGAAGAATTCTAGATAATATTACTCAGAATTAATAATTTAATAGAAATAATACTATCAAGCAGGTTAGAGAATTTGCGAAAAGACTGTGGGGTGTTTTGTTTTTATTCCAGAGCAAGTTTGATATATAATAAAATGGTGTTTGTATCTGCTGTGCAAATACCAGATGTATTTCATCTTGCAGTATAAAAAATATACTTTAGTTCGTTACTCGTTATAGTATCACGTTTTTATACTACACTATGAAATATATCCAGAACACCTGTTACTCAATAACTCGTGCAGAAAGTTATCCAACAATATTGACCATACTATGTGACAGGGCACAAGTTACCAAAAGACCTCCCAGAAAATAAGTGATACCATCTCCGCTGGACGTCGAGAAAACCGCAGTTGCGTAGGAGGAACTCTGCCAACTAGGTTGAAGGGGGAAATTGGCTTTTTAATGGCTAAACACCTGCTTTATAACTGCTTCGAATAATTGTAAAACATCCCTCAACGTCTAAACTCGAATATTTTATTTTTCTCTTAGTAAAATGTTGATGCCGTAGTTTCATTAAATGTAATGGTGACGTTTCTTTTCATCCACGAGGACATCTCTGAGTGACAATTGTTTGGGAACTCTATGCTAACTGCAGACTCTAACTCGCGTCTCCAGAGTGAACCATATGTGTGCAACATAGCTTTTCATTTCACCAAGTACTTATCTCGCTTGTTTGCCTTGCTATCTTTAATCACATTTGTGAATGGGAATGCTACATTTAGGTATCTTAATTATATTACATAATTATATTACATACACAAGAATATTTATAACTGTGGTTGGGTGATCAACTGCAATGAGTTTGCTCGATATACGACAAAGGCCTCTAGTTCTTGAGGAGAAAGGACATGCAGTCCTATTAACTTTTCTTCTATTCCACGACCTTTACTTTATTCTAATATCAAAGTGAAAATATAAAGCAGGTCCGCGGTTAATTCAGTACACCACTACAACAAGTACTTCCGCAAGTCAGATATCAAAACAACTTCATAGTTAGGTTCTCACAGAAACGATCGCGGGCACACCTGTTACGGTAGTATGATATATTTCGCGTTTGAATACCAAAGGGCACATTGTATTTATGATGATTACACAAAGGCGCTTATGACATGTTCATTGATTGAAATATTAGTATAGGCTGTGGAAAAAATGTTATTTGGAAAGAAAATTTAGCAACATATCTGAATTCTTATTAAACGCTGAGGATTCGATAACGTTGTTTCAAATTTTTGAGTACTATCAACCGAATCTGACAATAAAATGAGCTATATATCAAAGTGTATCTTATCTATAATGATCGTAATTTTCTTCCAGTTCAACAAATTGCCATTCGCGACTAACCCCGAGTTATACATAGATTAGCTAGATATCAGGGCCCGAGTTATCGAGGGTGTGGTGGATCATGGACGAAAATGGAAATTGCTAAGTGTCCGTGCACAATTACCCTTTTAGTTCCAATTATCTTCTTTACACATAAGATATACACAATCCATACAATATCGACAGAACTAATATAAATGTCGGCAAATTCATTAAAAAAGTTATAAATAAATATATGAATTTAGTTATATCCGACAAAATACAAATGCTATTAATCCGGTTGGCTGTTTTAATTTGCTTTGTAAGTTCGCGCGATATGCGGAACATTGAAAAATATTGAATCGCATTTATAAAAAAGACCAATACATTAACCGTGATTAAATATATAATTTGACATAGCTTATTAGTCTCATCACACTTTCTTCATTGCGCATGGTAGCTTCATTTTAATGATCATAGGGATATTTTATGCATCTAGGTTTCCGATAACTTACGCCAAAAATGCAGTTAACTCAGTTACTCGCACCTGCATAAATAGTTTACACACATGCTCTCTCTCTCTCTCTCTCTCTCTCTCTCTCTCTCTCTCTCTCACACACACACACACACACACACACACACACACACACACACAAGACACACACATAGGCTCACACACCACGTTAAGGTTGAGTTACAGAGACCTATTATTACTGAGACTGAATTAACCATAAAGTACCTTTCATGCCTAACGAACACAGCGCCCTAGATAAGAAGATTGCGAATCTCTTACGTAGAAAAAAACTGAAAAATTAAAAGCCATGTTCCCCTTATTTGATGTAGTAATTTTAATATTTACACATGTAATAAATAAAATAATATATATAAACACAGTACGTATCATATACAATAACATGGCTTTTTCCCTTCCTCCATAACACTCTTCTGTTTACCAGTGTTGATACTTTAAATTTGCAAACCAAGGTTAACTTAGGAGAAGAAAAAGATGATTCCACCGACGATATATTTCACACGATTTCTCTTATAGTTATAAAAACAAACTTTTTAAGAATGGAATGGAAATGTTTATGATCTCTTTGTAATGATATCAGCAAAATATGAAATCTACTTAATATTGGAAGGGTAGAAACTATAACTTGCTTTGCACAAGATCCACATTAGACCAATTTCATACTGTGACAAATGTAAGCACAGCATTATTTCAAGCACATGGAAAAGTTCACCTATGCATTGCCTTTATACTTAGAGTTCAACAGACCTCAAGTAGTCGTCAACCTCATCAGCATATCAAATGAGAACTGGAGCTAGCTGGCAGCTGTCCATAGCTTCCTATCACCGTGCTATAATGTCCTGATGCTTTAGGCACTTAATATTTGAAATTACCCAACGCGAAATTTAATTCGTTTAATAGTTATTTGGTTTTGGTAAATTTTGACTGAATGTGTTATTGAAACAAATGAAACACATTTTGAAACAAATTACCAGTGTGGATGAACGAATGTTTACCAGAAATTTGACAGACACCTAAAACTTTGATGTAAAGGGTCTCGTAGTTGACTACCTTATGTTGGGGTGGCGTGCTCCCAGTATTATTTTTAATTATTACAGAAGACCCACCCTGGCTAGTTTTTGTTAGAAATTGAAGTAGTGATAGAGATGCAAAGCTCCGAACCCCCAGTCAGAGATGCCGACAGTTAAATTACTGAATACACAAAGGTGAAATTCAAATAACAACAAATTTAATGCCATTCAATTACAGATAGTCCTTCCACAAATGAAATTCAATATTCAAAACCCTATCACTCGTCTTTCACTCGACCAAGTGACGGCCTATTTCATCATCTGACTTAGTGTGATAGATTTTCCTCCTATCCTGTGTTTCTACTCATTTGTAATATTTCTTGACTGGTACCCAGTACGCTTTCAGTCCAACAACCACGTCCTTCACCCTTCCACTTCCTCCACTTCCGTTCTCTCCTTTTCTTGTCCCCCAGAGACTCGGAACCAACTGTACTAGGGTATTTCCCTTCTGTCTCCTACAGCTCCTCCGGTCCGTAAAAGCTTCCTGTCCGAACACACACAAGGGCATTAGAATATTTTTCTAGCTATCTAGTCTCACACTAAACAACAATCTATCATCAGATAATCCATTACCTTCTTTGGTCACGCATTCATGCACATCGAAATACCCATACTTTCTGGTATGGTATACACGGTATCAACTGCTTATCATGTATATATCAATAGATTTCATCACATTGGTATATATAGATTTTCAATCTTATTATACAGAACAATATCACATAATCAGACGTATTTCTGTACATTGCACTTCTACAAAGTGTACACAGATAGTCAAATACCCCTATTAACTAATGTTGCACACTGCAACCATTATACAAAGTTATAATTCAATTCAACATTTGCTAATCGAGAATATCACATGAATAAATGTACGAGGTTACTACAAATTAACCAAATAGCGAATTACAATACTAATTCTTTACAGAAACATTGCTGATATCTCAAAATATGCATGTAGATCAAACACTACAAATGAATCAAACCCTACAAATGGTAATTCTACGTACTAACGATTCTAGTAATGAAATATACATACTGCACATAATTAAAGTACAATTATCTTGCCGTAATAGATTGCGACAATCGAGCAAATAAGTCACTGACCTTGACGAAGCTCCTTTGTAATTCCCAGAATAATAATGTTTCCCGCCAATTTCTTATAACTTCCTTATGTAATTCCCACAAGATGGTTTAGCGACTACTGACGTTTAGTTTCAAGACACTAGATTTAAACTTGCGATTCCAATGGTGGCCACGCCTTGCTCAAGTCCGAGTTGATGTCGATTCACCCATGGTCTACATAATTAGCATACATTGCCCCCTCCCCGGCAGTCTGTCAAGGGTGGATTTACGACCCCCACTTGACATTCCTTTGAGCCAACACCGGCAATTCATGCCACTTACCTGTGAATCGCACGCAGCAGAATAAGTCGCCAGTAACAAGTTCCTATCGCCATGTTATATACAACTGGCTTCCAATCCGTCTTTTTGATGTCGGCTTACACTCGCAACATTTATGAAGCGAATAATTAGCCTCAGGGTCTAGCATATACATGTTGCAATCTGGCTATTGTTCCTTACTTATAACGTGACAATTGATCTGAAAATTGTGTACAAGAACCTTATATGTTTTGAAATGTTACTCTTTTGAGTGACCTACTTTTGAAAGTTATAACATACAATACTCACTTCCAAGTGGCGACCAACTGCAAACAACTGCCCCGGGCTGCCAATGTGGTCTAAAGTGCTAGCCTATACCGATCACTGCGATTTCACCTATGTCCGGATGAGTTCGAGTCAGGTGCTCAGTCAATGTAAGAATGGGAAATCGCTTGTCAGTAGCTCCCCATGGGTTGCTGGCTCTTATCGGGTTTAGCTGGGTTCGTCCTCAACCAGTTAGGTACTGCTTGCTAGTTTTAATGATGTTGACCTGAAAATGTACTGAGTTACAGATAAGATAAAATTTGCTATGCTGTGTAGAACGAACTATGACAGAAAATACAATTCCATGCACACAGACTGTACACACCACTGACTACAAAACAAGAAAAAATCCAAAATCTTTCAAGAGCACCCCCAATGTGGGCAACGACGAGAAATGTGTTGTGTCAGAACTGAAGTCTTCAAAATTTGTAAAATACCCCCAAATAACCCCTGTGAAACCAAAATTGTAATTTGAATTCTTCTGCAATTACAAATTACATTTGTTCATTCATCAGTGAACATCAGCAATCCACAAAATGATTTCCATGTAGCGTATCATTGCACTAACAATTGCACCACTTAATATATTTCCAAGAAAGAAAACATTCATTTCCAACGATGTCAAGAGTTACAGTAAAAACAATTCCGCCACTACACGCTTATTTAGAACTGTACGGTATCCTGTACCCATTATTGTAATATGTCGCACCGTTGCCTAGCATAGAACGTGTTCTAAATTAGAACTAATGAAAGTTAAATGCTATTTAATTCAAAGATAATAATTGTTACTTTGATATGACTAGCATCAATTATATGTGATAATAGAGTAATAGTATCAATGGTTTTATGTTTGTGTTTTCTCGTCCGGAGAATTTGGTTAGTTATGGTCGACATGTCGCTATATTGCCTTCATTAACATGTTCGAACAAATGCGCAGTACTGCAGTTTGAACAACAATAGCACTTGGCTCGAGATGCTTGTTACACAATACTTCAAGCGCTCAAGTTATATATAAAGTTGTTCTCGTTTGTTTATTTTCTTCTTCTTTTTTAAGAATGTCAGATATAGTTAGACTCTGCTTAAAATGATCAGATTTTCAAAAAAAGAGCAAAACATGATGACCTCTATATTAAGTCAGAAACAACAATATTACATGATGAATCATGAGTTTTGAATCTGTTAACTAAATCGCAAAAGTACGGGTTATTTTAAGTTCATTGGAAAAATTTGTGTGAGAAAAATATTATTTGTCTGTGATTGTACCACAACAAGGAAATCCCAGTCTCGGGGCTACATTATTTATCTCCCTACTAGACTATGCCTCGTGAGGAGACAATTAATGTAATCCCTTTACTGGGATTTTCTTGTCTCGGTACTAACCCCACCATAGATTATCTTAATATTCGCAACTAGGTTGTGGAACATGAGTCATATGAATAGTAGCTTTTCCATTGATGATTTCTAATAATTCCCTAATTTATAGACATTTTTATGCGTGAAGAGTCTGGACGAAGGTAAC
Organism: Sinohyriopsis cumingii; assembly: GCA_028554795.2. Taxonomy (NCBI): domain Eukaryota; kingdom Metazoa; phylum Mollusca; class Bivalvia; order Unionida; family Unionidae; genus Sinohyriopsis; species Sinohyriopsis cumingii. The sequence goes on from CM068828.1 coordinate 113,016,994, forward strand.
TCTGCTGGTGTACTAAGCTGGAGACATAATGGAATTTTCAACCAGTTGTTAAAAAAATCCTTAAATAATCTTTATATTTTGCTTTCTAAATCCCCTAACAATGACTCAAAAGCCTATGAATGAAATTATCTGCTTTTCTTATGGAATTCGAAAGCTGAGTTCTTTACATTTTCCCTGTAAGTATATGCCATAGTCTGTTGACGTGGCAATCACCTATTGGGCTGGTCTAATAATCTTTAGGGGCGACTGAATGGCTTTTCTTACATGGATGAACTTAGCTCTGACGGTCTTGTCCAGGAAGATATAGATGATGTTGGATATTGGTCTTTTTGTGTAGAATTAATCTTTCTAGGTCAGCATCTACTCTCAAAGATCCATCTATTTTGGCATTTTATTTATATGTGCTATTTTCATCTGTACGGTGAGGAGCTGCGGACATAAAGTCGAACTCGTTTCTGGTATACGAACTTTTTTACTTTTCACAAGGATCGACTGACTGATTTCGTGATCTTGCGGATCTTTGGTATCTAACGTTTTTATGCGAAAGTCTTGATATTTTCCTGCCTATAAGGCATCAAGTAGGACACCTAAGGTGCTCACTTGACACGAACAATAGTTCCTTTCAGCCATTTCACTTTGCATTTGCTAGGAAGTGGTCCTGGTTTGTCACGTTATTGGAATCCGTAATTGGAGATGCAGATGTAAACGTCGATGTCAAAGTAAAAGACTCGATCATGAAAGGTTCCAAGACAAAATAAAATATTAAACTGGCAAAGGAGACATATACGGTAAACAAAAACATTTCCAAACTCTAGGTCTAGTGCAAACTCTGCTAAGCTATCATAATTCACTAAGATTAAATCTTTAGATATGATATCCACGGGCTTAATGGGTTTTCTTTTGTTACAGATGATTTTAGACTACCGGATATATGGCGAGCTAAGTCTTTGGAGTATCTGAGGTTTGGCCATTGGATTTGAGTCTCGGGCTCGGCCAATATGTATATTTGAGAATACTGCAAGTAGCTTCCCCTAGGTCGGTGGTTCTTGTCGAGGTTTTCCCCATGATATTTCTCCACCACCTATACTGGCTGATATTGATATCCAATCTTGCGCTGAAAAATGGCATTAAACCCCAAAACAACAACAGCAGAAAATTTAAGACGTTTTAGCTATTTAGGAGTAGAATTTTACTATATATGATATGGAGACCACGAAATCATTATCAATGTTGCTAATATATTTTACGAAAATAGTTCTTTACATGCTTATATTTACTTGCCTCCTTCAAGGGGTCAAATCTTGCATGGAATATCTCATTAACAGGTAACAATATTTCATTACGTGGCACACTCGCTCATACATTTAATCTTGTGGTCACGCCACATGGAAGGTAAATTTTCGAAACAAACAGGTTTTAGTTTCCTAGAATGCTCTAAAGGTCGACTCTGTAGGCCGTGTTCTTCCCTTTGTAAGAGTCGATACCAAAGAGGACACGAAAAGGCGTGTTATATTTCAGGTATAATGTATTACAGATAATGTACGATTACAAATGGGAAAAGAATAGAAGAAATACATCATGACTCGCAACTGTTGAATTAGTGTAGTCAAGTAAAAAAGCCTTGATTAGTCAATAAATGTTCTGAAAAGTAACAAATTATTTTTGCCGTGCAAAACCAAGATTAAGAAGCTGTTACAGCCTTAAAAATGATTTAATTATACATACATCTTATTCGGCAGTGTTTTTTCTTACTTATTGCGGTAACTCAAATGTAGCCAGTACAATAATTCAGCCTATATCTGCAAGTCAAATAAAAACTACATTTTATACTCCATCCTGAGCAATGATACACAGATTAGAACTGCATGGCAATTACACCACTGGTCAATACTGAAAAGCTTGTTTACTGACATTTACAATAAGAGTCTGCATATAAAATAGCGTTTGACGTTGTTGACAACAATTTTATTCATTTATATTTCGAAGCGTTTGTAATTAAAATATTTGTTTCTATAAAAAAGACAAATACAGAACATATTCAAAATTTAGAAGTGATGTTGGTCCAACATTTCACAAAAGCTTCAGTTATTTTGGCTTTGCGAGGACGCTTGTAAAAGAAGGGTTTGCGTCAGGATTGAACACGTTATACATATCATGCTAAGTGTTTAAATTATTGATGTCTGTATTATGACATGATTGGATTACAGGCCGTCATAATTTGTGGATTAAGTCTCATGCCTTTAATACCAGATATACATGGCTACTTAAGCAGCAGGAAGGCGGAACATACCTATGAGTTCGAGCAAAACATTAAACGCTCCACAAAAAACTATTCTCGTAGAAAAATTTATTTACCGAATAAATGTTTCCCAGGAATGTTTTCACGTAGTTGGCCGCCAACCTGATAGAAAACGTTTTGGGTTCATAAATGGCTGCCATGAGAATTCTACGTCATTTATTTATTTTTTTTGACGATTAATCCGTCAAGGCGCTCCCCTGCTGCTGTTGTGTTTAAATGAAGATTGTATCTAGACCTATTCGATATCTAGTTCGTGGATCACATAAATTACCTGTTACAAGTCCATACGGTGTTGATTGAGCTCGAATAAATAAATTTTTAAATTTATTTAGATCCATGTCGCCGCTACACCAAGTTTGATGGATATTTCGCAGTGTATGAACATCAAAGCCGTTAAAGACAGCTAACATATTACAGTTATCTCTGATGACTTTGGGTATTTGAGTATACCTTTGCGTCACATAAATGACATCTGTATTTTTATGACGCCCACGGGAAAATATTCTGACTGGGTTAGATTGTTTATCTAACACAATGTCATCATAGACTACTAAATTATTAACAGATCCAGGTAGAGCATCAATAGATGGTGCTTCTTCAATATCGGTAATAAAATCAATAATATTCTCTCCGTCATTTAGCAAGGCTGCATTCTCATTAAATTCTTTTAGCACATGATAACAGCGCTGATCATCAAAGGATGGTGCAGCCGAATACAATTTATCCTATTTTAACCATCTCATTATCAAATTCAGCAACAATTGAGTTTTACCTGACCCTGATGGGCCGATTATTATCATTCTAATCGAATTTGGTAATATGGCATGATGCTTAACTGAGACAGTTTTTTTCGTAGCCGAAAAATCAATTACATTCATGATATAAATTATATTATGGACTTATATTGTGTCAAGTGTAAAACGCGAACACCAACGAAGGATCTTATTACTGTTACTACAAAAATAATAGATCCGCTGTTACTGGTATAGTTGAAGTATGTGGCACAAAAGAAATTAGATTCACCTCATCTGGTAAAATAAAAACAATCAAAAAAGGAAGAAAACACGGAGGTGATGTTGCAGCAAAATTATCATCGTTACCAGGAGCTCCTTGGGCAAAATACCCCGGAGAAAAACATCTACCGGGATACAATTACTGCGGACCAGGAACACGACTCGACATCAGATTAAATAATCAAGATCAACCAAATCCAGGTGAGAATCCTATAAATGCAATTGATCGAGCGTGTATGATTCATGATATCGAGTATAGAAGTAAAGATCTGCAACAACGACATTTAGCTGATATAAAATTAATTCATGCGCTAAATTCTATGAACGATAAATCCCTCAAAGAAAGATTAGCTAGTTGGATTATTAATACTGCTATGAAAGGTAAATTAGTTTTTGGTGTTGGTAATTAATATGGAGTCAATTTATTATTCTCCTGTTGGTTTTTGTCGAGGTAAATCAGCTATTAAGAAATTGGCAAAGGCTGCTCGAGTAAAACCATCAGTAGCTGCTGCGTGGTTATCAAAGCAAGCTATTTAGCAGATTTATTTACCACCACCTAGCAAGATCGAATACGCACATTTCGATGTCAGCCTGCCAAATGAAGTTCATCAGGCTGATATAATATTTTTACCGCACGATACAGTTAATGATAAAACTTATAAATATGTTCTAACCGTAGTTGATATCGCTAGCAGATATAAAGAAGCTGAGCCGTTGACAACTAAAACAGCAACTGAAGTAGCTAACGCATTTGAAAAAATATATCGACGAGGTCCATTAACGTGACCGCGTCTACTTCAGGTTGATCCAGGACGAGAATTTCTTGGTGCTGTTACTTTTTTAATGAAACAGAAAAATAGAAAAATAAGACGAGGAAAGGTTAATATTCATAACGATCAAGCAATTGTTGAGCGATTCAACAGAACGCTAGCTGAAAGATTATGTGGCTATCAATACGCGATGGAATTTATTCAGAATAAGCGATCTAATGACTGGGTTATTAGGTTACCAGGTGTTATTTCAGCAATAAATAACGAGAAAACAGCAGCAATATCAATGAAACCATCAGTCGCTATCACAAAAAAGCTTTTACCAATATCGCGGCGTGATTTTTCTATTCGTCCGGTACTGGGTGACATTATTGTCAGATATTTATATAAACCAGGTGAGGCTGAAGGAGGGAGACAAAGAGCTACCGATCCTATTTGGAGTACAACAGCACATAAAATAATATATGTTACTAGATCATCAGGTAGACCAGCAATTTATATGTTAGATTCATTGGCTCCTCAACGTGGATTTACCCGTGAGCAACTACAGGTTATTCCAGCTGATACTCAATTACCTCCTCAATCACTTAGATAATCCACGCCACACCTGTTGCATTCTAAACACGCCAAAGTAACATTTTCTCTGTTATGGCCTAGATTATTATTTATTCTGTCTATGGTAAATTGTCTCGAATCATTTTTTTGATAACTCCACGTCATGATACAATTACAACCACTACAATGGTTACGTTGTTTTTCTTTCAGCGATAAAATGAATTCGACATCGAGGTCAAATTCGTAATTATGTTTTTTTATCAAATTGTTTGTTGTTAAATAATTTTTTCTTTATCACGTACTCGTCTGTTTCATCGCTAATAATTGATCTATCCAGGGTAATTCGACCTAGTTTAGATATTTTTCTCACTCTAGAAACAGCTAAATACACCAAATTTGACCACTCGACATAGTCATCCACAATCCAAACTCGTATATCAGAAATTTTCAATCCCTGTGAAGAATGTATTGTCATAGCATAACCTAACGTCCAAGGTGATTTTGTTGCGTTTAGTGCTTCTTCGGCTAAATTTATATCAACCACGACAACATCATTCAGCACTAATTTTTGTTTTTCCTGTCCTGGTACATCAACGTCAATATTTTGCAATCTGGTATCAACCGGCCTGTAGCATAATGGAACAGGCAGTAATGGGAATTTTTCTTGATGTAATTTGAATAATTTTTGCTGAAGTACATCTCGAATTACTTTTCTACTAGCTACTGTTAAGTCATTTGGCGTCCACGTCAGCAGAAAATCATTCATTGATGTTTCTGGAATTATTTCTCGCATTACATCACATTGAATTTTATTGGATTTTAATCGAATTAATTTTTTAAATTCACTTAGCCGACCATCCAATGATCTATAATCAGTATCAACTTCTTCATAATAATCAACAAAATTCTTCAACCACGTATGAGGTGATTCTCTATCAATAGGATTTGGCTCACCGTGATCTCCGCACATAATTACAGCAGTATTTTTTGTTAACAACCAATCCAAAAACATCTTTAATACACCAACAAATACAGTACAAATTTCATGCGAAATAATAACTATATTTATATATTTTTCTCCCATTCTAGATGGACTCCATGCACCACCGTTGTATTTGAAAAACTGTGGTACGTGCAAGAATTAACCCCACGTTGTCTCATTTCTCGTGCTAATCTGTGTGTCTGCGTCAACACGATAATGTCAGAGTTTTTGAATAATTTTATCATTCTGGTTGTTTTTCCTGATCTACCTGATCCATTTATAAAAACTAATTTATATCTTGCCGCGGGATCATACACAGAAGGTGCCGTCGAGATTTCTAAAGTACTATCTGAGTAGTATTTTTCTTCAGCAGCTACATCAACTATTTCACAATAATATAAAATACTCTCATTTTTTACTCGCCATGTACTTCACGAACCATCTCCGGTTAATTTTTCTAACTCCGATAAATATTTTCTATCAACATAAAACGAATCAGTAGCTACTCTAACTACATGAAGAAATTTATTTATCATCGATAACAAATTTATACTCGCATACGCCAACATTGATGATCTTAAATGAGTATACTGCGGTGACTCTCCCTCAAGATAACTTACCACGGTACCTAATTTTGTTCCATCTGCAACATAAACATCTTCTCGATCACAGAATATTCCCTTCTCAGCGGTATCAGCGATAATAAAATCTAATTCAGCCTCATCCATGATTAATCTACAATGATGTCGTTGATGATCATACGCGCCACTCTGCGTAAATTGTCCAATTATTTTTCTGCCTAGATCCTTTGCGTCGTCGTGTTCTGTTGGCAACTGATACGAAATAATTGCTTCACTGACCGTCAACGACGTCAACAACACAGAATGTAACATATATCTCAATAACACTATTGGAGCCCATCGTTGCTCTGAGAAATGTTTACCAACCAAATATGACATATGTTATGCAACCCTGCAGCAAACTTAAATGATACAACACGAGCGAATCCTGTTAAAATAAAATCCGGCAGCGGACCATTAATTGATACTCTGGTCATTTCATCAGTAAGATGGCCAAATTGCATAAAATATTTATTACATTCCCCCATCCCTAAAATACTTCCTGGATAACACGCTATCATGTCAAACGAGATCATATTAGCACAATTATAATTTGTATTCCACAATCCTCCGTGACCGTATTTGACGCAACTGTTCTGAATATCTTTAAGAAATTCTCGTCGAGTTGGCTTCCATGATTTTTTCTCTCTTGCTGCGTGAGCAGCAACAGATGGAATAGTGAAGCCATTAACAAGTAATTATTTATTTACCGAGTATTTTTCTGGCATCGTTATCATTGAATCATGTAAAATTTTACTTCGATACATGTCTCCGTTTGGTCTGACAAATTGATCGTATCGTTCATCACTAGAAAATAACCAAACAGAAACAGGAACTGATCTACTTATTTCATGAATAAAATCAAACATCTTTCCCGCAGTCGTGGAATAAAATTTGATATTACGCTGCCGTGGGAAAATAGTTACCGACGCCGACCAAGCATGAGAATTATGATCAATTATTTCGATAGGTGCTCCTTTGGATCTGTAAGCGGATGAGTATAATACTTCACCTGATAGTGTTTCTACCGTTATAGGAAATTTTAATTTCGCTGATAGCGTAGCAACATCATTTATTGATGCTCCATCAGCAACTGATTCTGCATAACTATTTATTTTCTCTCGCCGCAGATCTGTCGGGCCATTTCCCCGTCGCGCATTTGTAAAATGTTCTATCACTCGCTCAGCTACACAATTTATTTTCGTTGACATTTTCATCTTAGCGAGATTTTCGACGGCTGGTTTATTTAATCGGTAAATACCATAAACAACAGCTGTTACCGGATATGCTCGTACATAGTATGGTTTATCAATACCTGTCAATAATCCGGGCTTAGAATTATTACTCACAGTGACAGATTCTTTTCCACCAATTACAGGATCGCGTTTATCACGGGTAATCCATACATCATTTTCATTATTTACGATAAATTGTATCCTGAATATGAATTTATCACTACTGAGTGAATTAATTATCTTTTTGGCTCGTGTATCGTTCATTGTATTATCGATGTCGGCTGCTTTCCATGTAGACCAAACATGAGCTGCTCCATCATCGTAGAATTCTTTTTTCGCCTGATCTACTTCAGGAACAATATATTCTGCCTCGTCAAGATCAAATAACATATTATATTTTAAACAAATATCTAAATAGTAATATGAATAAATGCAAATGGCTCATGGTTGGATCATTTACTTGTTGTGGTAGATCATGCAGAAAAGAATACTGTGGGATACATCTAGCCTATATACGACGAGGCGGAGTTGGACCAACGAGATGTATCGGATGTAACATTGGAATTCGAGGAAAAACTAGAATATGTGCAGAATGTTGCGGAAAAAAATATAGAGAGCTAAAACGACATTATGATAAGAAATCACCCGACAGCGACATCGCTATTAAGTGTGAGGAGGATTATTTAAATAGGTTTTCAGACAAACTTCTATTTAGAGATATGAATAATGTATATGAACCCAATATTCAGGAAGCATCCAATCATTCATAACTACGAGGCATCTTGTGACGGCATCGTGAGACACGTTAAAACGAAAAAATTCGTTGGCAGTATTATTAATTCTGGTTATCTTGATTTCAATGCCGGAGGTCATCCAAGAAAAAATTATCTTGATCACAGATTCATATTTGAATCTTTCAATGGTCTAATAAAAAAACAATCTGGTAATTGATCATATCGATGGAGATAAACTTAATAACTCGATAAAAAATCTTCAGGCGATAACGCCAAGTGAAACCAACATAAAAGGGAACACTGGTAAATTTAGTAAAATTTCTAAAGCTGTTAAATCAATAAATGTATACACAGGAGAAGAGCTATATTTTCAGTCGATGAATTCTGCTGGCAAGTATTTTGGTATTAATTCACGTTCGGTACGGTTTGCTGCAGATAAAATATATAAATCAACTTTTTCATATAAATTTGGCAATTGGATCGAATTTTCTTATTATCCTCTGATACTGGATAAATAAATTTATTTAGAAATAAGAATAATAATATAGTGAATCAGAAGAATATTGATGAAATAATTAAATCCATTGAGGTGTTGAAAATAAAAGAAATACCATTATCCGACGAGCTAGATTCCGATAAAATTACTGCAGATTTTGATACCATAATACAACACAAGCAACAAGGTCGATATACTCTGTCGTCCGAGTACAGATTTATAAAAAAAGATTCAGTCTGCGATGTATAAGTCACTCATTAACGTCGGTGACGGTGAAGAAAGTTATTTTGCTCCATTAGCTCGTGTCGTTGACAAGATCAAATCGGCGTTATCTGATGAATACGAGTCTAAAAAAATAATTGATACTCGTGCGCGACCACTGCGAAAGTTGATTGACGGCGAGAATCAATAAAAAAAGTAAAGTATATTTTTTTTGCTGATTTTTTTACCTGCACAATTTATGATTTTATTATCAAATTTATACCCAGAGTCTCTCCGCGAAGATCAAGCAGAGGACCAGATTGATCAGTCAGAGAGAAATTTACTCGCTGTAGTAAATTATTATGACATCGAAGGTAAATTGGGTTGATTGGTTCTTGTGTTATTAAATACCCAGGTAATTCATTCGGTGAAAACGAATAAAGAACAAACCCTTGCCTGGCTTGATCTGACACAGACGCATCTGCGATATAGCTGTTTTCGATGATATCACAATTGAGATTGATCGCGATAACGTTGGTTATATTAACTATTTCAGGTGAAATATGTCGTCCGCTACCTTCGTTTTCAGAATTATCGCGGCTGAGAGTATCTAGTGATTGTAGTAGTGATTTTTTTCTCCATGCGGCAAGTAATTTAGCAAAATTTTTATCGATAGTGTCAGTGAGATGTGTTTTTAATCTACCTTCGTTAGATGCTTCTATTTCTCTTATTTCATCTATAGTAGTAGTTAATGAATACGCGGTTAAATAAAGATGTTTGTCATCATCATTATCACTTTCTCTTACTGAATGGAGGAGTCTAGAATTAGCTAAATTTATTGCTGCTATGTATGATTTTGCGTCGTTTATTGTATTAATAATTTTATCACATGAACTTGATATATCAAAAATACATTCCTGAAAATAACTTTCTAATAATTGTATTTTTTCATTAAATGTTTGCTCAATTTCATTGAAATAGTCAATAATATCACTCAATTCATGAGGAACGCCGTCGATAAACCATATCATATCATACTTTTTTCTGATTATAAAATTTATCGTGTCACTAAAAATCATCGATCTAAGTATAGGGTCATCACGGTGAGGGGGAGATAACTTCTATTAGGATTAAAATCTTCTCTTTTGGGTTCTGGTGGTGCTGGCTGCGTTGGTGGTTTGATTATAGGCCAACCTAATATTGTTCTTATTGAGCTCGCATAAATATCAACTTTGTAATCAGAACTAACTTCAATAACCGATTTTAATGTTGGTTCGTGTACAGTTATCTTTATTCCAGGATCTCGCCCTCTTATATTTTTTATTCTGTGTGTGAACTCATCATTGATCTGATCAATTTCATAACTACCTGTTGGTATTCCAACTGTGATCCAATCTGGCGTACCATCTTCTTTGTTTTTATAAGCAAAAACGAGCGAATTATTCGATAACAACCCACCAAATGAGCTCGATCTGATATTTGGCCAGTTATGATAGACACGCAACTGAGCTAGTGCTATTTCGCTGATAGAAATAGGAGTAGGAGAAATAATACTAAATTCTGTCTTAATTGCGCTGACAGATATCATTGTTGTTTTTGTCGCTGTCGTGTTCGTCGCTATCTGCTGCAGTAGCTCGGTCGTTATTCATATTGGTATCTTTAATCGCTTGATCATAAATTTTAGTTATTAATGCAAATTCTACGTCGGATATAACCCCATTATTAAGACTCTCTGACAACAGCGAGGATAATTTCGAGTACGCTATCGTTGCTGTGTTCAGTTTATCTTTATAAGCGGCTAGTTTATCGCTGGTACATGAAGATATTTTTTTTTTGTTATGATACCAAATACACCAGCAAGCGTTGTTGTGGCAGAAACAACCACGGTGACGACAGCAGGAGCCGTCATTGTTACCGCGGATAGGATTATTCCAGCACCAGTTATTACCGCTGAGACAGAATAAAAAACAACATCAATTATAACTAATCTGAGCTGATATTTTTTATTTTTACCTGGTAGACGTCGATGATGTTTTTCAGCGACATCTGCCATGCACCAACTGCATCTTTAATCTCTGCTAGTTTTACACAGGCTACGGGTGGTTTACCGAAAAACTCCTCAGCTATTTTATTCGTCGGTAAAGGGTTTCTTCTTAAATTATTGAAGTTAACTAGATGTTGAGTATACTCCTCACTTAGATCACATAATCTTATACTCACATTATCGATTTTTATGCTCACAACGTCGACGTATTTTTTTGTTACCGCCTCCTCGCCAGATGTTGGGCTACCAAGTGAAATTATTTTATTTTTATTCATGTTAATTTCTCCCGACATTGTATCACCGGTGATTTTTACGCGATTACTGATAGCATCATTAATTTTTTCAATATCATCCTTAACAGCGTTATGTTCATTTACGTGAACGTTATATTCGTTTCGTTTGATTATATCACCTATTTTGACGTTACTTGATTTCAACTTACCATGTTGATCCTGAAAGACAACAACGTCGTTACGTTCTACTCCTGCTATTGAAAAATATATTTAATGCCATCCCGTGTTACGTATCTAGATAGATCGATAGCAGCAAGTTTTTCTTTTTCTAATATTTTTTTCACCATTCTTTTTAACGAGGATTTACTATAGATGTCAGACATTATATTTATTTTGATTGATTCAATTTACCCGACGTGTACTCGTGGACTGTTTTATGATATGGTTTATCTGAATTAGATATCGCTGCAAGAACGTTAATTGCTTCACGGCCACATATCGGAGGATCGGTTAGTTTTTGTGTTGGTAACGTAGAATACCACGTTGGAGTATTTAACTGAGCTACATAATTTAAAAATTCTCGAGTTGGAGCTAGTCCATATGAGTCAGCATAAACAACTTCACGTGGATTAATAGCGTAAGCAACCCAGTGTGCGCCAGGTCCGGCGTCGTTGTCGAGATTTATAACTCCTGTTTCATATTTATTCGGTCGCGCAGGTAATTATCTCGCATGAATACTCCTCTGAAGAATTTTATTTTTAGTTTTTTAGCGGCATCAAATAAATCATAATTTGACATCGGCGTTATATTAAACGAAGACCCATTCCCTGATGTTGTCTTCCCAGAAAACGTCCCCCTCCACGTCGTTGTCTTCCCAGGTAAAGACCTAATCTTTTTTTTTTGTTTTTTGCTATATCGCCCACCGAGCACTTTTTGTAGCGCCATACCACCCGCTGTACTAGCAGCACCTAGCGCAACGGATTTTGCTAACGCTGGTACATCCGCGGCGGCTAGCGCTGGTAACGCAGCGGCTTTTGCTGCGAGCAGCGCTGGTATCGCAGCCAAAAACGGGAAAATGCCACCTATTTTAACCATATCTTTTATGGCGCTCGGAGATAGCGCGATTTGTACTCCAATGTTAGATGATTTTGCTGCGTCAAAATGTTTTTGTTGTGTTTTAGTTATTGATAATCTATTTGGCCCACCTTGAATCTGATTATTTTTCAAAGTTAATTTTGCTCCACATTTTATTTTTTGTTGTTTCTGACTGAAGTTTTTTAATTTGACTCGGAATCAACGTCACACTGACGTGTTCATATGGCATTTTATAAACAACACGATTGATTTAAATTACATTTTCTCCACAGGAGCATCAATAATTCTCATTCTACCGCTGATACCCTCGAGAAGCATGGTTTTGTCGCTAAGTATAACAGCAACAGCTCTAAACTGAACAGCGGCTGCGTTAACTACCTGGCCTTAAAATGTATATCAACGACAGATTGCTTTAGCAGATCAAGATGCTCCAGCTAGAAGTAACATATAGGATAGAATTTTATAAAATCCAACTGAGATATTTGCAATCCAGTATCAATATTCTGATCTCGACCCATGTAACTCCATATCCGATGATACCCGCGTGCTACTGAGTTATTTGCGTAATCTAGTGAAATTTCTTCAGTTGGTTCATGATGTCCATTTATTCGCAGTGAGATCTCGCTGGCATTAAAATGATCAGAAATCATATGACTTCTAGTTTGATCATTTAATTGATCAGCCAGCTGAAGAGCTATAAAAATGTGTCTGGGTGCATGGCCCCAAAAATAAATTTTCTAAACCATCTACAGAATCCAAATATATGCGATAACGGAATAGCACATGAGAATCTTTTGCTGTCACCTGATAACGTATCTACACGCGCCCTAAATCCGAGATTATAACCATCAATTTGTTTATCGTTACTGCTTCCACGTCGGCGTTAGCATTAACATCGCTATTTTTCTTTGGTATTCTGACTTCAAATGGATCAGGATTAGCAGCATCAGAATTATCCTTGGTGAACATCATACTGGGACCAGCTGATCTGGCAAAATCATCTGAGTATCTTGCCAGGCCAATAATTGTTGTTGCTACATCAACGTTATCATTACTTGACTCAATCTCTCTTCCGTCAATCATGTACGTAGCGCTCTTGAATAACGCCATGATACAATTGTTATCCAATCCAACCTTGACAACGGCGGCGTAGTTGGTATTATCATTTTTAACAATTTTACCAACAACCTCAATAAAAGCCTCACATGGTAGAAAATATCTTGTTGTATCTTGTACTTGTAATTCAATTCTACCTGTACTATTTGGTGTTATCGCGTCATACGAGTAGTATTGATAATCTCGTACTGAATCATCTTTTTCTGCTATCTCATCTAGATCAAAAGCGTCATTGGTTACGCGCGAGAACATCGTTATTATTATTATTTTGTCGTCTAAAACGAATACCACCTCCGTATGCGCTAGTACTCGTTATTTCTTGACGTGGTTGCTGTGGTTGTATTATTTCCTGCTGAACCATTGATGCTAGTTTCTGATTAGCTGCACCATTTATTATTTTACTGACGTCGCTAGGCATCTCATCGGTAATTGGTAGCAACTTAGCAGGTGGGTTTTTTTATTAATCTTAATATTCTATCCTTGACGGCGTCGAACGCTTTGCCGGCAGCAGCAGCGGCCTTATCACGAATAACACTTCCAGCTTTATCGCGAATAAACCCCATAGCTTTCGTTGCTAGTTGTTTAGCAATAGGACCAAATTTAGGTGCTATTCGAGTAATAAATCCTAACTGACCGCCGTATATGACTTTATATACTGGTAGACGCGAATTTACCACACGAGTTGGTAATGTTGCACGATGACCTTTATGTACGATCATTTTTATTATTATTTTAATTGTTTAATCGCTGTGGTCGTCGACGATATCATCAATGAGATCACGATAGATAGCTACATCAATAACACCACTCTGAAATAATCTTCGACAGATATCAGTTGCATCATTAATTATTTCGTGCGAATTATTTCCTGCTCGTTTTCCCCCGATAAGAACCTCTAGCCGAGATACGTCATTGACAACACTATCAGGGCAGATGTTATAGCCGCTACCTGTTTTTTTTTTATTCATCTTGATATTCCTTTAATGATGTTGGCCATGGACGTGAAGGTTCTCTGTATCTGTATACTTCTTCTCTAAATTCTTTATATCCTTTATTATCAAGATCGACCCTAGCATTTTTACTAGCGAAATATACCGCAGGAATCCAATCAACCACTTCAATAAAGTTAGCATATTTCTTCAATAAATATGTATTTCTGTTACTATATTCAAACGCAGCAACTCTAGTTAAAAAAGTTGAATCTTCTTTAGCTTTATCTAGGAAAGTTTTAAGAAAATAATTAGCAAATGATACATTTCGAAGTTTTGATTGCTCCTCTGGAGCATAAATTTTTTTGCAGGTTGTTGTTCTGGTTGAGGTTGCTGTTCTGATCTCACTTCTTCAACAAATTGTTTATGATCTGCATTGCTGGTATTTACTTTTGATCTTTTAGAAGCAAAATATAACTCGGGGATCCAACCAATTGGTTCAACGTCACCAGCGTATTCCGGTTTTAAGTATTTTTCACGTTCATCATAATTTTTAGCAATTCTAATTAATTCATCTCTATCTTTGATAACGTCAAGAGTTTCTTCGGTGAATAATTCATGTGGTTCAGGTGTTTTAGGTTCAGATACTTTGGGTTTAGGTTGTTGCGTATATTTTTTTATTGCATCAAGATATTTGGCGTAATTATCATCACTCGCTCTGCCCTGATTAACATCACAATGTACATAATATATCCATCTATTCCACATTTCACGAGATGCTGGTGGTTTATCAGCGTATTCGGGTTTTAATAATTTTTTTCGCCGAGGAAATGACCTAACAGCAATTTCTGCTAGCTTATCAACATCCGCGGCTGATTTTATAAATGTAATTCCTTCCTCGGTAAATTTATCAGCAACTTGAATTCTAGCAGTAGTTTGTTCTTCAATTCTTCTCAATACAGGAAGAATACCTTCCCTGTTTACCCCCGGATCAGCAACATCACCTAGGAGAACTTTTTCAGTTGTTTCAGTTACTGGTTTAAACAATAATTGTGTCGACTCAGCGATTCCTTCCTTTGCTTCCTGAGCAGCTCGCATTTTTCGTTTAACTGATTCTCGCACTGGTAGATATTCCTCTATTTCTTTTAATCGCTCTAGTGCTATTCTTGTTCGTAATGCTTCTCCTACATCCATGATTATAATTTTTAATTTATATCTTGAAATTCAGAAAAATAAAGTTTCATTTAAACACAACAGCAGCAGGGGAGCGCCTTGACGGATTAGTCGTCAAAAAAATAAATAAATGACGTAGAATACTCATGGCAGCCATTTATGAACCCAAAACGTTTTCTATCAGGTTGGCGGCCAACTACGTGAAAACATTCCTGGGAAACGTGTATTCGGTAAATAAATGTTTCTACGAGAACAGTTTTTTTGGAGCGTTTTATTTTTTGCTCGAACTCACAGGTCTGTTCCGCCTTCCTGCTGCTCTACTTATACTGCTTTATATCGTTATCAAACTTGTCTTATTTCCAGTGACATTTAATATTTGTAGGTTTGAATTTTGTATTTGGTTAAAGGAAATTCGCAACTTTTAAACTGGTGTAGAATACATTTAAAACCCTGAAACCGCTGAGAAGGAGATCTTCATGAGAACAGACCTTCAATTTTCTAAATTACTACATTACGGCATTTTTTATTACCCTATATTCGACAGGATATAACACACACACGAATATATATATATATATATATATATATATATATATATATATATATATATATATATATATATATATACAGAGAGAGAGAGAGAGAGAGAGAGAGAGAGAGAGAGAGAGGGGGAGAGAGAGAGAGAGAGTAACACAGAGAGAGAAAGTCACACACAGAGAGAAATTGGTCTTAAACTAATTAAACTAGAGACGCAATACAACTTTAGCAGTATCAAGAAGTAACTTAATTCCCTAAGTTATAAACAGAAAATTCAAGATCAACTTAACGTATTGTGAATTAAATCGAAATAATTTTAAACGTTTTATCACGAGACTAACAGTTTAGTGTTTCCAATGAACTCAAATAATCTTGAATGTGCTGATGTACCAACATTATGAATATATCACACTGACATAATCCAGACAGTCATTTAATTTGTCCTCAATGATCATAAAGTAGCTTTAAGTCAAAACTGCCAATGGACACGTAATTCCAATGAATAATATAAATGCTTCTTCTCAAATTATAACTGAGCAAGACAGCAAATGATTCCAGACTGGAAGTACCAATAAAGATTTCGTTTGCACCAACCTTCTTTATATAACTCCCGTCTGTACTATCTTACACTAGCTTGATTTGTGTGTGTGTGTGTGTGTGTATTTACAGAGAAAGAGAGAAAAAAGACAGACATTAATGGAGAGAGACAGAAAGAGATTCGATAAGTAGCATTCACTGGATAATAATTCGACATGCAAGTGATAAATGCGATCGAAAATTAAATATGTCGAGACTTGTTTCCATTGCAACGAAAATTACCCGTGTTTAAGAAATAATAAAACTTTCAGTTTGGTTTACGTCCTTGATACAAAACGTTGTTTATAGCACTGAAACCAGACTTCAGTTTCTCCTTTCAACATCCGCTCGATTATCTCTGGAAAAAAATTGCCTTATTGTTTTTCTTATTTATAAAAATATGACATAGAACAATTTTATTGTTCCTAAACATTTTTTCCATTCTAAACAATATTTCTTGTAGCTTAATCCAAGTAAATTCAGTTCGTCTAAGATAGTAGATTTATTTGTGAATCAGTAGAAAACTCAAATTTGAAATCTAATTAAAAAGCATGTTATCGTATTGATTTCTTTCTAAATAAAGGATAATAAATTTCATTATTTTTTGTTTTTTATATCACTGTGCGATGGTGCATTTAAAAGATACTTGCGTTGTTTTGCATCCTCTTATGTTCGCAAAAGAGAATTACAGAATATGAATATTTTGCCTATTAAGACTATTCATGCTTTTAGAATTACAGGATTAAAACATTAAACTTTTCTTTCAATACTCTGTATTGGGTCAACATTGACAGAGATGCATCACATCATGTATGTTAGAACACACTCATAAGAATCTAATTCCGTTTTAAGAATAAAAAACTCAAATTAGTAATGGAAATTTTTTAAAAGTCTTTTCTTTGTAAGTGCACCTGCTTTTCATATTATCGTTTATAAAAAAAGCTCATAGGTGCTTTTGATCGTTTATTCACAGCATATTGTTTTATCCTGGAACCAGATTTTGAAAACAAACTGTGCCTTAAATAATAAGTTTTTTTCTACGAGAAATTTATGCATATTAGTAAGTATACATGGGTTGTATGCATAGTATAGGGCTAGACTCACACGATTTTCAAATTTGAAATGATGCTTCTTTTAGTGAAACCTTAATAGGAGGTGAAACATGATAACTGATCTTAAAGATAGTTTAGTGATGAATTTTGTAATCAAAATTTAGCTTCGAATTCCAATTAAGGTGAAAATAGTTAAGTGTGTTGTTTTAACCAGGAATAATGAATTTTTTCATTTTAACTATGAATGAAACTAACTAATTTTAAGCTAAAGAAACTAATATTTGTTCTGTTTGATTCATATACTTGCGAATTTATACTCTAAGCTTAGACTAAAGTTACAAGAATGAATGTATTTGTAAAACAAACAAGTCCATCTATTTCTGATATTTTATGGGATTAATAGAATCAAGTCAGCTTCGGAACTTTGAATGTTCCAAAATATTACCATATATTTTAAGTGTTAAAGTATCATGCATTGTAACCTATTTACAAATAACAAGAATATGTTAAAAGTCATAAATTTGCTCGCAGCATAAGTAAGTAGTGAAGTGGGATACTTTAGCGTCAATGGAAATTAGCATTACAGGACCCCTTGGGAACGTTTAGCGTCAAGGGAAATTTAACATGGAGAAAAATCGTGGGAACGTTTAGCGTCAAGGGAAATTTAACATGGAGAAAAATCGTGGAAACATATAGCGTCAAGGGAAATTAACATGGAGAAAAATCGTGGGAACATATAGCGTCAAGGGGAATTTAACATGGGGATTTTTTTAAAAATTTTTTTTAAATTTAAATTTAAATTTAAATTTAAAAAAGAGTAGGCAATTGAAAAGTCATTCTCTTTTCGAGAAATATGGCTGGCCCTGAAAAGGGCCTTTGGGTTTATGTTAATGTATTCATTAACATAAAGGGCACCGCATTGGTCTTCTTCTTGTCCTTAGGCTGCGTCTCACTGTTGGCCCGTAAATCAGCACTCTTTTCAGGCATCCTTGTCTTTCAACGTAGATCCTACGTATCCACAGGCTGGTGTTTGTCCTGTGGACAACGGTCCACTTGGACCGGACATACATGAGCATGTCCGTCCTAAACATCATGGAAGACACAAGGGTGGATGACTCGACTGTGGTCCACATCTTGAAGCGACGAGAACAGGTGAATCAGTGCAGTGAACTGTGCTTATTTATAGGCAGAGGAAGGATTGAAACGGATTGAGTTCATTCACCAATCCGAACACGCGTTACAAAATTCAGTCAGCTCGCATCCAATCCGAAGAGAGCAGTCTGTGACGTCACGTAGTCTATATAGATTCGCTAGTGCTTGTGTACAGTCAATCTATGCGACAGTGATTCAACATGACGGAAACTCAGAAAACGATCCATTGGGGTGCACCAGCAGGGGAGACTGACCAAGGGAACCCGGATTTACTTTCAGAAGAGGTGAATTGGGATTTTGTGGATTTTCTTACCTCGCAAGAATTTGTTCCGGAACCTTCGTTACCTTCTTCATTACCGCAAGTGGAGAATTTTAGACAGACAGAAAGAAGAATTGGAGAAATTTATACAACGACAAAAGGAAGCGGAACAAGCTTTTCTCCTACAGCAGCAGCAAGAAGAAGAGGTAAGAAAAAAAACAACAGCAACAACAGCAAGAAGAAGTAGCAGCAAAGAAACAAGAGGGTGAAAAATCAAACGGTCACGCTACTGTTGGACATTTTAGCGGAGTTAAGAAGTCTGAAACAAATGTATCAGACTTCTTTATTACGACCGAAGAGAATACGACCTTCCCGAGCTAAACACGTTAACCCTGTGACTAAGCCTACCGTACCACCCTTAGTGATTTCAACCAAATCATCATCATCATCATCAACAGTACGCAGTCCAGAAGTAGGCCTTGGCCGTGGCAAAGGCTTAAGACAGTTAAAGTTGATTGCTTAAACTCACCCCTACACCATAAAGAAAAAAGGCCCTTTTCAGGGCCACCCACATTTCTCGAAAAGAGATAGCCTTTCAATTTGCCAATAACTCAAAAAAAAACCACCCATTTTACCCTTATAGTACGTGTCTGTGTATGTAACAAGATAACCGGGTGGGATATTTCGGATTAACAACAGAACACGTTTTGACGACACAGATATATGATTTAATATGGCGATTTATATGAGTAGTGGATTATGAAGATGTGTGCGTATTTATAATCCAAATATTGGATCTATTTAACATAAAAAACGCACAGTTTCAAAGATGGAAAAAATATACAAATAAATTAGTTCAGTAACCCTAAAACAGAGGATAAATGATTTCACAAATGATTCAATAATGGAAAGATGAATATAGTTCACTCAAATAGTAAACGATGTAAGTCTTTACACACAGTAAAAAATGTATTCGCTCAGGTAGCGAAATTATGTCACTAAACAAGAACGGATATACAATCTATCCTTCCAGTCCTGAATAATACACTGGGTCTTACTAACCCAAAATTAGCATACAGCTAAAAATACATGTGTGGAGATGCACTCCGTCACCCGTGCACCATATCCGCTCCACAGCTCCTCCGAATCAATTTCACAACCAATATAGACTCCGGACCCTCGGAATACTATGATCACTTGAAATATTAGACCCTCCGGACACTTGAAATATTAGACCCTCCGGACCCCCTGGTCCTTTGACGGCTCTACAGCTGGGTCACCTTAGTCACTCTTGACATTCCGGACGCTAGACATTAGACGCTCCGGCACCTTAAACGCTCCGGACACACGGACGTTTCTACACTCTGACAACACCGGACACCCCGGATATTCCTACCATCAAAACCTCAGCTGAAAATATACCCGATACAGTGTACTAAACTTGATACAGACATAACGTAAGGACGTTATACATGGTAAGTTAAAAAGATTATATTATAATGGCAATTACAAAACAGAGGTTCAATAGTAACCTAACCCTGCTTGATAAGACAATAGTAAACAATTCTTTTAAAAAATGTAGCTTTACATTACCAATATAAGTCCTGCACTACGTCGCAACAAGAATAAAAAATGCACGCATTATGGTATGTAAAGAAAACTATAACAAACATGCAAAGGAAAATATGGTAATACACTAGTTATCACTTAAAACCCAAAACATTACCTACCCCTACAGCTGGAGTTGTGCGAATCCTTTAAGCAGGCCGCTTGCTGACAAAACCATTAGTATTGTAAAGGTCCTTTACATGTAGTAACGTATTTATACCTTTAGAATTTTCGTTATTCTTTATCAAAGGCACCTTGCACGTGTGGCACAGGACGAATCGTACTCACGATTTCGAAATACATAGACCATATTATAATCACCCTCGGGTATCGTTGTACAGAGAAAAAGAAACGAAACCCGAGTACATGTATTTAATTAACAACATTTATACCATTCCGTGACAGTGTATGAGTGCGTGAGTGTAGCTTCTTATTTTAAAATCAAAACTCAAAGACACTTACCTTATATCATTAATTTATTCTTTTATCCATTGTTACAATCCAATTCAAAATTTACAACATAACACTTTAATTAAAAGTTCATTGACTTCTTCTGTCTCCTTGTTTAGTCTCTCTGTTTTTTGAATTTTTTCACCGTCACACTCTTTTCCTCTTCTTCTTCCTCCTCCTCGCTTTCTTCCCTTCTGCTTTTTTTCTCCTGTTTCTTTTTCTTCACCTGTCTTCTTTCTTCCTCAGAAGAATCCCTCTCTTCCTCTGAAGAATCCCTCTCTTCTTCTGAAGAATTCCTCTTTTCTTCTGATTCCTCTTGTTTCATTTTTGTCTTTTTTAGTCCCTGGTTTATTTTTTTTCTTTTTTGACGGTCTGGACACTCTGAAGACCAATGCCCTTTCTTCTGACAGATATAACAAGTATCTTGACTTTTATCTCGAAAGGAAGGAGAGTAGTCCGTGGGCTGGTCTAAAGATAATTTTCTAATGACCCCTCGCAAAGCTCTGACGAAACGTTCGATTTGGTTAGTCTCTTCCATCGTTGTGCTCGGCTCGAGAGTGAAATGAATAGTGAAAGGACAAGACACACACCCTTTTATACACGCTGGTCTGCCATGACTATAAATTAGTCTATGGTGTTTAAACTTGAGTCATTTGACGTTTTACACTCAAGATGAAACGATCCTATTCATTCGAGAAGAAAGAAAAAAAAGTAAGAGGCAGAAACGTGATCTATCGCCTCGTACCAGGGCTGAAATCTTGGCACAAATTCATGCCAGTGATTTTGAAGAGGACATGAGTGAACCAGAATTTGAAACCTATAAACCAAGTTCACCACCCTTAGTCAACCCTGAAAAATACTATTCCATTCGAGAGACGGAAAAGCGCTCATCTAGAAAAATTAGAACCAAGGCTTACAAATACACGGTGAAGTTTAAAGATTTCAAGGCTGAAGTGCCTTTGGAGAAAGCAGAAGTGTTTATCACTGGGGTGTGGGATTCTTTGCTCACTACACTCAAGCGACAATGTCAACCCAAAGAACACGATCGCTTGAGACTTTCCATACAACACGATGGTTTGAAATCCCCTGTTTGGATTGAGTATAGCAGCCCTGTAGAATTGACCGCTTCCAAAGTCATGGACAAGATTCAACACGTACAACAATCCAATGACAAGTTTGACATCACCGATGGTAAAGCCACACTGGACATGACCCACGTCTCTCCTCCTCAAGGGACTGGACATAAAAAGATGTTATTGGTGGACGACCTTCGCAACACCAAAAAGAGTCTCGTCCGAATTAACAACACTCATGACCAGATGTGTTTAGCCCGAGCCATCGTGGTGGGACGAACCTATGCCAACAAGAACGACACGGTAGAATGGAAAAGAACCTGGAAAACTATTCAACAATCCGACCGAGCCAAACAACGAAATGAAGCAGAACTCCTGTTACAACAAGCCGGACTGTCCAAAGACACACCCTGTGGCATTCCTGAGATGCAAAAATTGCAAGATGTCCTAGCTCCACGCTACACCTTGAAAGTGCATCCTCAAGAAATGCGCGGGCCTCTGTTGTTTCGAGGAAAACATTTTAAGGACGGAAAATACATTCATGTCTATTATCTCGATGACCATTTCGATACCATTACCAGTATCACTGGATTCCTGGGATACGGTTATTATTGTGAGAAATGTGACTATGGCTATAACAATCGAGAGCAACACAAGCATTGTGGATGGAAATGACCAGGATGTTTGGCCTCTCCACCCTGTCTGAGCGAAGAACCAGTGCCTTGTTCAACTTGTCTGCGCACGTTTGTCAGCCCTACCTGTTACCAACAACATTTGAAAACACAAGGTTCACAGCAGAAATGTGCTTGTCAGCTCCTGAGATTGTGCCCTACCTGTGGACAAGGCATACTTACCAATAATGCCAAGGCACACGTATGTCGAGGAAAGAAAAAATGTCACATTTGTCACCACATCGTGGACTTGGAACACCAATGCTACGTGCAAAAATACCAACCCCCGCCAGAGAAAGAGGACGATCAAAAGAAGAAAGGGAATTTCATCTTTTTCGATTTCGAATGTATGCAAGAGACTGGCATTCACGTCCCTAATTTCTGCGTGGCTCATCGAGCGTGCGAGAAGTGCATTCAAGAACCTATCTTCAGTCATTGCCCTCACTGCAGCAAGATTCCCGGAGGACGTGAAAAAATCTTTCGGGGACCGAACACGCTAGCTCGATGGGTCTTAGACCCCGTCGACAAGACGTGGAGCCAAGAGGACATCGAACGTTACGGAGATTGTCATCGTCATGCCACGGTGATGGCTCACAATTTCTCCGGATACGATGGACAGTTTCTTTTGAGATACTATACGGAACATGGCACCGAGCGTCCTAAAGTGACTTTGAACGGAGCCAAAATCATTTTCATGCAAGTGGGACAAGTGCAGTTTAAAGATTCGAAGAGTTACTTGGTCATGCCTTTGAGTCGAATGCCTAAAACGTTTGGAATGACAGAAATGGCTAAAGGGTACTTTCCACACTTTTTAAATACGGAAGCCAATCAGCACGCCGTTCTACCCCATTTGCCTGAGGCTCACTATTACGACCACGACAACATGCGTACCGAACAACGAGAAGCTTTCTACGCTTGGTACCAGGCTCACGCCTCGGACCCTTTCGACTTTCAGGAAGAAATGCTAAAGTATTTTCGTTCCGACGTGGACATTTTACGACGTTGCTGTGAAAAAGTTCGAGAACTGTTCATGGAACACGGAGGGGTCGATCCTTTGAAAGAAGCTTGCACCATTGCCAAAGCGTGTTCCTTAGTGTACCGCCAACGATTCATGCCTGAAAACACTGTGGCTGTCATCAGCCCTCAAACGACCCACTTTGTCAAACGTCAATACTCGGTCAAAGCCCTACGTTGGTTACATTACTTGTGCGACAAGGAAGACAAGTGGATTCAGCATGTCCGCAACGGAGGGGGCGAAAAGACCATCGGAACGTATTCGGTCGATGGCTGGGACTTAGAAAACCCCAAGATCGTGTACCAGTTTAACGGTTGCTTATTTCACGGATGTCCCGTCTGTTGCCCTGACCGTAGCACTAAAAATCAGTTTTTGCAACGAACCATGGAAGACTTGTACCAGGACACTTGTCAGCGGCGCCTAAAGTTAGAACAGCAAGGATACCAAGTGGTGGAAATGTGGGAACACGAGTACGATCACCGTATGAAAACCGATCCCGAGTTTAAACGCCTCGTGGAAAGTTACCAGTTCATGGACCCGTTGAACCCGAGGGATAGTTTGTACAGAGGAAGGACCAATGCCACCTGTTTGCTGTACCAAGCCGACGAAGAGAAAGGAGAAGAAATCAAATACTTGGACGTGTGTTCGCTGTATCCCTACGTGTGCAAATATTGTCGCTTTCCTATAGGGCACCCGCAATTGTTCACGGAACACATCGACCTGAAAAACATTCGACAATACGAAGGCTTGATCAAGTGTAAAGTTTTGCCTCCCACGAACCTATACCATCCCGTCTTACCTCACCATTGTCAAGGCAAACTGATGTTTCCCTTGTGCCGTACTTGTGCCGAAACGTGCAACCAAGACCAACCTTGTCAGCACACCCAGGAAGAACGGGCCTTGACGGGAACTTTGGTCAGCGTAGAATTGTTCAAAGCTATGGACATGGGATACCAACTGTTAGAAGTGTACGAAATTTGCCACTTTCCCAAGACACAACAATACCACAAGGGTGACCCCAGTCAGAAAGGCATTTTCGCTGACTACGTGGATGCCTTTTTGAAACTGAAGCAAGAAGCCAGCGGCTATCCTTCCTGGTGTCACACTCCCGAAGACCAAATAAAATTCAAAGAGAAATACTATGAACAAGAAGGCATCTCTTTAGACCACATAGAGAAAAACGAAGGCAGGCGATCGTTTGCCAAAGTGATGTTAAATTGCTTGTGGGGTAAAATGGCACAACGACCGTGTTTACCCAAGACGGAATATTTGACAGAACCATCCCGCTACTTCTAGATGATTCACGACAAAACCAAATACATGAAACACGTGGCGTCGTTAGAGAATTTAATCTTGGTCAATTACGAAGAAGATCTGGACTTTGTACAAGACGACCCTTTTGGAAATGTCATCATTGCGGTTTACGTGACAGCTCATGCTCGCTTAAAATTGTACGAAGCTTTAGAACTGTTAGGGGAACGCGTCCTGTACTTTCACACGGACAGTTGCATTTACATCCATCACCCGATTCCACATCACCCTGACATCGAAGGAGACCGTTTAGGAGCCTGGACAGACGGGCATCCCGACGACAAGATTCTAAGTTTCGTCAGTGGCGGTCCCAAAAATTACGGCTACCAATACCGTGACAAACAAGGAGAAGTGCACACGACGTGCACAGTGAAAGGACTGACTCTGAATCATCGTACCAGTCGAGTGGTCAACTTTGGGGTATTGAAAGAAGCCTTGCAATCGGGAGAGGATGGAAACTTTAAAGTGACCACTCACCAGCGGAACAAGATTGTACGTTTACCCACTCACCACATCGTCAGTCGGCCCTTGGAAAAAGTCTATCAAATCGTGTACCAGAAGCGAATGCGACTTCCCAATCATTTCACCTTACCGTATGGACACGTCGGTATTGGTCTGTATATAAAAAGGAACCCTAGACAAGATGGATAGTTCATTGTGACTACCAAGACCGAGCGAACAAGATGAATACTTTCAGAGAAACACAAAACAAGTTGTTTAGAAAGGCCCAATTCAAGTGTGGGGCTTCGGAAGTGGAATGCGATTGTGAGCCTTGTGATGGATACGATGCTGTACCTTGTGACCTGAGCGATGGCGTAAAGCATCATGGAAACTTTAGTGTCACTACCCCTATCATGGAAACTGATGCTGTGCGTGTCAAACCTGAGGGATGCGAAAGGGATGCCGCTCGTCCTCTTGGACATTTTACTGGGTTTCGTTTTAAAGGGGAATGTTCACCTTCACGTTTACCCCCCTACGGATGTCATCCAGCCTTGAGCAAACTCCTGTTCCTGTCACCCAACCCTTATCGAAACGAACCTGTGAAAGACGAATATTCGTTTCCTGTGCGTTTGTCGGAATACTGCGACTTTGAAAATCGTCTTCAATCGTTCAAAGGAAAATGGCCTAAGTATCTGGGAGGACCGACCCCCGAAGAATTAGCCAGAGCCGGATTTTTCTACTTGGGCGAAGGAGATAAAGTCAAGTGCTTCAGTTGCGGTGTGTCACTTCACCACTGGGAACCGCAAGATTCGGCCTACGTAGAACATGCTCGATGGTCACCGAATTGTCATTACTTACCCTTAGTGGGACCGAGACATTGAAGTAACTTTACCATAATAATCTGTTCATGGATACTTTACAAGAGAACATTCGTGCTTTGCCTGTGGAGTTGAGAGAACGCATTTACCGAGAGCTGGTCAAAATACAAGTGAAACGTAAAGAACAATTGCATCCGTTACGTCACCGGTGTTTGAACCACTGGTACCTGAAGGCTATAAAAGGAAAGTGTTCCATCGGACAGACATTGATGAACGATCCTCTAGTTTTAAAAAGGATTGGTTTGCTATGGACGATTCTACCTACATCATTGTAAACTTACTGCAACGAATTCCAGAGGAAGAGTTAACGAATTACCAACATCTTGAACACAATGTCAACTTAGTGAAAGAGGAAACTTCTGAACGAATTGTAATGTGCAAATTAGTGACTAAACGATTTAAATTCGACACTGAAGTAAAACCATGTTTGTGCAAACAGTACATTTCTTGTGTCAGACCAAAGAGGATTTAATATGACCTATTCATGGATACTTTGCTAGAGAACATTCGTGCCTTGCCTGTGGAGTTGAGAGAAAGGATTTACCGAGAGCTGGTGAAAATACAAGTGAAACGTAAAGAACAATTGCATCCGTTACGTCACCAGATTTTTAACCACTGGTACCTGAATGGTATAAAAGAACTGATTTGTCAGAAATTGTTTCAGTGGTCAGACCTTGTTCAATACTTCCAGGCCCCCGATGATCCACGTGTTGATCATTTTGGTTACTTCGAGATTCACCTAGTACAACACATTGAGGAAGACAAGGTAAAGGATTACAGACATATTTTACGTGGAATCTACTTAGCGGAAGAGGAAACTTCTAAACGAAGTCTGACGTTTCGGTTACAGTATGCAACATTTAAATTCCCTACTGGAGAACGTAGATGTCTGGCTAGAAAGTACGTGTATTGTTTCCGAAACAAAGAGACTATAGAAACAGGCTGCCATGCCACGACTTTTATCGCATGTAATCCAACAGATTCCGTGGAAGGAACTCAATGACCATATTCAAACCGTGGATCATTACCATCGATTATTACAAGAACTTTATCCATTCAATTTGGGACGACAAGTGGTGTGTGTCTTAGTGACTTGTTTTCTGGGATTTCGTTTACCAGTCGATTCCTTGTGGACTCTTTACGATCAGTACTTACCACCTCAATGGCCTTAAATGGTCACGAAAAACTCCTTTTGCTCAAAGCCTTGCGTTTTCATCTGGATACTTCTCGACCTCAACGGGAAAAAAAGATTCGTCAACTTTTAGCGACCCAAGACGTGTATGACGATGTCTGTGTAGCTTATGACTTGCATCCCCATTGGACAGATGTTCGTGACTGGAAAAAGGGGGGTTTTGAGGCTTGGACCCAAGAAGTGGCCAAGTATGCACAAGAGTTGTTCAAGGAAAAAAGTTACTTTTCAACCTGTGTTAGTGACAGTGCCAGAAGAACCCGTCACCGAGATCAACCACTCGCTTCAGGACAGGACTGTCATGGACATTCCTGAAAGGTCATTCCGGGAGGACACTTGAGTGACAATACCTCATGTAGAGACTGTAAGAACATTACACACTGTCCCAAGGACATCTTGGTTACCCAAAACATGTTGTACAGAGACTTGTTTATATTCCACTTTGATCGTTTTGATGTCTTTTTTATTCCTGTACATCACTATTTGGGTTTTATGTATTTTTGTTTTTCGTGTTGTTCATATTTGAAACATTCAATAAACGTGTTCTGAAAAAAGTATATAAACTCTCGTCTTGTTTGTTTTCGTGTCACAAGTGACATTTCTGACACAATGGCTACATCTGCTGTCTCTGCTCCCTCTTCCTTTACTGTCAAAGTCATCGACGAACACTTAGATCGTGCCAGTTGGGAGGCTTTGTATCTTCGCCATCCCTTTAACATGCTCATTGCTGGACCTAGCGGTTCAGG
Organism: Sinohyriopsis cumingii; assembly: GCA_028554795.2. NCBI lineage: Eukaryota > Metazoa > Mollusca > Bivalvia > Unionida > Unionidae > Sinohyriopsis > Sinohyriopsis cumingii. Next base: position 113,045,447 of record CM068828.1, read on the forward strand.
CAAAACCGAATTCGTCAAACGTTTGATCGAACATAAACATCATTTGATCGATCTACCCCCTCAACGGATCGTGTGGTGTTACAAAGAGTGGCAATCGGCGTACAACCTCTTGCGAGAAAGTCAAGGTGATTCCATCGTGTTTGTGGAAGGCATTCCTAAAGAAGACGACGGCATCGTCTCTGACTCCCGTCAAACCCATTTGGTCATTTTCGACGACATGTTAGCAGAAGACGAAGAAGAAATTAAACTGTGGTTTACGCGTAAAGGGCATCACCGTAATGCCAGTGTCGTTAACATCACCCAAAATTTGTTTCAACAAAGTAAAGCCCATCGCACCATCAGTCTCAACGCGCATTACGTGGTCTTGTTTAAAAGCCCTCGAGATAAATCGCAAGTGCAAGTCTTAGCCAAACAGTTAGGAACGCCTTGGCTGACTCAGGCGTACGACGATGCCACTCAAACGCCACACGCCTATTTACTCGTCCATTTGAAACCTACCACCCCCGAGGATTTGCGATTTCGTACCCACTTGTTTCACCACTGGTGCCAAGACGGAGGGCCTGTCCTGTACACGTCTCCGTCCTCGACTTCATTTCACTCCCCATAAAAAATCTATAAAAACTTCAGCCGTATTCTCGTCTGTCTCACACAGTGTGAACATGACGTCCCTTCAGTCGCATCTTCCCGTCAAATTGATTCGTGCCTTGTATGGCATCAGTCGAGAAAAAAATCCACAAACACGAGCTCGTGTCTTAGAAGCTAGTCTCAAAGAAGTCTTACGATGGTTCACGGTGACGGCACGTCAATTACTCCAAGGAATCATTCAGATTTCTCATCAAACCAAACGCTTTTTCGATCGAAACAAAGTCGCTTTGGTCCAACTGGCCGATCCCCGCATCGACACTCAAACCAAAAAACAAATCATTTTGAAACCTGGAGGGAGCGGTACTCTAGGAGGCGTCATCATTCGCTCACTCTTAAGATGGGATCCTAATGCCCGCAAAGTTATCCCCAAGAAAAAAGTCCAACGAAGCCCCAAGAAGAAAAAGACCAAGTCCCCAAGGAGAACTTCTCGAGTGGCGGGACCCTCCTCTTACCAGACACCACCCCGGAAAAAGAAAAGAAGCCCCCAGAAAAAGAAACAGAGAAAAAGTCCTCAGAAAAAGAAAAGTCCACAGAAGAAAACTAGTCGCAAGAGAAGCACTTCGGCCAGGACGCAACCTTACACTCGCAAACCACGACCTGCCACGTCGGTGACTGTGTCTCCGGCAGCCTCACGTTTATCCACTTCTCCGTTGATGACACCAAGAACTGAAGAGTACTTGGAGACGTTGACCACACCAAGAACTTCTCCGTTGATGACCCCAAAAAGAACTTCCCCAGTGGCAGGACCCTCCAATTTAGTGGCAGTGGCTGCTGCTCACAAAGTACCTTCTCCCAAAATCAAAGTCCAAGAAAGATCGGGCATGTTACAAAGTTTACTGGATTTGTCCAAGCAAGAACTGGCTCGATTTAGTCCGTTACGTACCCCTGCACGACGTGTCATGCCTGTCATGAAGTTGATACGACGTAAAGACAATCAGTGGCGACGCGTTCCAGTATAAAAAAGACCTGTGACCAAGTCCGGGGTATCAGTGTGTTCTTGGTGCTCCCTAAGACTCAAAGATGTCACCCTCCAGAAAACCCCAAGGAAAGAAAAGGAAAGGACTGCCTCCTCGTTTAGTCAAACATGGGGACATGTTATCTGTCCTGTCCAAAGCTTCTTCACCTCTACGAAAAAAACTCATTCAATCAGCCTCCAAAGAGGTCATCGATACCGTGTGCGAATGTTGTTTGAATGTTTTGAAAGGTACGATCCCTTTGTCCAAACACCAGAAACAATGCTTAAGCAAACATCGTCACGTTCTTCGCCAAATGGTTCGAAAGAAAATTCCCATTCGTCAAAAGAAGAAGATGTTAGTGCAACGTGGAGGCATTTTGCCTCTCTTGTTAGGCCCCATACTGAAAGGAGTCTTGGGAACCATGTTGGGAGGTCTGGTGGGAGCAAGATAAAAAGGCCCTCGGAAGTCCCAAGATCTCAGAATCGACCCCTGACTACCCCATGGAAGGACGAAAACTAGCTTTAGTGCCTTACAAACGATGGATGGAATACCATCGGTGGCAAGAACAACGCACCCCGCATTTACCTCCCAATCCCAATTTGAGCGAGATGTCCCAGTTACAACACGAATTACAGTCTTTGATGGATCGCCAAGATTTGTCCGAACCAGAAAAATCGCAAAAGTACGGTCAACTCTTGCAACGACTGCAACTCTTTCACCAGAAAGCTTTAGACGAAACAGCTCTACCCACTTTGAAAGATTTTAAGACCTTGATGAAAAGTCCAGCACCATCACCAGTACCAGTACCAGTCTCACCAGTACCAGTGACCAAGACAGAAAAAGGAAAAGAAGAAGAAGAAGAAGGGTTTCAAACTCCACCAGAAGAAGTACGCAAGTTAACAACACCACCTACCTCCAGAATTGGATGGATTAAAAAGATGATGGCCACCCCTTCTTCATCACAAGAGAAAAAGAAAGTGAAGACAGAAGTGAAACAAGAACCGATATCCCCCGCTCAGACATCCTCCTCCTCCTCTTCAACACCTATTGCCGGTCGCACACGCAAAGCATTGCAATCCAAGAAAGTACCCCAAGAGAAAAAGAGTAGCCTCTTCCAAGAGTGGGTACCTTATTAACACACAAACACAAAAAAATGGAAAAAGTCTTAACCACCATTTACTACGATCCCTCGCATCCTGATGGTTACGCAGGAGTTCAAAAATTGTACCGTGCTGCCAAAACTCAACTGAAAAGTCTCCGTTTACCTCAAGTACAACGATGGTTACAAGAACAAGCTACCTACACTTTACACAAACCCATTCGACGCAAGTTTACCAGAAGTCGCACCCGAGTGGAAGGCATCGATCATCAATGGCAAGCCGATTTAGCCGATGTCTCTCATTTGGCCAGCTACAATCGTGGCTACAAATATTTGTTCTGTGTCATCGACGTCTTTTCCAAATTTGCCTGGGTCGTGCCCTTGACTTCCAAATCGAGCAGTGAGTTAGTACGAGCCCTGCAACGGGTGTTGAAACAAAGCGGTCGTCACCCTCTTCGATGGCAAACGGACAAAGGCACCGAATTTCTGAACCAAGCTTTCCAAAAAGAATTAAAGAAACGTGACATTCATTTTTTTACCACCGAGAATCCCGAAACCAAAGCCAGCATCGTGGAACGTTTTCAACGCACTTTGAAAGAACGCATGTGGAAATATTTTACGCATCACCACACTCTGAAGTACATCGACACCTTACCGCACCTGGTGCAAGCGTACAACCAATCTTACCATCGAAGCATCGGACGTGCCCCGCAAGACGTGACTCCCGACAACGAAGCGTTGGTGTTTGAGCGCCTGTTTGGTACGTCCCCGACGAGGGCTGTCCCCAAGAAAAGTGGAGAGTTGGCCGTAGGAGATTGGGTGCGCATTGGCAAAACCAAACCCACTTTTGACAAAGGTTACTTACCTAACTGGACGACCGAATTGTTTCGCGTCACTGGACGAGTGCATGGCCGTCATCCTGCCGTCTATAAATTGGAAGACATGAACGGAGAAGTCCTCAAAGGAACGTTTTATTTGCCCGAGTTACAACGTGTCACCAAAAAAGAAGACGACGTGTACGACATCGAAAGCATTCTCGAACGCAGAACCCGTAAAGTGGGCAAACGACGTGTCAAAGAAGTCAAAGTACGTTGGAAAGGATATCCACCCAGTTTTGATTCTTGGATTGACGCTTCGCAAGTCATCGACTATAAAAAGAAGAAGTGACCATCATGCCCTTTCACACAGCAGAGGCAGCTACGTCGACTACTCCTCCTTCACTTAGTTCTTCTGTGCAAGATTTACAAAAACAACCCTTGTGGGTGTGGTGTGGAGAACGTGTGCCTAAAACGCAAATCGTCTTTTTCTGCAAATCTTCGTGGTGTATTGTGTCATCGGGGCAGCCATCGCCAATTTGAGTTTGCAACAAGGAGACAAACAATTGTGGACCATTTTATTGAGCAGTTGCATCGGTTACCTGCTTCCCAATGAATCCCTGAAATTCGCCTCGAACGGGAACCACAGGAACCTTGTGTCCAGTGCCAGTGCCAGTCACCACTCCAACCACAATCAGAACCCCATTTTAGACGGAGACACGCCTCTGACGTCCAGTAATAACCCCTCGGACAGCCACAGAACTCTGGAATTATGAGTCACCAAAACCAATTTTACTTAACCTTACCCAGTGACAGTTCCATGGAGGTGTTTCCCCACAACACGTTGTGCTGTTACACGGCCAAATTACCTCAGGCCATCCCCTTAGATCACGAAGCCCATTGGGAAGTGGCTTTAGTAGAAATCATTCACCCGACCCAAGTCCTCAATGTCCTTCCCAATCAAAATGTTTTTGATGTGGAAGTTCATGACGAGCAAATGCAACAGTACTTGGATACCCATGGCAAATATAACATAAAAACCCCTGGCACACAAAATGAAAAGTACACCACCTATCACTTGTTCGTTCCTCCAGGCTATTATTTTAGTGGTCAACATTTGGTCAGCACCATAGCCTCCAGGTTTAATGTCGTGTTTCTGAAAGCTTTGGAGAGTGTCAGAAAAAGTGTCACCCTGGAGTACCACAAAGCAGCTCGTCGCTTCTCGATGAAATTTGACGGGAGTAAAATCCTGTCCATTTTATTTTGTCCTGAATTGTTTGACATGTTGGGTGGAGACATGGACATGAGAATGGCCATGCTCAAGAAAAACGAATTACCCATCGTTTACGATAACGAGACTTTTAGCAAGTTATTTCGTGCCCCGGTAGAACTGAACCAAGGACTGAATTTGATGTTCGTGTATTCCGATGTGGTGGAGTACAACGTGGTGGGACACACCTCCGTACCGTTACTGCGTGTCATTACTTTCAAAGTGGATTCTGCCGCGAACGCTGACGAAGAAGGTTGAAACACTTACCACATCCACCGCGAATTTGTCCATCCTCACTATTTGCCTGTCAGCAAGTCGTATTTGGACACGATCAACATTGCTATAAAAGGAGATTTGGGACAAAATATTCCATTCACCAAAGGAAAAGTCACGGTGAAACTCCATTTTCGAAAACGGTTCTCTCACGACTCGTAAGTCATGTATCCAGTGTATCAAGGGGTTGCTCGACAGCGAGGACACGGTTTAGGAGATATGTTAAAATCGGCCTTTCGTTCGGTGGCCCCGGTGTTGAAACCGATGGTGACACGCGGATTGCACGCCTTGAAAGATGCGGCACTGACGCAAGGCAAAGAATTTCTCCAAAATGTCATCATCGACAAACAAAACCCTAAAGAAGTTTTCATGAGGGCAGGCAAAAATGTCTTGCTGCAAACGGGCAAAGACATTTTGGGTCGCCGAGAAACACCTATAAATGCCCTACACGTTACCGAGTCAGGCATTCAGCAAGGACAAGGCAGAAAGAGACGACGCAGAAAACACCCTTTCACCAGACTTCAAGCTAGAAAGGCCAAGAAAAGAAGAACCGTTCGAGACTTAGACGTTTTCGATTATTGAGAAAGAACAAAAAATGATGCACCGAGAGTCTTGCGCTTGTTCCAAGTCGGAACTGGATCTGTTTGCCATGCCCCCCACGATGATGACCATGCAAGAATCCCAGTGGGTGGAATTTCACCCCGTCTCCTCACTGACCGATTCCGCTCCCATCGAGTTTGAAATCAAGGGACAACCCGAAGATTACATCGATCTGAATAGCAGTTACTTGTACTTGAAAGTCAAAGTTCTAGATAAGGATAATGGTGCAGTAGAAGACACTGAGAATATAGCTCCCGTCAACAATTTCATGCATTCCTTGTTCAGCTCAGTGGACTTGTACTTGAATAACAAACTGGTCAGCAGCAGCATGGATACTTACCCTTACCGTGCCTACCTGGAAAATCTCTTGACGTACGGAATAGATGCCAAGAACACTCATCTCAATGCCTGTGTGCTATGGGAACCTGACGAAGAGGCCAAGTTTGACCTACTAGATAAAGACAATGACGGTTTTGAGGAAAGACGAAAGAAAATCTTAAATAAGAACAGTTTAGAACTGATGGATCGTTTGCATTTGGACATGTGGTTGCAAGAGAAATATTTGCTGAACGGCGTAAATGTCCGCTTGAGACTGAATCGCAGCAGTACCGCTTTCCATTTGTTGGCTGATACTGATGCTACTAAGACTGGCACTCCTAAAAGCAAAATCGAGGAGGCCAAACTCTACGTACGACGCGTGGAAGTGCTACCCAAAGTGGGAAACGACATCAGTCAGACGTTGAGCAGAACGACCGCCAAGTATCCGATACGTCGCGTGGAAGTGAAAACCTTCACCATTCCCAAGGGACAGCGATCCATGATCGAAGATCATCTGTTTCAAGGACAGTTACCCAAACGTTTAATCCTTGGTATGGTCTTGAATACAGTCTTTAACGGAGCCTTCGCTGAAAATCCTTTCCACTTTCAACACTTTGATGTGTCCAAGATCGAAGTCAGTCGCGATGGCAAGACCTTGTGTACCCGACCTTTCGAACCTGACTTTGAGAAGAAGAATTACTTGAGATCGTACTTGTCCCTGTACGAAGCCACGGGACAGTTAGGAACCAATACCAGTCACGGCATTACGTACGATGATTATGCAGGAGGTTATGCTTTGTGGGCTTTCGATTTCACTCCAGACCAAGGCAGCGACGAGGGACATTTCCACCCTATAAAATCAGGTCAGATTCGTGTGGAACTTCAGTTTAAAAAGCCACTGGACGATACAGTGAACGTCCTCCTGTATGCCGAATTCGATAACACCATAGAAATAAACAGTTTGAGAGAAGTCATTCTAGATTACTAGAAGTCATGGAAGACTGTTATCCCTCTTTACCTAGTGGAGAAACTTTGGAGACGGAATGTGAGGAGATCGTGGAAGAAGAATCCCAAGACAAAGAAGAAGAAGTGATCATGATGAAGTCGAGATGGCCAGAACAAGAAGCCCATTTAGTCTCCTGTTTTGCCAAACACTTGGTCGAAAAAATGACGGAATTGATCAAGAAAAAGTGCTATGGATGTCAAAACGATCATCCTAGTCAAATTCAACACGATAAATGCCTGATGTTAAGTCAAGAAGAAAAATTGGACGAATATCTGGACGAAGCTTGGAGTCTCATCTCGGACGAACACGTGTTGCACCAGTGGTATAAAGACTTGCGTGAACATTCTTGTCCACCATTAACCACTCAAGAGATCCATCGTATCGAAGCTCTCCTGAATCAGAGTGAGGAGACGAAACGAAGAAACGGTTATTTGTCAGACATTTTCAAGCAAAAGGTCAGGATCGAATTGACGACTTATTATTACCTGTGAAGAAGAAGAAGAAAACACACACACACACACACACACACAAATCAATGGATACCTGGGAACTTTATTACCTTTTGAACCACAGTTCGTATACGGCTTCTTGGAATCCTGTCGTCTGTGCTAAAGATGAACTCCCTCATCGCAAACCTCAAGACCATCAAGCTTACGTGATCAACACGGACGACAGTCATCTCCCAGGGACCCACTGGGTAGCCGTTTACTTTCCTCAAGAAGGATGTGTGGAATATTTTGATTCCTATGGATTGCCCCCTTTGGAAGACGATATCATTGACTTTATGAGAAGAAATGCTCAAACCACCCGATTCAATAATGTGAAATTACAAGGCACAGATTCCTTGGTGTGTGGACAGTACTGTGTGTATTTTTTGCATCATCGCAGCCTGGGCTATTCCTTAGAACATTTAGTAACTCATTTTGATTATCGTTCTTCTACTAGAAACGATGTGAAAGTAGATCGATGGTTCTGTGACCATTATGCTTATCTTTTGTCTCAAGCTAGGAAACTTAGTGTCCATCAATGGCCTAATGATTTCCAACAGTGGAAATCACAATTTCATTCACAACGTTGTAAGCCCTGTTTAAAATAGACTGTATTTGAAGAAAAAATGTTTGATGTTATCATGTTGGATTATTGTTAAAAAATGTTACAGTTGTTGTTGGTTAGTGTTAGTGTTAAGTGATTTTTGAATAAAAAATGTTGTGTTTTGAAAAAAAATGCCTTTGTGGTTTGTTTAGCTATAAGAATGTTGGATTGATGCTCTTTCATTTCTTACTATCCCTCTCATAACACTCATTGAACGTTGCGACTCGAAAACCGTGTGGGGATGTTTTCCTTCACGTCCGCGCTTTCACTATAAGAACCGGGGTTGTTTCCAGTCTAACCATCCATTGTCAACTCATCCTCCTACGAAGATGTGCTCCAAACTAGCTAAGCTCAACGAAGCCTATGTGAATTTGCATAGGGTCAGACACAGTCTGATACCGAAGCCAAAGAAATAGAGAACGTGAGAATGCTAAAAGTCACTGAAGACCTGATAGAAGAGCTCTTCAGAGAAGAAGTGAACAGGGAGAAAGAAGAATGGACAGAGAAGTACAGACTTCAGGGACAGCAGCAGCAACAGCAACAACAACAACAGCAGCAGCAGCAACCTGAACCTGACAGAGGCTTTGTCGATTGCCGTATCGACACCAAAGAGTTCTTCTTCTCTTTCCGAAGAAGCAGACCTATTGCCAGAAAGTCTATAATCAGAGGACATCTCATTCTTAGAAACTAAAAAAAGAGTGCCATAGCAAACAAAAAAAAACAGCCTTTTCAGGGCTACCCCAATACTCTAGAAAAGAAATAACAATCCATTTGCCAATGTGTGTAGGTAGAGTAGTGTAAATATAAACACTAACTCTTTTTTAAAAAATGTGAGGATATGTGTTTGTGTGTTGGTGTGTTTGTGTTTGTAAGTGATCACGTACGTTGGTATGGATAGTAGATTGATTTGAGTATGTGGATAGTCTATTGAAGTGATTGATGAAAAAAATTTTTTAAGATAGGAATGGGAAGTATAAAAAAGTGAGTGAGTGTTTCTTTTAGGTCCGCACGTTGTTTTTTTTTTGGTCATGATCTAGGTAAGATCAATTTTATGTTTTTAGGGGGATGTTTTCCTTCACGTCCGCGCTTTCAGTATAAATTGAAAAACTATTCGTCAGTTGGGCTACCCATCGTCGACCTGTTAACAGCAAGACAATGAATACAAGGATTGTGAAGCTGCTAGAACTCCAGATGCACCTGGAATATGCCAGGCGCATAGTAAATGAACTATCAGCGGAGGCTATCGTAGAAGAAGCAAGAATAAAGAAGGAAGAGGAGGAGGGAAGAGAGAGGGAAGAAGAGGAAAAGAAAATAGGAGAGAGGATGTCGTACAATATTCCCGAGACAGAGGATTGGGGTGCTGAAGCGAATCATCCCGCCTCTGCAGTCTCAAGACAAAAAGTAAAAAGAGACTGGAGTCAAAGATGTGTGTGTGGCGCCAGGCCTGGAAGGTGCAACCATTAGATAGGTGCATCTGGAGTTGAAAAAAACAGCCCTTTTAAGGGCTACCCAATACTCTAGAAAAGAAATAACTATTAATTTGCCAATGTGTGTAGGTAGAGTAGTGTGAATATAAACACTAACTCTTTTTAAAAAAATGTGAGGGTATGTGTTTGTGTGTTTGTGTGTTTGTGTTTGTAAGAGCTCAGGTATGTTTGTGTGAATAGTAGATTATGGGTTTCTTAGCGTATGTGAAGAGTATAGTTAGGGTTCTATTATATGAAATGAGAAAGTAGGGGGATGTTTTCCTTCACGTCCGCGCGTTGTTGGGTCATGATCTAGGTAAGATCAATTTTATGTTTTAGGGGGATGTTTTCCTTCACGTCCGCGCGTTGTTGGGTCATGATCTAGGTAAGATCAATTTTATGTTTTAGGGGGATGTTTTCCTTCACGTCCGCGCTTTCAGTATAAGAACCCACAACGTTCGTCGTTCGCACCATTCTACGGAATAACGGAAAGAAAATGGTAGCTGTATCTGACCTGTTCAACAACTTGAGACACAGTTATTTTTGGATAGTAGATGGAGTATATGTTGTGGAAAGAGTAGAAAAAGAATGGAAATATCCAGTTACAAGGGATTTTGTGACCAGACAAGTGAGGAGTCTGAAACTAGCTATGGATCTCCTTGACGGTATGTTAGAAGAAGAAGTGAAGAAAATAAGAGGATTCATTAACCCTCCCTATGTAAGAGTAGGTAGCTTAAAGGAAGCTCTGGATAATACAACATTAGTAAGATGCTTCCTACAAGATATATTAGTATGGAGTGAGTGGTCTTTTGTGAAATGGGGTGTTGACCAACTTATAAAAGCCGAGGAACTTATGAAACGAGTGCTGACCCAAGAAGTAGAGAACATAAAGGAAAGGTGGACTAAATAAAGAAAGGAAGAACAGAATAAGAAGAAGAAATTAGAATTCGACCAACTGAATAACAACTGGATGAAAATACAGGCCAAGTTCCGAGCCATGGGTCACCCGGACTGGCTGCCGGAAACAGAAAAGAAGAAGAAGAAAGGAATGATGGACAAAATAAGAGAATGGTGGAAAAAGTTAAGAAGTTAAAAGAAGAAGAAAAAACCCAAAGGCCCTTTTCAGGGCCAGCCATATTTCTCGAAAAGAGAATGACTTTTCAATTGCCTACCCTTTTTTAAATTTAAATTTAAATTTAAATTTAAAAAAAATTTAAAAAAAAAAAATCCCCATGTTAAATTCCCCTTGACGCTATATGTTCCCACGATTTTTCTCCATGTTAATTTCCCTTGACGCTATATGTTCCCACGATTTTTCTCCATGTTAAATTTCCCTTGACGCTAAACGTTCCCACGATTTTTCTCCATGTTAAATTTCCCTTGACGCTAAACGTTCCCAAGGGGTCCTGTAATGCTAATTTCCATTGACGCTAAAGTATCCCACTTCACTACTTAAGTACATGGTCGCTGAATAAAAGAGAAATTGTATACGGCCACCTCAGAATTGTAATCAGGTGTACTGTTATCAAGGAACGAGTGTTTTACAAACTACAAAGCTATCACAAATATCAAAACAATCATAGCATTTCTGTCCAGCATAGCCTGCTTTCATTTTTTGCATTACCCCAATTTAAGAGGAGAAACAAATGCAACTTTTTAATGTCTGTTCGTTTTGCACTTTAGCTTTTAAATATACAAGGAATTCTAATCTGAAGTTTACTGAGATTAAACCAGTACAAATCAATTGCATTTAAATGTTGATTTGTTGATTAAGGATTGTTATAAGATAAAGGTTAACGGTTACCCACATACTATCTGGATAAAGGCAAGAGAGAGAGAGAGAGAGAGAGAGAGAGAGCTAAAGAGAGAGAGAGAGACTTTCAGTAAGTAGTATCTGATGCTCTGCGTGTACATTCATGGCAGCCAATCTTTCAAAATTATTCACCACAAAAATCTTTTCTGATTATGTGTGTATATATATATATATATATATATATATATATATATATATATATATATATATATATATATATATATATATATATATCTGTGTGTGTGTGTGTGTGTGTGTGGTTGGGGGGGAATCAAGGTGACGGAACAGATAAAAATTGCTTTCCAAACTGAAGCATAGCTATCCGCCAAACTAATATTGGCCTGAGTCAATGACGGTGACAAACGATATTAACTAGTTTTGAGTCGAACGATCTTTTAAGGCATTCGTTTGTTCATGTCTGCATATTAAACGAAATTTAAGATAGCGAGGAGAATCTTTCTACTTCTGGGAAACAAAATTTGGGAGCACAACACATCATTATCGCAGACACAAAATTAAGTTTGTAGACGTCAGTGAATGGTTATTACATGCACGAATAAGGTTTAATTGTGTATCGGTATATGTGATCTAAATGAAAATGTAAATGATTGCACGCATTCGCTATTTGGCAGCATTATTCTGTTGCTCTGAGTGGAATGGTATGAAGAGCTTTTATTTTAGAGGAATATTATTTCGAATATTCTCTATTGGGATAATAAAAAAAAAACAAAAGCGCCGAAAATTCTGTGCAATTAGTTTGCATTTATGCTTCTTCAGGTACGTAATGATTTGAAAGCAATGGATTTTATTATTGAACTATTCTCTAAAACAATACAACTGCTACTAAGTCTTTGCGTAATCACTACCATGATATGCCCCGTTCATGTTTCCTGACAATGAACCGAAGGAATGTTCTTGGTTTAAGGTAAAAATTATGTTGCACAAATGATGGCGATAATAGGAAAAGAAAAAACGCAAAAGTCCGACATATTTCTAATGACAGCATATTTAATGTACGCGTTCATATATTCATAGTATCTCTAGCCTCCCATTCTAACATACTGATATGGGTCGTAATTGATCACCACACTGCAGGCGATTTTTGCTGCATAGGTGCCGCACCTCCACATGCACGGGATCTCAAACGACCTTAAACACTATCTGTGTAGGGTGCGACAATTGTCACTCCTTTATTTTTACTATCAAGATGTTTAATATTTCGTACATACACCACACACGCCTGGCACAAGCTTGATACTACAATAAATCAAAATCATGATTGCGTAGACACAAAGTAAAGACTGCGTAGTTAAGATATTTTAAATGAATGAACCAGCGGTGTAGCCAGGTGGGGGCTGGGCCTACAACAACATCCCACCACCCGCGTATTTGCTTGTCTTTCATCGTATCATGATGACGTCTTATATTTATTCTTAAGTTGTTACATCAGTCATCCCCCTCAATCAAAATGGGCGCTAAATAACTGCAAGGCTTTAGGAGTACGTTTTTCTTTACAGTTGGATGATTCAAAGTATGCCCCGAAATTAAAATGTAGGAATCTCCGGTGTCTTAGCCCCTTGGGTCCCAGTGGGAGGATGTGTCGCCACATAAACCCCATTGAGATATATTTCATAAAAGACATTATATATATATATATATATATATATATATATATATATATATATATAGATATAGATATAGATATATATATATATATAGATATAGATATATATATATAGATATATATATGTATATATCCAGAAAATTCTTAGTTACACAAGTAGCCATCGAGTGTTATTGATATTCGTGTTTGCATTTACATTTTGGTATTATCTACATGTAATTATAATGCGGGGAGAAATTTTGCTTCAAGGAGCAGATGCAGTTTTATGCTTTGCATCTAAGAGAAGTTAGGAGCCTGCGAATCTCAAACTTTTGTGAATTTGCGATTATTTGAATCGCCTTAAGCTCGCCCCCGGATCACCGTATCATCATGACGTTTTATCTTTAGAGTCGTGTGTGTTGTTTTAACCAGGCATAATGAATATCTTCATTTTAATATTAATGAAACTATTTAATTTTGCGTTAAAGAAGGTAATATTCGCTCGGTTTGATTCCTACGCTTGGGAAGTTAAACTTTAAGCTTAGACTAAAGTTGCAAGAGTGAATGTACTTGTAAAAAAAATAGTAAGACCATCCATTTCTAATGTTTTATTAAATTAATGGAATCCAGTGACCTTTACTACTCTAAATGTGTCAAAATATTACGTCAAATAGAAGACAAAACATATTTTATGTGTTAAAGTAGCATGCATTGTAACCTATTTCAGTGGCATAAGTCATACAAATAACAAGAATATTTTTAAAATTTAATAATTTGCTCGCAGCATTAGTACAGGTTTGCTGAATAGTAAAACACTTTTATACGGCCACCTCATAGGTGTACTGATATCAAGGGACGAGTGTTTTACAAACTACAAGGCCATCACAGATATCAAAGCAACAGAGCCTACTTTCATTTATTGCATTACCCCTATTAAAGAGGAGAAACACATGCGAGTCTTTAATGTCGGTTGGTTTCGCATTTTAGTTTTTAAATATACTCGGAAGGTTAATCTGAAATTTATTGAAATGAGACCAGTATGAATCGATTGCATTTAAATGTTAATTTGTACATTAATATGTTGCTATAGGATAAAGGTTAAAGGTTACAGAAAAATTATCTCGCTAAAGGCAAGAGAGAGAGAGAGAGAGAGAGAGAAGGGGGAGAGAAGGGGGAGAGAGAGACTTTCACTAAGTAATATCTGATAATCTGCGTGTACGACCACGGCAACTGACCTTTCACAATTCGTCACCACAAAAATCTTTGCCGAGTGTGTGTGTGTGTGTGTGTGTGTGTGTGTGAAATGCTTGAGTTCGATGATACATATACAGCTTTTGCAGACTTTTGTTTTGCTGTGATAAATTTTGTATCCTTTTCCCTGAAAGCCAGGTGGCACGCTCATACTTTAGGTAAAATAGCAAAGTGCATGCCTATTTCTTTACTGTTATACTGTAGACTTTAACACTAATTATTATACCAGCTAAAAACAAGGAAACGAATTTAATGTTATTTTCTCAAGGTTCCTTTAGAACGGCAACATTTATTAAATATGTTGATAAATCTTTTCCTTTCGATACGATTTTGTATGATATCAAGTCATTAAGTATAGTTAATACATTGTTTGACTCCTTCAATCACGCTATTATGCGTCTTTAGTACATGATTTATTTTCTTTACAAGTGGCTGCTAACTGTAACATGAACCACGTATGAGTTCAGGATGACGGAACAAATACAAATAACTTTCCAAACTGAAACATTGCTATCCGCCAAATAACTTAATAGTGTATATATCATAAATGTTTGACATTACAGGTTTTTTTGTCATAATATAGTAGGTCTGAGTCAATGACGGTGACAAACGATATGAACTACTTTTGAGTCGAACGATCTTTTGAGACGTTATTTTGTTCATGTCTGCATATTAAATGAAATTTAAGATAACGAGGAGAATCTTTCTACTTCTGGGAAACAAAATTTGGGAGCGCAACACATCGTTATCGCAGACACAAAATTAAGTTTGTAGACGTCAGTGAATGGTTACTACATGCACGAATAAGGTTTAATTGCGTATCGGTATAGGTAATCTAAATGAAAATGTAAATGATTGCACGCATTCGCTGTTTGGCAGCATTATTCTGTTGCTCTCAGTGGAATGGTATGAAGAGCTTTTATTTCAGAGGAATGTTATTTCGAACTATTCTCTATTGGGATACCAAAAAACACAAGCGCCGAAAGTCTGTGCAACTAGTTTTGCATTTAAACTTCTTCAGGCACAAAATATTTTGAAGGAAACGGAGTTTATTATTGAACTATTCTCTAGAACAATGCTGCTGCTACCAGGTGTATGGGTAATCGTTACTATGATATGCCCCGTACATGTTTCCTGACAATGTACCGAAGGAACGTTCCTGGTTTAGAGCAAGAATTCTGGTGCTCAAATGATGGCGATAACATGAAAAGAAAAAAAACGCAAAAGGTCGACGTATTTCTAATGACATCATATTTAATGTACGCGTTCATGTATTCATGGTATCTCTTGCCTCCCATTCTAATATACTGATATGTTTCGTAA
Source organism: Sinohyriopsis cumingii (assembly GCA_028554795.2). NCBI lineage: Eukaryota > Metazoa > Mollusca > Bivalvia > Unionida > Unionidae > Sinohyriopsis > Sinohyriopsis cumingii. The sequence goes on from CM068828.1 coordinate 113,060,977, forward strand.
CTGATCCCCACACTGCAAGCGATTTTTGCTGTATAGGTGCCGTATCTGTGCATGCACGAGATCTCAATCGACCTTAAACACCATGTGAGTAGGGTGCGACTATTGCCACTCCTTTATTTTTGCTATCAACAAATTGAATATTTCGTACATACCACACGCGCCTGGCTCAAGCTTGATACTACAATAAATCAAAATCATGGTTGAGTAGACACAAAGTAAGGGCTGCGTAGTTAAGATATTTTAGATAAATAAACCAGCGGAGGAGCCAAGTGCGGGCTGGGCCTACAACAACACCCCACCACCCGCGTATTTACTTGTGTCGGTTCGTCGTATCATCATGACGTCTTGTAATTATTTTTAAGTTGTTACACCAAACGATATGTCTTTTAATATGCAATTACCGTTCACACAACATGTGCGGCATGCTTACATACACCAGATATCATGTTCTCCGCATTTTTCCACTAACGTCCGTGATATCTACTCCATTGGATCCATTTTACGGCACATAATGTCAAGAAAACAGCAAGTTGTTAGAAGCATAATTGGGTTCAATATATAATTAACTTTCAGTTATTTAGGTCAGGCGACTATCTTCGTATTCTCAAGTAATGAAGATTTGAATCAGACGGTATAGATCGTACAATATCTGAAGTAATCTGTAACTCTTGGCAAAATCTCTGGCAAAAGACAAACTTTCCTGCCGTTTTCTCCTGGTGAACTTCAGATTGATATTTAATGTGTTTTGTCTCTAAATCCCCACTACATAATCTATAATTTGCAAAAGATACTCCTCCTCCCTTCATGTTTATCCACCTTAATGTTATGCCTTTCTGTTTTCTGTCCTCCAGACTCTAGTTTCTGTTACTTCACACTTTACCTAGGATGCTTGGACTTCAATCACATGCTGTATACAGGTTTGTATTCTGAAACTCTGAATGAGTTTAGCAATCCACAACATAATGTACAGTAGTTATAATCTCGCTTGACCGTCCTCCTATCTTCCGCAGAGTAAATTTAGTTAGGATTGCTCGATTTCAACAACCTTTAACATACACCGTTATTTTGATAAGACTCTGAATGTGTTGGAATTATAGTGATCCACGTCATCATTTAGGGGAATCTAGGCCTTGAATTATTGTTGTCCTAACCTTGCCTTCTCAACAAATGTTTCTCTGTTAAAGCTTTGACACCCACCACACACACGTTAATAGCTCTAGTTCTTCTGATAAATCTCAAGTATTGATGGAAGGTCTTGAAATGGTACTATAATGCAGATTAGCTATATAAGGAGGAAATTAATTAATATCGTTTTGAAGGCATTGATTTGCTATAGTTTTAATAAATGGGATTCATGATCTTTTACTATAAGGATCACAGTAAAGGACGGCGGTGAGTGTGGGCCTTGTATTGTTGGTGCATTATGGCACGTAAGAAATAATATACTGTTTGACTGTAACGAATTATAAAAAGTTAAGAACTGTAGTTATCTTTTTTAATAAGTTGTCTTGTTACTTACTTGATATATGTATCGAATTCATGCATATTACCATTGTACATATATGTATCATGGAATATTATTCTAGTTTTTATTAAAGGAATACATTTCAACTTGTTGAAAAATAAATCGTTCAGACAAGTTTAATTTTGAGGTTTGCACAAAAGCAAACTTCTTGAATAATTATTTGCACCAGAAAGTCACGTTGGTAATAGGGACATATTTTTATCTCAAACCATTCTTCGCACACATAAATATTTTTGAAACTTTACAAATTATAAAAAGTCTATGACATCATCATGTCATTTTATATTGATATGGCGATATTGTCGGATCTTATCAGTCATCGACTACTCAGGTTAGTTTACAATTATGAAGCCAAGCAGCTTTTAGTTCTCTGTGATGCATCTTTAGGCGACAGGAGTATGCCTAGCATAGTGATGTGTGTGAATGTGATTTGGATTTTTAACGTAGCTTTAACAATTTTTCAACCACATCGCTACGATGTTAGTAGTGTGGCAGTTTATAATGATGACTAGCACTTGGGCATCATGTCGCAGACACGTAGCATGATGTTCGACCCAGTCACATTATCCTGACACCAGGCCGACCAATCCCAACACTAACTTCTTAATGCTGAGCGCCAAATGAGGCAGCTGTTAGCATTATTTTTGTAAGTCTTTGGTATGACTCGGCCGAGGATCAAACTCACGACCTCCCGCATCCGAGGCGGATGCTCTAACCACTAAGCCACCGGAGCGATCTCTACCATGGGGAAAACTGTCAATGTAGTACCCATTTTTAAGAAGGGAGATCAGTATTTACCATCGAATTATCGCCCTATTTCCCTTCTGGAAATATGTTTTGAAAGACTTGTGTTGAAGCATTTCTTAAATTTTCTAACGAAAATTAACTTATCTATAAGTTACAGACGGTTTTTCTACAGAACAATTGAACAGAATAATAATGGATTCCAGTTCATTATTAAAGTACACAATCTCTATAAACGTAAGACTGTATATGTATGTTTTCTGAGACATACTCGAAGCGTTTGTTATCGATATCTTTATCGTTTAACTCCTGGTGCATGATTTTATTTAAGTTTTGCTGTTTATTTTCAATACTATATATTTTACAGAATAGTTTTTGTTAGGTTTTGCCTTCGTGACCCGAGTCTTATAAGAGTTTAACATTACATAGGACCTATAAATATATGCTAACGTATGTGTTGACAAATAATTTCAATAATTTTAATAAAAAGGCTTAATGACGTATTTGGGCAAAGTTCTCATTGGCTGATGGGTTTTGGGCGTTTCTAACAGCTTAAATTAACTTCTAATTGGTTGGGCTAGGTCACATTAATAGGCAGTTTCGAGGCACAATGATTATTAAGATTAATCACGTGGGGTACTTCGTGAAATGCAGTCGAAATATACAGTGTATATATGGAGGAAATGAACAATTAGATTCATTCCTATTTTGGAGTTCTTTTCATTTCCTGAGTTCTTGTTGTAAGCCTGCATACTTGTATATTTCTGTACTTAGATATCATTAAAGAGGAAAAACATTTGATTATAGTTACAATATTCTGGATTTGTTGTGAATTATTCAAAGGCGCTCTCTTGACAACATCACGATTCTTGGCGGACCAGTACATTTCAAATATCAAAATCAAGTTAATAGCAAAAATAAACCATCATAGTATCTTGTTGCATTTTCTTTGTGATTGTCATGCGTTTCATAAATCTGCCTGTTTCTAACATTACAGCAAACGATAACCTAAGCAATTCAAAACGAGGCCCAGTTTCAACCTTGTTCATCTTTTGTACAGGTATTTGTTACCGCACATGTGGCCTAAGCAGTCAGAGGGTCCGCCTCTAATGCGGAATATTGCGGGTTTGAACACTGGTCGAGTCATATCAAATTCTTATACAAATGATACTAACAGCTGCCTTGCTGGGAGCTCAGCATTAAGTGGTTAGTATTATGAATGGTTAGCTTGGTGTCACGATAATGTGACTGGGATGGACATGATGCTTCTTGTCTGCCATACTGTCGAAATCGTAGCTACATGACTCAAATTGTTAAAGCTACGTTAAATATTTAATGACACACACATGCGTGTATGCACGGTTTTATGTGTAGGGACAACAAGAAATAATGGCTTGAAAAGTGATATCTTCCAAAAACAAACGCATGTTCTCACTATTGAAAATTTTCAAAAATCCCAAAGAAGTAATTCCAACAAGATTATGCAAAATATTGCTGCAGTGAAAACAGGTATTCATTTGTCTCGTAGAATAGACACCTCATTTTACAGCAGCTTGCGACGTTTATGTGAAACCTAAAGAAGACAAAACTGTGTGTTTACCTTTACTGCGCGATGGAATCCCTATATTACCAGACGTTTCCAGATATGAATGTACCATCATATTGACCGTTGCTTACCCAGTGGTGACACTTGACTCCAAAACGGCTTCTATTTTTCAAGATAAAAACCTATATATTTGTTTCCATAACTTGCAACAAAAAAAAAAGAAATCTTATCATTAAAATGTTTTTAGGAACAAAATATCCTCATCAAATAAATCATCGCTGTAAGAGAATCAATAGTAGAGTCTCCTTCGTAAAGACTTGCACCTTTATAAAATTAAATTACATAGAAGAAGAAGAAGAAGAAGAAGAAGACGAAGAAGAAGATGATGATGATGATGATGATGATGATGTTGTTGTTGTTGTTGATGATGATGATGATGATGTTAACTGTAGTGAAGTTTGCGTATGATAATGATACTAATAATGCCATACTTTATTTTGCATCTGAGGTTATAAAGCAGACAATGGTTAAGGTTTAGACCTGCTCTCATAGTATCAGAAGCAGACGATTGGGTCATCAACTGCATAAACACGTTTTGGGCTCCGAGTAGCCGACTGGTCTAAAGCGATCACCGTTACAGATCACTGCCATCTCACCTCTGGTTGCCTCGGTTCGAGTCTCGAGTTCGGCCAATGTGGGTATGTGAGAAAGCTTGCCAATAGCTTCTCGTGCATCGGTGGCTTTTTCCTGGCTTTTCCCTGGTTCCTCCTCCACTATTTATACTGGCCGCCATGTATAGTCTATCTTGTGTATAAATCTAAATCTCTCTCTCTCTCTCTCTCTCTCTCTGCATCATCGTGCCTTTAAAATCCAGCCACACTGAATATTGTTTGATATGCAGGTAAAGACCGCATATCTATGAAAAATTTCATGTAGTATGGTTCCATGAGCGGTCAACATAAAACACACGCATTACTTTTGGGACACCTCGAGATATGAATTGATGAAGGATCCTGAAGCAAAGACAAACGAATACACAATTATTCCACGGGGATTAAATCTAATGTAATACTTAGCGTTCTCACTATTAGTAATGAAGTAATGGGGAACGTACAGCCTAATTAAAATTGACATCTCTAAACGTTTTCTTTTCAAAACGCGAGTTCTGCTCCCATGCCGTTGAAGAGAGGAGACAATAGCAGTTTTCGTTGAGTTATTCCAGACAATATGATAATACTCCGAAGACATCTGATCTATATTGGAGTTATTTTATTTTTTAAAGATGGTACAGCAACACTGAATCCATCATTGTATTTGTTTTAGTCAAATACCCTTTACTTTGTCTTGATCTGTAAGTTCTTTTTTTATTAAGAAGAATATAAAATTTTTAGTTTAGTCTATTTTTCTTCAGGAATTAATAAGGTTCTTTCATCGTTCAACATTCTCGCATATCACGTATGTTCTTTCATCGTTCAATATTCTAGCGTATTACATATGCTCTTTCCACCTAACTAAACATTTTCATAAAATTACTTTCAAACTTACGATATTTGTGTTTACAAAACAAGTCTCTCCCCATCCTAATTTTAATGAGCCATGTGCCTTATCAATATTCCCTATATGCTTTCATCGTTAATTGAATTTAGCTTTTCTTTCTTGCTATCAAGTAAATCACTCAGTTTTGGTATTATATACTCTTTCAAAATCTTTTGACCAAGCTTAACTTTCGGCCAGAATGTATAGTTCATTGTCTTTAGATTTATGTTTTATTTGTTATCGCATATTGTATTGTCTCATTTCAGATTATACCTTTCATACCTTCCTATATGAAGCTAAGACTGGTATCTGAATTAAACATCGCTATCACTGATACTTTGTCTTCAAAGTTCCTTATATTTGTTTTCTTTTAAAAATAAGAACGTTTAGTTGAACGTATCACAGATCGATATAAATAATGATATAAATGACATCAAACGTTTTAGTATTAATAATATAAATGGCATCATGACATACATTTCAGTATTAATGATATACGGTTTAGTAATAATGATATAAATAACATGCGCTTAGCATAAATGATATCAATGGTATCATACATTTTGGTAATAATAATATAAATCACACCATAGATATTCAAATTAATCAAACCCACACAAAATTTGACGTATGTGGCTGGAATAATATGCAGATTGATGATAATTTGTTCAAGCGTTTGTTTCTGCATGGAGGTTTCTTTTTTATCAATATCGGGCTTCAAATAAATGTATTAAAACATAATGTATGAAAACAGTTTGGGGGTGTATATTTATGTGGTTAACATGTCAGTGAAGAAAGCAAAGAACTGATTCTGAATCACCCGTCTGGCGCTGGGTATGATATGGTTTTTAACTGAGTATTGCAGCTAATTGATACTTTACTTGTTAGGCATACATAAGTGGAATTCCAAAGCGCAAGTGGCTTAAACATGCATTTGCTATTTTACTAACAAAAGGATAACCAAAATGGTATAACTTGCACTTAATCAAGCAGTAGCAATTTACAACTGAATCTTTTTAGTGTGTCCATTGAACAAGTACATGTGTGAGGATAAAACGATCTATGTTTTTATAGCTGATGGAATATACGTACAGTTTATTACATTTTCGCTTCTCTTCCATGCGTGTAATCGACTCATATTTCTACCTATCATAGCTGGGACCATTCACTGCAGTCTTGAAATACTTATATCTCTCCACATTGATGATCCAAGAAATCCATTATATATATATATATATATATATATATATATATATATATATATATATATATATATATATATATATATATATATATATATATATAACAAATCCAAATCATATGGCGAATAACAATCATTTAAAGTGCACTGGATCCAGCAAGGGATCACGTTTGTCAGAGATTGATTAATATAATGCAATAAACAGACAACGAACAGTGCGAAGCTAGTAGCTAGCTAGCCTCAGGGCCGGCGCCAGACCCGGCCAGACTATCTGGCGCCCTAGGCAAAGTTAGATTCTGCCCCCCCCCCTCCGAAAATATCAATTTCAAAATTTATAAACAAAAATTTTTTTTTTAAATATGCGCCCCCTGAAATCAGCGCCCTAGGCGGCTGCCTAGTTTGTCTATATGGCAGCGCCGGCCCTGGCTAGCCTGAGTGCTTTTGACTCCTTAATGAGTCTTTTTCAAAAGCAAAAACAACACACACACACACACACACACACACACACACACGTATATATATGATGTTAAGAGCGTAGTGATATCCAATATTGTACTCCAAATTCATAATAACGATGCAAAAACATAACATATTTTATGATTTAAATCCTTTTCAGGGTTTTTCTCATGACTTTGTTATTGTGATTACCATTACTAATAAAGTGATATTTATATGCAGTTGTCCCTCGCTATAAATCCATTCAGTTTAACTCCAGTCTATTTAAATGCGGATACGTTCATCGATCCCATTCATTTGGATAGTGTTTGTCTTATTCATGGCACCTAAAATATTTCGCTTAATGTTGGTTCCTGGATAACAAAAAGCAATTATACAGAAGTCTAATATCATTAAGTGTCATGTATGTTTTTCATTTTTTGCAGCATTAATGCACAGTTTTCTTTTTCTATTTCTCAGTATAAGGTGATCTCACTTATGATGCGTGACGTACCATTAATTCTGCAGAGCACAATAACACATTTGTAACGTACAGAGACCCAACCTGATTTCTTAGAGGAGAGAGAGAAACATTTTGTATTTCCTTTCCTCGGGTTCGATAGTTTGCGTCGGCGGAATAAAGCTTCTACCCCCCCCCCCCCACTTCCACAAACAATGCACACACTTCTTGATAACTAGAATAACTGATGGTCGTGGGTAAATTTATTATCGCTTGACATTAAGTGAATAACATAGGGATCAGAAGAACAATAATAAATATAACTGAATTTTATATCAGGCACGAATTCTCGTATCCCATATGATGCCATCAAGATCGCTATAAGACAGTCGGTAATCAGAATTTATTTCACGATGCGCTTGATTCATATTTCAAAGAATAAATCACACCTTATTTCTCAGAAAAAATTCGAATGATACTACCCATAATCTGAGGGGCGGATTTCAATTTAGCAGAATTGTATTTTTATAAGAAATATAATTGCAACAGGCTTTGTACATGTCATGAATCACTGTCAAATTAAATTATTTTATATTTCAAGGATGTTTTTCAGAATCATTTGATTAAAGGGGCAAATAGTTTAAAGCTGGTTGCTTTCATCCATTGTGTGATCATTTGAATGTAGATTACAGCAGGATGCTCTAAAATGATTGAACGCAGACTGACTTAATGGAACACAAATAAATATTCGATTAAAAAAAAATATTTAGCATTTTTTTAAGCCAACGGACAGAGTGATGATTAATATTTTAATTACGATTTATCTCTGCAGAGGTTTGACACTTGTGGTTAATGGTAAATTAATCTGTCATCAGTCCAGTCTATATAATAAAGTAGAACAACATTTTGTGAAAACTATGGAAAACAGACTTGAAAATTGGATTTTAAGAATTACGATGGGACTTCCACAGCACAAATTTCTCACAGCTGTAAATTAATTATCCAATTTATGTTAATATAACTGAAATTTTAACATAGTTCGATAACTCTCCTTTACGTTTTCAAACACAGATAACTATATTCTACCAAGTCATGTCAAACCAAGTCAACATATTCTTTATTTACAGTTACTGTGTTTGTAAATTAAAACTATCATCAGCTCATTTACTACAACTTTAAAATATAAATTTCACAACAACTTCAACGGTAATATTTATGTATGAGCACATGCCACGAACATACATACATACATTCATACATATATACATGCATACATACATACATATATACATACATGCATACTACATACATACATACATACATCCATACATGCATACATCCATACATACATACATACATACTTACATACGTACGTACGTACGTACGTGCATGCATGCATGCACGCACGCACGCATACATACATACATACATACATACATACATACATACATACATACATGCATGCATGCATGCATGCATGCATGCATGCATACATACATATTACATGCATGCATACATACATACATACCATTCATATATGCATACATACATACATACATACATACATACATACATACATACATACATACAAACATACATATATACATACATACTTACATGCATACATACTTACATACGTACGTACGTACGTACGTACGTGCATGCATGCATGCATGCATGCACGCACGCACGCACGCATACATACATACATACATACATACATGCATACATATATAAATATATACATACATACATACATGCATACATACATACATACATGCATACATACATACATACATACATGCATGCATGCATGCATGCATGCATGCATACATACATACATACATACATACATACATACATACATACATACATACATACATACATACAGAGCGAAACATCTTATTTTAGGTTGCGAAATGCTGCTTGAGGAACGAAACGTTTTCTTTGAGAGAGTGATTGACTCTTTAGAAGTGAGAGACGGGGTTAACTTATTCAATCAAGAAGAAGATATATTGTTGGAGACACTTCTTGGAAGCAGGGTTGACTGCATGTCGTCTATTGACGATGATGTATCAGATAGGCTCATGCTGGTGACCGCAAACAGCATAGCTTCATTCTGCAATAAAACGTGTGCCATACTATCAACCAACATGTTCAAACATGATATAAAAAGTAAGTAGTAAATTAACATAAAAATTAAACAATTAAAAGCCAAAGTCTTTTTGTCAAATCCGCAAATTTTGTTGTATGACAGCTGTATATATGTTTATGTATATATATATATATATATATATGTATGTGTATATGTACGTATGTATGTGTATGTATGTGTATATATGTGTATGTATGTACATGAAAGTGTGTGTATGTATGTCTATATGGATATATGTGTGTATGTGTGTATGTATATATGTGTATATGTGTATGTATATGTGTATATATGTATGTATGTGTGTGTTTGTTTATGTATTTATTTATGTATTTGTTTATGTATATTTCCTAGAGATTTCGATATGGTTTTCTGTATTTAAATATCTCGTTTTGTAAATGCATTAGTTGACGATGTATATATCATGTTTGCGTTCTCGTCTATAATGTGTCTCATAATCTCATGACATGCATAATATGTATTTTAGTAACCTGATATAATCTTTGTTGAAGAGGTAATTAAGTCATTTAGACAGTCAGTCATAGATAAATGCATGCACTCAAGCATACGCGCAAACAAGCATATATATGCATAAATACATGTGTCATATGAAAGAAAAACTACATATAGAATGACACTGTTAAAAGTTTCCCATTTCATTTTCGTTGCTATCTCGAACTTAATGTTAAGCACATAACACTATAGACGTATTAACTTTTCGAAATATAGACGTATTAACTTTTCGAAATATTATCATCATCAAGCAACTGTTAAAAGATCAGTGCCATGCTCAGCCAAATGATTGCAGATTTGCATAATTGCAGGTATTGAGATATTTCGTTTTGTCAATACGGTAGCTGACACAGTATTACTATTGTATTTTTGTCACTTTTCAGTTCTATTTTATGATCTTGTATTATTCTGAATTTGTTTAGTCTGATGTAATCTCTTTTGAAGAGGAAATAAAGTCAGTCAGTCAGTCAGTCATACGTACGTACGTACGTGCGTACGAACGTATGTACGTACATGCATACGTACGTACGTACGTACGTACGTGCGTGCGTGCGTGCATACATGCATACATACATATACATATGCATGCATACATACATACATACACACATACATACATACGTACGTACGTTCGTGCGTGCGTGCGTGAATACATGTATATATATATACATACATTCATATATACATACATACATAAATACATACATACAAACTTACATGGATGCATACATACATACATACATACATACATTCATATGTATATATACATACATACATACATACATACATACATACATACATACACACATACATACATGCAAATATACATGCATACATACATATATACATACGTACATAAATACATACATATTTACATACAAACATGCATACAAATATGCATACATACATTCATATGTATTTATACATATATACACATACATACATTCATGCGAATATACATACATATATACATACACACACATACATATATACATACATACATGCATACATACATATATACATACATACGTGCATACATACATATTTACATACATACAAACATACATGCATACCTACATACATACATGCAAACATACATACGTACGTACATCCGTACGTACGTATGCACGTACGTACGTACGTATGTGCGTGCTTGCATACATACATACATACATACATACATACATACAAACATACATACATACATAAATACATACATACATATTTACATGCATACATACATACGTACGTACGTACGTTAGTGCGTGCGTGAATACATGCATACATACATACATTCATATATACATACATACATCTATACATACATGCATACGTACATATTTACATACATACATACATACATACACATACATACATACATACATACATACATACATACATACATACATACATACATACATACATACATACACACATACATACATACATGCATACATACATAGCGAAATTTACTATTGTATTTTTGTCACTTTTCTATTCTATGATCTTGTATTATTCTGAATTTGTTTATTCTGATGTAAACTCTTTTGAAGAGGAAATAAAGTCAGTCAGTCAGTTAGTCAGTCAGACATACGTACGTACGTACATACGTGCGTACGTACGTATGTACGTACATACGTACGTACGTACGAGCGTGCGTGCGTGCATACATACATACATACATATACATATGCATACATACATATTTACATCCATAAATACATACATACATACATAGATACATACATACATACATATATACATTCATATATACATACATACATATATACATACATACATACATACATACATACATACATACATACATACATACATACATACATACATGCATACAGACATACATACATGCATACATACGTACGTACGTACGTTCGTGCGTGCGTGCGTCAAGACATGCATAAATACATACATTCATATATACATACATACCTAAATGCATACATACATACATACATACATACATACATACATGCATGCATGCATGCATGCATGCATGCATACATACATACATACGTACTTATATACATACATACATATATGCATACATACATACATGCATACATACGTACGTACGTACGTTCGTGCGTGCGTGCGTCAAGACATGCATAAATACATACATTCATATATACATACATACATAAATGCATACATACATACATGCATACATACACACATACATACATACATACGTACTTATGTACATACATACATATATGCATACATACATACATGCATACATACGTACATACGTACGTACGTTCGTGCGTGCGTGCGTCAATACATGCATATATACATACATTCATACATACATACATACATGCATGCATGCATACGTACTTACGTACGTATGTTCGTGCGTGCGTGCGTGCGTCAATACATGCATATATACATACATTCATATATACATACGTACATAAATACATACATACATACATACATGCATACATACATACATACATACATATATACATGGAAATATACATACATACAGCAGCAGGGAAGGTGAACAGACCTTATTTTCGCGTCAAAATAAAGCCTTCTACGAGAAATAATTTCGTAGGAACGTTTATTTTCACTTCCAAAGGCTGCTACGACGGTTAATTTTTGTGTTTTTCAGACACGCTGCATTAGGGACCCCCCCCCCAAGGTGTGTCATAAAAACATGGTGGCACAAACAAATTTTATTTGGTAAACAGATCTTATTTTCGCGTCAAACGAGAAATAATTTCGTAGGAAGGGGCTGCTACAAGAGGGGTAATTTTTTTCTTCCATTGTGTCACTTCCAAGGGGCTGCAAAACAACTTATTAAAAAATTATTTACAAAGATAATAATGAGTCCGCATATTGGAATGAGTACCTGCATTGGAGAACCACATTCCGCTAGATTGGCACGAGAGCGATTAGCGGTAATAAGAAAATATATTCCTGTGAGAGAATCAGTCAAAAAAAAAATACGCGCATACGAAGACGCAAAATATGGAATTGGCGAATTATCTTCGGAATTATTAAAGCCAGTTACTGAAACAACTGAAAAAGTTTTGCTTGGAGATATAAAAGATCCTGATGTGAGAAAACGCGGAATCCTTCCTGTGTTAAAAGATATCAAGGAGCAAATTCGTGCTCAGCCGCTTCAGGTTGCTACTAAGGATGAATCTCAACAAGTGGAAGAACAAATTGAGGAAGAACCTGCTGGTAAAGAATACGATAAAAGTTTTAGTCCATGGGGATTGTCAATTATTACCAAATTTCATCTCAATACTGAAAATGATTTTAGAATATTCGGTTTTGAGGCCTATAATGCTTTTTCGGATAGACAAAGATTTTTAAATCCCGATGTTAACATTAATGCACGTCAAACATTTGTCGATTACATGTAAGTAGTGAATGGGGATACCCTACGGACAATGGGAATTAGCATTAAAAACACCCCTGGGACACTCTACGGACAATGGAAATTTAACATGGCGAAAAATCGTGGGACACTCTACGGACAAGGGGAATTAACATGGCAAAAAATCGTGGGATACTCTACGGACAAGGGGAATTTAACATGGCTAAAAATCGTGGGATACTCTACGGACAAGGGGAATTTAACATGGGATTTTTTTTTAAAAAATTTTTTAAAAAAAGGGTAGGCAATGGAAAGGCTATCTCTTTTCGAGAAATATGGCTGGCCCTGAAAAGGGCCTTTGGGTTTTTCTTCTTCTTTTATCTTCTTAACTTTTTCCAACATCTTCTTAATTTGTCCATCATTCCTTTTTTCTTCTTCTTTTCTGTTTCCGGCAGCCAGTCCGGGTGGCCCATGGCCCGGAACTTCTCTTGGATTTTCATCCAGTTTGTGTTCAGTTTTTCGAATTCATCCTTTTTTCTTCTATTTTCTTCGTCTTTTCTTTCATTGGACCACTTTTCTTTGATCTTCTTGACCTCTTTAGTCAGCACATTCCTCATTAGTTCTTCAGCTTTCTTAAGTTTTTCTAACCCCCACTTTGCGAAACACCAATCTGTCCATTCTACAACGTCTTCTAAAAAGCACCTTGCACTTGTCACATGATCTATTGCTTCTTTTAACTTACCCACTTTGACATACGGTGGGTTAATTAAACCTCTGATTCTCTTCTCCTCATCTTCTATCATTTCTTTCACGATGTTTACGGCTAAGTGCAGGCTGTTTACTTGTCTTGACACGAAGTCTTTTGTCACTTCATACCTCCATTCCTGTTCAACCCTTTCTGCTACACTCAATCCATCTACCATCCAATACCAACTTCCCATAAGATCGTTGTATAAAGCTGAAGCTGCTGGCATCTTTTTGTTTGCTTATTCCGTAGAATGAGCTCCAATGGCCAACACTGTTAGTTTTATACTGAAAGTGCGGACGTGAAGGAAAACATCCCCTAAAAAACATAAAATTGATATTACCTAGATCATGACCCAACAACGCGCGGACGTGAAGGAAAACATCCCCCTACTTTTTCATTTCATATAATATAACCCCAACTATACTCTTCACATACTCTAAGAAACCCATAATCTACTATCCACACCAACCTACTTTATCACTTACAAACACAAACACACAATCACACAAACACTTACCCTCACATTTTTTTAAAGAAAGAGTTAGTGTTTATATTCACACTACTCTACCTACACACATTGGCAAATCTATCGTTATTTCTTTTCTAGAGTATTGGGTAGCCCTGAAAAGGGCTGTTTTGTTTGGAACTTCATGGACACCTGGTTAATGGTGGCACCTTCCGGGCCTGGCGCCACATACACATCTTATCCCCCAGTTACTTTTTACCTTTTGGGGGGAGAGAGCAGAGGCAGGATATGTCGCTTCAGAATCCCAATTTTCGCTCTCTGGGATTTTGAAATTTCTTCTCTCCTTTTCCTCCTCCTCTTCTTTGTTTCTTCTTTCCTCTTTATATCTTCTTTCTTCTTCTTTATATCTTCTCTCCTCCTCTTCTTTGTTTCTTCTTTCCTCCTCTCTTATCCTTCCCTCCTCGACAATGGCTTCCGCGGCCAGTTCATTTAATATGCGCCTGGCATATTCCAGATGCACATGAAGCTCCAACAGTTTCTCAAGTCTCGTGTTCATTTTTTGGTGTTGATCAATCAACAAGGGTAGCTGGACTGCCGAACGAGTTTCAATTTATACTGAAAGCGCGGACGTGAAGGAAAACATCCCCCTAATAACATAAAATTCATCTTACCTAGATCATGACCAAAAAAAACAACAATGGCGGACCTAAAAGAAACACTCACTCACTTTTTATGCTACCCATTACTATTTAAAATTTTTTATAAATCACTTCAATAGACTATCCACATACGCAAAGCAATCCAATCTAACCCCAAATTTACACCTCAAACACTAAGAAAAGATATCATTTTAATCTACTATCCACACCAACTTATTTTTTAAGCTCTTACTAACACTAACACACCAACACATACACTTCCACTATTAAAAAAGAGTTAGTGTTTATTTTCACACTACTCTACCTACACACATTGGCAAATCGATCGTTATTTCTTTTCTAGAGTATTGGGGTAGCCCTGAAAAGGGCTGTTTTTTTTGTTTGCTATGGCATTCTTTTTTAGTTTCTAAGAATGCGATGTCCTCTGAGGATAGACTTTCTGGCGATAGGTCTGCTTCTTCGGAAAGAGAAGAAGAACTCTTTGGTGTCGATACGACAATCGACAAAGCCTCTGTCAGGTTCAGGTTGCTGCTGCTGTTGCTGTTGTTGCTGCTGTCTCTGAAGTCTGTACTTCTCTGTCCATTCTTCTTTTTCCCTGTTCATTTCTTCTCTGAAGAGCTCTTCTATCAGGTCTTCAGTGATTTTTAACATTCTCACATTCTCTATTTCTTCTGGCTTCGGTATCAGACTGTGTCTGACCCTATGCAAATTCACGTAGGTTTCGTTGAGCTTAGCTAGTTTGGAGCACATCTTCTTAGGAGGATGAGTCGACAATGGATGGTTAGACTGGGAACAAACCGGTTCTTAAAGTTAAAGCGCGGACGTGAAGGAAAACATCCCCCCACACGGTTTTTCGAGCCGCAACGTTCATGAGAGAGATAGTAAGAAATGAAAGAGCATCAATCCAACATTCTTATAGCTAAACAAACCACAAAAGCATTTTTTTCAAAGCACAACATTTTTTATTCAAAAATCACTTAACACTTAACAACAACATTTCTAACATTTTTAACAATAATCCAACACTATAACATCAAACAATTTTTTTCAAATCACAAACATTTTTTCTCAATGGACAATCTACTTTAAACAGGGCTGACAACGTTGTGAATGAAATTGTGATTTCCACTGTTGGAAATCATTAGGCCATTGATGGACACTACGTTTCCTAGCTTGAGACAAAAGATAAGCATAATGGTCACAAAACCATCGATCTACTTTCACATCGTTTCTAGCAGAAGAACGAGGATCGAAATGAGTCACTAAATGTTCTAAGGAATAGCCCAGGCTGTGATGATGCAGAAAATACACACAGTACTGTCCACACACCAAGGAATATGTGCCTTGTAATTTCACATTATTGAATCGGGTGGTTTGAGCATTTCTTCTCATAAAGTCGATGATATCGTCTTCCAAAGGGGGCAATCCGTACGAATCGAAATATTCCACACATCCTTCTTGAGGAAAGTAGACGGCTACCCAGTGGGTTCCTGGGAGATGACTGTCGTCCGTGTTGATCACGTAAGCTTGATGGTCTTTAGGTTTGCGATGAGGGAGTTCATCTTTAGCACAGACGACAGGATTCCAAGAAGCCGTATACGAACTGTGGTTCAAAAGGTAATAAAGTTCCCAGGTATCCATTGTTTTGTGTTTGTTTTCTTCTTCACAGGTAATAATAAGTCGTCAATTCGATCCTGACTTTTTGCTTGAAAATGTCTGACGAATAAACGGTTATTCGTTCTGTTTCCTCACTCTGATTCAGGAGAGCTTCGATACGATGGATCTCTTGAGTGGTTAATGGTGGACAAGAATGTTCACGCAAGTCTTTATACCACTGGTGCAACACGTCTTTGTTCGAGATGAGACTCCAAGCTTCGTCCAGATACTCGTCCAATTTTTCTTCTTGACTTAACATTAGGCATTTATCGTGTTGAATTTGACTAGGATGATCGTTTTGACATCCATAGCAATTTTTCTTGATCAATTCCGTCATTTTGTCGACCAAGTGTTTGGCAAAACAGGAGACTAAATGGGCTTCTTGTTCTGGCCATCTCGACTTCATTATGATATCTTCTTCGTCTTTGTCTTGAGATTCTTCTCCTTTCACGGTCTCCTCACATTCCATCTCCAAAGTTTCTCCACTAGGTAATGAGGGATAACAGTCTTCCATGGCTTTCTAATAATCTAGAATGACTTCTCTCAAACTGTTGATTTCTATCGTATTATCGAATTCTGCATACAGGATGACGTTCACTGTCTGTTTCAGTTGATTTGCAAACTGAAGTTCCACACGCATCTGGCCAGATTTTATAGGGTGGAAATGTCCCTCGTCGCTGCCTTGGTCTGGAGTGAAATCGAAAGCCCACAAAGCGTAGCCTCCGTCATAATCGTCGTACTCAATGCCGTGACTGGTGTTGGTTCCTAACTGACCGGTGGCTTCGTACAGGGACAAGTACGATCTCAAGTAATTTTTGTTGGCAAAGTCAGGTTCGAAAGGTCGGGTACACAAGGTCTTGCCATCGCGACTGACTTCGATTTTCTTCACGTTGAAGTGTTGAAAGTTGAAAGGATTTTCTTTGATGGCTCCGTTGAAGGCTGAATTCGAGACCATACCAAGGATTAAACGCTTGGGTAGCTGTCCTTGGAACAGATGATCTTCGGTTATGGATTGCAGTCCGCTGGGAATGGTGAACGTTTTCACTTCCACACGTCGGATGGGATACTTGGCGGTCGTTCTGCTCAACGTTTGACTGATTTCGTTACCCACTTTGGGTAACACTTCTACGCGTCGTACGTAGAGTTTGGCCTCTTCGATTTTGCTTTCAGGACCCTTAGTAGCATCAGCAGCTATCAAATGGAAAGCGGTACTGCTGCGATTTAGTCTCAAGCGGACATTCACCCCGTTGAGCAAATATTTCTCTTGCAACCACATGTCCAAATGCAAACGATCCATCAGTTCTAAACTCTTTTCACCTAGGATTTTGTCTTCTCTTGCCTCAAAGCCGGGATTGCTTCCATCTGTTTTGTCGAACTTGTCCGCTTCGTCAGCTACCCACAGCACGCAGACATTGAGATGACTATCCTTGGCATCTATTCCGTACGTCAAGAGATTTTCCAAGTAGGCACGGTAAGGGTATGTATCCATGCTGCTGCTGACTAGTTTGTTATTCAAGTACAAATCCACTGAGCTGAACAAGGAATGCATGAAATTGTTGACGGGAGCTATTTCGTCAGTGTCTTCTACTCCACTATCATCTTTTTTTAGAACTTGGACTTTCAAGTACAAGTAACTGCTATTCAGATCGATGTAATCTTCGGGCTGTCCCTTGATTTCGAACTCGATGGGAGCGGAATCGATCAATGAGGAGATGGGGTGAAATTCCACCCACTGAGATTATTGCATCGTCATCATGGTGGGGGGCATGGCAAACAGATCCAGTTCCGTCTTGGAACAAGCGCAAGACTCTCGGTGCATCATTTTTTTTTTGTCTCTTTTCTCAATAATCGAAAACGTCTAAGTCTCGAACGGTTCTTCTTTTCTTGGCCTTTCTAGCTTGAAGTCTGGTGAA
Organism: Sinohyriopsis cumingii; assembly: GCA_028554795.2. Classification (NCBI taxonomy): domain Eukaryota; kingdom Metazoa; phylum Mollusca; class Bivalvia; order Unionida; family Unionidae; genus Sinohyriopsis; species Sinohyriopsis cumingii. The sequence goes on from CM068828.1 coordinate 113,079,883, forward strand.
AGGGTGTTTTCTTCTTCTTCGTCGTCTCTTTCTGCCTTGTCCTTGCTGAATGCTTGACTCGGTAGCGTGCAGGGCATTTATAGGTGTGTCTCGTCGGCCCAAAATGTCTTTGCCCGTTTGCAGCAAGACATTTTTGCCTGCCCTCATGAAGGCTTCTTTAGGGTTTTGTTTGTCGATGATGACATTTTGGAGAAATTCTTTGCCTTGCGTCAGTGCCGCATCTTTCAAGGCGTGCAATCCGCGTGTCACCATCGGTTTCAAGACTGGGGCCACCGAACGAAAGGCCGATTTAACATGTCTCCTAAACCGTGTCCTCGCTGTCGTGCAACCCCTCGGTACACTGGATACATGACTTAAGAGTCGTGAGAGAACCGTTTTCGAAAATGGAGTTTCACCGTGACTTTTCCTTTGGTAAATGGAATATCTTGTCCTAGATCTCCTTTTATAGTAATGTTGACGGTGTCCAAATACGACTTACTGACCGGTAAATAGCGAGGATGTACAAATTCGCGGTGGACATGATAAGTGTTTCCACCTTCCTCGTCAGCGTTCGTGGCAGAATCCACTTTGAAAGGAATGACACGCAGTAACGGCACGGAGGTGTGTCCCACCACGTTGTACTCCACCACATCGGAATACACGAACATCAAATTCAGTCCTTGGTTCAGTTCTACCGGGGTACGAAAATACTTGACAAAAGAATCGTTGTCGAAAATGCCTGGTAATTCGATTTTTTGTTCTACTTGCTTCCTCATCTCCATGTCACCACCCAACATGTCAAACAATCCAGGACAAAATACAATGGTTACGATTTTAGACCGTTCAAATTTCATCAAGAAGCGACGAGCTACTTTGTGGTACTCCATGGTGACACTTTTGTTCTTGACATTGACATTGGAACTCTTAAAAGCTTCCCCAAACACGCCATTAAACTTGGTAGCTATGGTGTTGACCAAATGTTGACCACTGAAATAATAGCCTGGGAGAATGAACAAGTTGTAGGTCCACGTTTTAGTTTTCTCATTATAGGTTTTATTGGTATATGTGCTACTAGTCTTATCCAACTCTTGTTGCAAATGTGAGTCATGAACTTCCACCGTAAAAGTATTTTGCTGGGGAATGACATTGAGGACTTGGGTCGGGTGAATCATTTCTACCAAAGCCACTTCCCAATGGGCTTCGTGATCTAAGGGGATGGCTTGAGGTAATTTGGCCGTGTAACAGCACAACGTGTTGTTGGGAAACACCTCCATGGAACTGTCACTGGGTAAGGTTAAGTAAAAGTGGTTTTGGTGACTCATAATTCCAGAGTTCTGTGGCTGTCCGAGGGGTTAGTGGATGTCAGAGGTGTGTCTCCGCCCAAAATGGGGTTCTGGTTGTGGTTGTTGTTGTTGTTGGAGTGGTGACTGGCACTGGCACTGGACACAACGTTCCCGTTCGAGGAGAATTTCAGGGAGGGATTGGGAAGCAGGTAACCGATGCAACTGCTCAATAAAATGGTCCACAATTGTTTGTCTCCTTGTTGCAAACTCAAATTGGCAATGGCTGCCCCGATGACACAATACACCACGAAGATTTGGCAGAAAAAGACGATTTGCGTTTTAGGCACACGTTCTCCACACCACACCCACAAGGGTTGTTTTTGTAAATCTTGCACAGAAGAACTAGGGGAAGAAGGAGTGGTCGACGTAGCTGCGTCTGATGTGTGAAAGGGCATGATGGTCACTACTTCTTTTTATAGTCGATGACTTGCGAAGCGTCGATCCAAGAATCGAAACTGGGTGGATATCCTTTCCAACGTACTTTGACTTCTTTGACACGTCGTTTGCCCACTTTACGGGTTCTGCGTTCGAGAATGCTTTCGATGTCGTACACGTCATCTTCTTTTTTGGTGACACGTTGTAACTCGGGCAAATAAAACGTTCCTTTGAGTACTTCTCCGTTCATGTCTTCCAATTTATAGACGGTAGGATGACGGCCATGTACTCGTCCAGTGACGCGAAACAGGTCGGTCGTCCAGTTAGGTAAGTAACCTTTGTCGAAAGTGCGTTTGGTTTTGCCAATGCGCACCCAATCTCCTACGGTCAACTCTCCACTTTTCTCGGGGACAGCCCTCGTCGGGGACGTACCAAACAGACGCTCGAACACCAGCACTTCGTTGTCGGGAGTCACGTCTTGCGGGGCACGTCCGATGCTTCGATGGTAAGATTGGTTGTACGCTTGCACCAGGTGCGGTAAGATGTCGATGTACTTCAGAGTGTGGTGATGCGTAAAATATTTCCACATGCGTTCTTTCAAAGTACGTTGAAAACGTTCCACGATGCTGGCTTTGGTTTCGGGATTCTCGGTGGTAAAAAAATGAATGTCACGTTTCTTTAATTCTTTTTGGAAAGCTTGGTTCAGAAATTTGGTGCCTTTATCCGTTTGCCATCGAAGAGGGTGACGACCGCTTTGTTTCAACACCCGTTGCAGGGCTCGCACGAACTCGCTGCTCGATTTGGAAGTCAAGGGCACGACCCAGGCAAATTTGGAAAAGACGTCGATGACACAAAACAAATATTTGTAGCCACGATTGTAGCTGGCCAAATGAGAGACATCGGCTAAATCGGCTTGCCATTGATGATCGATGCCTTCCACTCGGGTGCGACTTCTGGCAAACTTGCGTCGAATGGGTTTGTGTAAAGTGTAGGTAGCTTGTTCTTGTAACCATCGTTGCACTTGAGGTAAACGGAGACTTTTCAGTCGCGTTTTGGCAGCACGATACAATTTTTGAACTCCTGCGTAACCTGCAGGATGGGAGGGATCGTAGTAAATGCTGGCTAAGACTTTTTCCATTTTTGTGTTGGTGTGTTAATAAGACACCCACTCTTGGAGGATGCTACTCTTTTTCTCTTGGGGTATTTTCTTGGATTGCAAGGCTTTGCGTGTGCGACCGGCAATAGGTGTCGAAGAGGAGGATGTCTGAGCGGGGGATATCGGTTCTTGTTTCACTTCTGTCTTCACTTCTGTCTTCACTTTATTTTTCTCTTGTGAGGAAGAAGGGGTGGTCATCATCTTTTTAATCCATCCAATTCTGGAGGTAGGTGGTGTTGTTAACTTGCGTACTTTTTCTGGTGGAGTTTGAAACCCTTCTTCTTCTTCTTTTCCTTTTTCTGTCTTGACCACTGGTACTGGTACTGGTACTGGTGATGGTGCTGGACTTTTCATCAAGGTCTTAAAATCTTTCAGAGTGGGTAGAGCTGTTTCGTCGAAAGCTTTCTGGTGAAAGAGTTGCAGTCGTTGCAAGAGTTGACCGTACTTTTGCGATTTTTCTGTTTCGGACAAATCTTGGCGATCCATCAAGGATTGCAATTCGTGTTGTAACTGGGACATCTCGCTCAAATTGGGATTGGGAGGTAAATGTGGGGTGCGTTGTTCTTGCCACCGATGGTATTCCATCCATCGTTTGTAAGGCACTAAAGCTAGTTTTCGTCCTTCCATGGGGTTGTCAGGGGTGAATTCTGAGATCTTGGGACTTTCGAGGGCCTTTTTATCTTGCTCCCACCAGTCCTCCCAACATGGTTCCCAAGACTCCTTTCAGTATGGGGCCTAACAAGAGAGGTAAAATGCCTCCACGTTGGACCAACATCTTCTTTTTTTGACGAATGGGAATTTTCTTTTGAACCATTTTCCGAAGAACGTGACGATGTTTGCCTAAGCATTGTTTCTGGTGTTTGGACAAAGGGATCGTGCCTTTCAAAACGTTCAAACAACATTCGCACACGGTATCGATGACCTCTTTGGAGGCCGTTTGAATGAGTTGTTTTCGTAGGGGTGGAGAAGCTTTGGACAGGACAGATAACAGGTCCCCATGTTTGGCTAAACGTGGTGGCAGTCCTTTCCTTTTCTTTCCTTGGGGTTTTCTGGAGGGTGACATCTTTGAGTCTTTAGGAGCACCTAAAAACACTGATACCCTACTCGGTCACAGGCCTTTTTATACTGGAACGCGTCGCCACTGATTGTCTTTACGGCGTATCAGTTTGAGGACAGGCATGACACATCGTGCAGGGGTACGTAACGGACTAAATCGAGCCAGTTCTTGCTTGGACAAATCCAGTAAACTTTGTAACATGCCCGATCTTTCATGGACTTTGATTTTGGGAGAAGGTACTTTGTGAGCAACAGCCACTGCCGCTAAATGGGAAGGTCCTGCCACTGGGGAAGTTCTTTTGGGGGTCATCAACGGAGAAGTTCTTGGTGTGGTCAACGTCTCCAAGTACTCTTCAGTTCTTGGTGTCATCAACGGAGAAGTGGATAAACGTGAGGCTGCCGGAGACGCTGTGGCAGGTCGTGGTTTGCGAGTGTAAGGTTGTGTCCTGGCCGAAGTGCCTCTCTTGCGACTAGTTTTCTTCTTCTGTGGACTTTTCTTTTTCTGAGGACTTTTTCTCTGTTTCTTTTTCTGGGGGCTTCTTTTCTTTTTTCGGGGTGGTGTCTGGTAAGAGGAGGGTCCCGCCACTGGAGAAGTTCTTCTCTTTGGGGACCTGGTCTTTTTCTTCTTGGGGCTTCGTTGAACTTTTGTCTTAGGGATAACTTTGTGGGCATTAGGATCCCATCTTAAGAGTGAGCGAATGATGACCCCTCCTAGAGTACCGCTCCCTCCAGGTTTCAAAATGATTTGTTTTTTGGTTTGAGTGTCGATGCGGGGATCGGCCAGTTGGACCAAAGCGACTTTGTTTCGATCGAAAAAGCGTTTGGTTTGATGAGGAATCTGAATGATTCCTTGGAGTAATTGACGTGCCGTCACCGTGAACCATCGTAAGACTTCTTTGAGACTAGCTTCTAAGACACGGGCTCGTGTTTGTGGATCTTTTTCTCGACTGATGCCATACAAGACACGAATCAATTTGACGGGAAGATGCGACTGAAGGGACGTCATGTTCACACTGTGTGAGACAGACGAAAAAGGGTCTGAGGTTTTTATAGATTTTTTTCATGGGGAGTGAAATGAAGTCGAGGACGGAGACGTGTACAGGACAGGCCCTCCGTCTTGGCACCAGTGGTGAAACAAGTGGGTACGAAATCGCAAATCATCGGGGGTCGTAGGTTTCAAATCGACGAGTAAATAGGCGTGTGGTGTTTGAGTGGCATCGTCGTACGCCTGAGTCAGCCAAGGCGTTCCTAACTGTTTGGCTAAGACTTGCACTTGCGATTTATCTCGAGGGCTTTTAAACAAGACCACGTAATGCGCATTGAGACTGATGGTGCGATGGGCTTTACTTTGTTGAAACAAATTTTGGGTGATGTAAATGACACTGGCATTACGGTGATGCCCTTTGCGCGTGAACCACAATTTAATTTCTTCTTCGTCTTCTCCTAACATGTCGTCGAAAATGACCAAACGGGTTTGACGGAAGTCAGAGACGATGCCGTCGTCTTCTTTAGGAATGCCTTTCACAAACACGATGGAATCGCCTTGACTTTCTCGCAAGAGGCTGTACGCCGATTGCCACTCTTTGTAACACCACACGATCCGTTGAGGGGGCCGATCGATCAAATGATGTTTATGTTCGATCAAACGTTTGACGAATTCGGTTTTGCCAGAACCGCTAGGTCCAGCAATGAGCATGTTAAAGGGATGGCGAAGATACAAAGCCTCCCAACTGGCACGATCTAAGTGTTCGTCGATGACTTTGACAGTAGAGGAAGAGGGAGCAGAGACAGCAGAGGTAGCCATGGTGTGAGAAATGTCACTTGTGACACGAAAAACAAACAAGACAAGAGTTTATATACTTTTTCAGAACACGTTTATTGAATGTTTCAAATATGAACACGAAAGACAAAAATACATACAACCCAAATAGTGATGTACAGGAATATAAAACACAACAAAGCGATCAAAGTGGAATATAAACAAGTGTCTGTACAACATGTTTTGGGTAACCAAGATGTCCTAGGGACAGTGTGTAATGTTCTTACAGTCTCTACATGAGGTATTGTCACACAAGTGTCCTCCCGGAATGACCTTTCAGGAATGTCCATGACAGTCCTGTCCTGAAGCGAGTGGTTGTTCTCGGTGACGGGTTCTTCTGGCACCGTCACTAACACAGGTTGAAAAGTAACTTTTTTCCTTGAACAACTCTTGTGCATACTGGGCCACTTCTTGGGTCCAAGCCTCAAAACCCCCCTTTTTCCAGTCACGAACATCTGTCCAATGAGGGTGTAAGTCACAAGCTACACACACATCGTCATACACGTCCTGGGTAGCTAAAAGTTGACGAATCTTTTTTTCCTGTTGAGGTCGAGAAGTATCCAGATGAAACCGCAAGGCTTTGAGCAAAAGGAGTTTTTCGTGACCATTTAAGGCCATGGAGGTGGTAAGTACTGATCGTAAAGAGTCCACAAAGAATCGGCTGGTAAACGAAATCCCAGAAAACAAGTCACTAAGACACACACCACTTGTCGTCCCAAATTGAATGGATACAGTTCTTGTAATAATCGATGGTAATGATCCACGGTTTGAATATGGTCATTGAGTTCCTTCCACGGAATCTGTTGGATGACATGTGACATAAACCGTGGCATGGCAGCCTGTTTTTATATTCTCTTTTTTTTTGGATGCAATACACGTACTTTCTAGCCAGAGATCTTCGTTCTCCAGTAGGGAATCTAAATCTTGCATACTGTAACCGAAACGTCAGAGTTCGTTTAGGTGTTTCCTCTTCCGCTAAGCAGATTCCACGTAAAATATGTTTGTAATCCTTTAACTTGTCTTCCTCAATGCGTTGCACTAGGTGAATCTCGAAGTAACCATAATCATGAACATGTCGATCATTAGCGACCTCAAAGTTTTGAACAATGTCTGACCATTGAAAGAATTTCTGACGAATCAGTTCTCTTATACCATTCAGGTACCAGTGGTTAAAGATCTGGTGACGTATCGGATGCAATTGTTCTTTACGTTTGACTTGTATTTTGACCAGCTCTCGGTAAATGCGTTCTCTCAACTCCACAGGCAAAGCACGAATGTTCTCTTGTAAAGTATCCATGAATAGGTCATACTAAATCCTCTTTGGTCTGACACAAGAAATGTACTGTTTGCACAAACATGGTTTTAATTCATTGTCGAATCTAAATCGTTTCACCACTAATCTACACATTACAATTCGTTCAGAAGTTTCCTCTTTCACCAAGTTGACATTGCGTGAAAGATGTTGGTAATTCGTTAACTCTTCCTCTGGAATTCGATGCAGTACGTTTACAATGTAGTAGATAGCATCGTCCATACCAAACCATTCCTTTTTATAACCAGGAGGTCGTTGATCAATGTCTGTCCAATGGAACACTTTCAACTCAATCAGTCCTTGTATAGCCTGAAGGTACCAGTGGTTCAAACACCGGTGACGTAACGGATGCAATTGTTCTTTACGTTTCACTTGTATTTTGACCAGCTCTCGGTAAATGCGTTCTCTCAACTCCACAGGCAAAGCACGAATGTTCTCTTGTAAAGTATCCATGAACAAATTATTATGGTAAGAAGTTACTTCAATGTCTCGGTCCCACTAAGGGTAAGTAATGACAATTCGGTGACCATCGAGCATGTTCAACGTAGGCCGAATCTTGCGGTTCCCAGTGGTGAAGTGACACACCGCAACTGAAGCACTTGACTTTATCTCCTTCGCCCAAGTAGAAAAATCCGGCTCTGGCTAATTCTTCGGGGGTCGGTCCTCCCAGATACTTAGGCCATTTTCCTTTGAACGATTGAAGACGATTTTCAAAGTCGCAGTATTCCGACAAACGCACAGGAAACGAATATTCGTCTTTCACAGGTTCGTTTCGATGAGGGTTGGGTGACAGGAACAGGAGTTTGCTCAGGGCTGGATGACATCCGTAGGGGGGTAGACGTGAAGGTGAACATTCCCCTTTAAAACGAAACCCAGTAAAATGTCCAAGAGGACGAGCAGCATCGCTTTCGCATCCCACAGGTTTGACACGCACAGCATCACTTTCCATGATAGGGGTAGGGGCACTAAAGTTCCCATGATGCTTTACGGCATCGCTCAGGTCACAAGGTACAGCATCGTATCCATCGCAAGGCTCACAATCGCACTCGTCTGCAAACTCCGTTACGCAATTACAATGGTAACCACATGGACAATCGCAGTTTCCTTCCGGACATTTTCCGTCGCAATGCATGGGTCTTATCCATCCAATATTAGTCACACTAGAGGAAGATACAACTTTTTTACAATCCCCAAACTGGAACGATGTCTCTTTCAAAGTATTCATCTTGTTCGCTCGGTCTTGGTAGTCACGATGAACTATCGATCTTGCCTAGGGTTCCTTTTTTATATACAGACCAATACCGACGTGACCGTACGGTAAGGTGAAATGATTGGGAAGTCGAACTCGCTTCTGGTATACAATTTGATAGATTTTTTCCAAGGGTCGACTGACGATGTGGTGAGTGGGTAAACGTACAATCTTGTTCGGTTGATAGGTGGTCACTTTAAAGTTTCCATCCTCTCCCGATTGCAAGGCTTCTTTCAATACCCCAAAGTTGACCACTCGACTGGTACGATAATTCAGAGTCAGTCCTTTCACTTTGCACGTCGTGTGCACTTCTCCTTGTTTGTCACGGTATTCGTAGCCGTAATTTTTGGGACCGCCACTGACGAAACTTAGAATCTTGTCGTCGGGATGCTCGTCTGTCCAGGCTCCTAAACGGTCTCCTTCGATGTTAGGGTGATGTTGAATCGGGTGATGGATGTAAATGCAGCTGTCCGTGTCAAAGTACAGGACGCGTTCCCCTAACAGTTCTAAAGCTTCGTACAATTTTAAGCGAGCATGGGCTGTCACGTAAGCCGCAATGATGACATTTCCAAAAGGGTCGTCTTGTACAAAGTCCAGATCTTCTTCGTAATTGACCAAGATCAAATTCTCTCGAACGACGTCCACGTGTTTCATGTATTTGGTTTTGTCGTGAATCATCTGGAAATAGCGGGAAGGTTCTGTCAAATATTCCGTCTTGGGTAAACACGGTCGTTGTGCCATTTTGCCCCACAAGCAATTTAACATCACTTTGGCAAACGATCGCCTGCCTTCGTTTTTCTCGATGTGGTCTAAAATGATGCCTTCTTGTTCGTAGTATTTCTCTTTGAATTTTATTTGGTCTTCGGGAGTGTGACACCAGGAAGGATAGCCGCTGGCTTCTTGCTTCAGTTTCAAAAAGGCATCCACGTAGTCGGCGAAAATGCCTTTCTGAGTAGGGTAACCCTTGTGGTACTGTTATGTCTTGGGAAAGTGGCAAATTTCGTACACTTCTAACAGTTGGTATCCCATGTCCAGAGCTTTGAACAATTCTACGCTGACCCAGGTTCCCGTCAAGGCCCGTTCTTCCTGGGTGTGCTGACAAGGCTGATCTTGGTTGCACGTTTCGGCACAAGTACGGCACAAGGGAAACATCAGTTTGCCTTGACAATGGTGAGGTAAGACGGGATGGTATAGGTTCGTGGGAGGCAAAACTTTGCACTTGATCAAGCCTTCGTATTGTCGAATGTTGACCAGGTCGATGTGTTCCGTGAACAATTGCGGGTGCCCTGTAGGAAAGCGACAATATTTGCACACGTAGGGATACAGCGAACACACGTCCAAGTATTTGATTTCTTCTCCTTTCTCTTCGTCGGCTTGGTACAGCAAACAGGTGGCATTGGTCCTTCCTCTGTACAAACTATCCCTCGGGTTCAACGGGTCCATGAACTGGTAACTTTCCACGAGGCGTTTAAACTCGGGATCGGTTTTCATACGGTGATCGTACTCGTGTTCCCACATTTCCACCACTTGGTATCCTTGCTGTTCTAACTTTAGGCGTCGCTGACAAGTGTCCTGGTACAGGTCTTCCATGGTTCGTTGCAAAAACTGATTCTTGGTGCCACGGTCAGGGTAACAGACGGGACATCTGTGAAATAAGCAACCGTTAAACTCGTACACGATCTTGGGGTTTTCTAAGTCCCAGCCATCGACCGAATACGTTCCGATGGTCTTTTCGCCCCCTCCGTTGCGGGCATGCTGAATCCACTTGTCTTCCTTGTCGCACAAGTAATGTAACCAACGTAGGGCTTTGACCGAGTATTGACGTTTGACAAAGTGGGTCGTTTGAGGACTGATGACAGCCACGGTCTTTTCAGGCATGAATCGTTGTCGATACACTAAGGAACACGCTTTGGCAATGGTGCAAGCTTCTTTCAAAGGATCGACCCCTCCGTGTTCCATGAACAGTTCTCGAAATTTTCCACAGCAACGCCGTAAAATGTCCACGTCGGAACGACAATACTTTAGCATTTCTTCCTGAAAGTCGAAAGGGTCCGAGGCGTGAATCTGGTACCAAGCGTAGAAAGCTTCTCGTTGTTCGGTACGCATGTTGTCGGGGTTGTAATAGTGAGCCTCTGGTAAATTGGGTAGAACGGCGTGTTGATTGGCTTCCGTATTGAAAAAGTGTGGAAAGTACCCTTTAGCCATTTCTGTCATTCCAAACGTTTTAGGCATTCGACTCAAAGGCATGGCCAAATAGCTCATCGAATCTTTAAACTGTACTTGTCCCACTTGCATGAAAATGATTTTGGCTCCGTTCAAAGTCACTTTAGGACGTTCGGTGCCTTGTTCCGTATAGTACCTCAAAAGAAACTGTCCATCGTATCCGGAGAAATTGTGAGCCATCACCGTGGCATGGCGATGACAATCTCCGTAAAGTTCGATGTCCTCTTGGCTCCACGTCTTGTCGATGGGGTCTAAGACCCATTGGGCAAAATCGGCTAACGTGTTCGGTCCCCGAAAGATTTTTTCACGTCCTCCAGGAATCTTGCTGCAGTGAGGGCAATGACTGAAGATAGGTTCTTGAATGCACTTCTCGCACGCTCGATGAGCCACGCAGAAATTAGGAATGTGAATGCCGGTCTCTTGCATGCATTCAAAATCGAAAAAGATGAAATTGCCTTTCTTCTTGTGACCATCCTCTTTCTCTGGTGGGGGTTGGTATTTTTGCACGTAACATTGGTGTTCCAAGTCCACGATGTGGTGACAAATGTGACATTTTTTTCTTTCCTCGACATACGTGTGCCTTGGTACTATTGGTACGTATGACTTGTTCACACGTAGGGCACAATCTCAGCAGTTGACAAGCGCATTTCTTCTGTGAACCTTGCGTTTTCAGATGTTGTTGGTAACAGGTAGGGCTGACAAACGTGCGCAGACAAGTTGAACAAGGCACTGGTTCTTCGCTCAGACAGGGTTGAGAGGCCAAACATCCTGAGCATTTCCATCCACAATGTTTGTGTTGCTCTCGATTATTATAACCATAGTCACATTTCTCACAATAATAACCGTATATTAGGAATCCGGTGATACTGGTAATGGTATCGAAATGGTCATCGTGATGATAAACATGAATGTATTTTCCGTCCTTAAAATCTTGGCCTCGAAACAATAGAGGCCCGCGCATTTCTTGAGGGTGCACTTTCAAGGTGTAGCGTGGAGCTAGGACATCTTGCAATTTTTGCATCTCAGGAATGCCGCAGGGTGTGTCTTTGGGCAGTCCGGCTTGTTGTAACAGGAGTTCTGCTTCGTTTCGTTGTTTGGCTCGGTCGGAACGTTGAATAGTGTCCCAGGTTCTTTTCCATTCTACCGTGTCGTTCTTGTTGGCATAGGTTCGTCCCACCACGATGGCACGGGCTAAACACATCTGGTCATGAGGGTTGTCAATTCGGACGAGACTCGTTTTGGTGTTGCAAAGGTCGTCCACCAATAACATCTTTTTGCGTCCTGTCCCTTGAGGAGGAGAGACGTGGGTCATGTCCAGTGTGGCTTTACCATCGGTGATGTCAAACTGATCATTAGATTGTTGTACGTGTTGAATCTTGTCCATGACTTTGGAAGCAGTCAATTCTGCAGGGGTGCTAAACTCGATCCAAACAGGGGATTTCAAACCGTCGTGCTGTATGGAAAGTCTCAAGCGATCGTCTTCTTTGGGTTGACATTGTCGCTTGAGTGAAGTGAGCAGAGAATCCCACACTCCGGTGATGAACCCTTCTGCTTTCTCTAACGGTACTTCGGACTTGAAATCTTTAAACTTCACCGTGTATTTGCAAGCCGTGGTTCTAAATTTTCTAGAGGAACGCTTTTCCGTCTCTCGAATGGAATAGTATTTTTCAGGGTTGACTAAGGGTGGTGAAATTGGTTTAGAGGTTTCAAATTCTGGTTCACTCATGTCCTCTTCAAAATCACTGGCATGAATTTGTGCCAAGATTTCAGCCCTGGTTCGAGGCGATAGATCACGTTTCTGCCTCTTACTTTCTTCTTCTTTCTTCTCGAATGAATTAGATCGTTTCATCTTGAAAGCAAAAAGTCAAATGACTCAAGTTCAAACACCATGAGCTTCTTTATAGTCATAGCAGACCAGCGTATATAAAAGGGTGTGTGTCTTGTCCTTTCACTATTCATTTCACTCTCAAGCCGAGCACAACGATGGAAGAGACTAACCAGATGGAACGTTTCGTCAGAGCTTTGCGAGGGGTCATTAGAAAATTCTCTTCAGACCAGCCTACGGACTACTCTCCTTCCTTTAGAGATAAAAGTCAAGATACCTGCTATATCTGTCAGAAGAAAGGGCATTGGTCTTCAGAGTGTCCAGACCGTCAAACAAGAACAAAAACAGGGACTAAAAAAGACAAAAGTCAAGATACCTGTCATTATTGTAAAGAAAAAGGACATTGGTCTCCAGATTGCCCAAAAAAGAAACAAGAGGAGTCAGAAGAAAAGAGGGATTCTTCAGAAGAAGAGAGGGATTCTTCGAAAGAAGAGAGGGATTCTTCGAAAGAAGAGAGGGATTCTTTAGAGGAAGAAGAGGAAGAAAAAAGACAATTATATTTACAAGAGGCAAAGAAACAGGAGAAGAAGAAAAGAAGAAGGGAAGAAAATGAGGAAAAGACGGTGAAGAAATTCAAAAAACAGAGAGACTAAACAAGGAGAAAGAAGAAGTCAATGAACTTTTAATTAAAGTGTTGTGTTGTGAATTGTGAATTGGATTGTAAAAAATGGAGAAAAGAATAAATTAATGATAAAAGGTAAGTGTCTTTGAGTTTTGATTTTAAAATAAGAAGCTACACTCACGCACTCATACACAGACACGTACTATAAGGGTAAAATGGGTGGTTTTTTTGAGTTATTGGCAAATTGAAATTGTATTTCTTTTCGAGAAATGTGGGTGGCCCTGAAAAGGGCCTTTTATTGGTGTAGGGGTGAGTTTAAGCAATCAACTTTAACTGCCTTATGCCTTTGCCACGGCCAAGGCCTACTTCTGGACTGCGTAATGTTGATGATGATTGGGTTGAAATCACTAAGGGTGGTACGGTAGGCTTAGTCACAGGGTTGACGTGTTTAGCTCGGGAAGGTCGTATTCTCTTCGGTCGTGATAAAGAAGTCTGATACATTTGTTTCAGACTTCTTAACTCCGCTAAAATGTCCAACAGTACCGTGACCGTTTGATTTTCACCTTCTTGTTTCTTTGCTGCTGCTACTTCTTCTTCTTGCTGTTGTTTTTTTCTTACCTCTTCTTCTTGTTGCTGTTGCTGTAGGAGAAAAGCCTGTTCCTCTTCCTTTTGTCGTTGTATAAATTTCTCCAATTCTTCTTTCTGTCTCTGTCTAAAATTCTCCACTTGCGGTAATGAAGAAGGTAACGAAGGTTCCGGAACAAATTCTTGCGAGGAGAGAAAATCCACAAAATCCCAATTCACCTCTTCTGAAAGTAAGTCCGAGTTCCCTTGGGCAGTCTCCCCTGCTGGTGCACCCCAATGGATCGTTTTCTGAGTTTCCGTCATGTTGAATCACTGTCGCATAGATTGACTGCACACAAGCGCTAGCGAATCTATATAGACTACGTGACGTCACAGACTGCACTCTTCGGATTGGATGCGGGCTGACTGAATTCTGTAACGCGTGTTAGGATTGGTGAATGAACTCAATCCGTTTCAATCCTTCCTGTCCCTATAAATAAGCGCCGTTCACTGCATTGATTCACCTATTCTCGGAGCCTCAACATGTGGACAGACGTTGAATCTTCAACCCTTGTGTCAACAATGATGTTCAGGACGGACATGCTCATGTATGTCCGATCCAAGTGGACCGTTGTCCACAGGACTAACAGCAGCCTGTGGATAAGAAGAGTCTATATAGAGAGACAAGGTTGCCTCAAGAGGACTCTGATGTATGGCCCTGCTGTAAGACGAAGTTTGAGGACAAGAAGATGTCGCAAATGCCCTTTATGTTAAGGGCATATTAACATAAACCAAAGGCCCTTTTCAGGGCCAGCCATATTTCTCGAAAAGAGATAGCCTTTCCATTGCCTACCCTTTTTTTAAAAAATTTTTAAAAAAAAAATCCCATGTTAAATTCCCCTTGTCCGTAGAGTATCCCACGATTTTTAGCCATGTTAAATTCCCCTTGTCCGTAGAGTATCCCACGATTTTTTGCCATGTTAATTCCCCTTGTCCGTAGAGTGTCCCACGATTTTTCGCCATGTTAAATTTCCATTGTCCGTAGAGTGTCCCAGGGGTGTTTTTAATGCTAATTCCCATTGTCCGTAGGGTATCCCCATTCACTACTCATGTATAAGGCCAGATTAGGTATTTCTCGGATAGACAAAAAAGGCATAAATTATATTGCATTTATGCAGGGGTATAAGCGAGAAAAGATAGAATCTAAACAAGTAGTGACACCAAAACCGCGCTAGGAAGCAGAAGAGGCACCTCTACCGCATGAAGTATTTACCGAGGAGGCACTTGATGAATTTAATAATAGATTTAAATTAATTGATATTGCCTTGCATGATTATGATAAAAGAGAGAAATATTTAAAAGACAAATCCCACGCTGAACACATAACATCTGGTGATTGGATTCCCACGGTATATTTTGCCAGCAAGAGAACAAAAATTGTTAAAAATAACCCGGAATATATTAAATTTCTTGGGGAGATTAAAAAAGAAAAAGAATTAAT
Source organism: Sinohyriopsis cumingii (assembly GCA_028554795.2). Taxonomy (NCBI): domain Eukaryota; kingdom Metazoa; phylum Mollusca; class Bivalvia; order Unionida; family Unionidae; genus Sinohyriopsis; species Sinohyriopsis cumingii. Next base: position 113,094,907 of record CM068828.1, read on the forward strand.
TAAGTCAAGAAAGAAAGAAGCAGAAAAAAATCCGATTCTTATGTTCAATGAAAGAAGTGATAAAATACTAAAAAATAGATCTAGAGTAGCTGAAATTGCTGCGTATGATTATGATGCCAGGGACAGGTATTTATTACAAACGTATGTTAATCTTGTCAGTGAAGATAAATGGCCAACTTATGTATATTTTGCTCACAAAAATAAACCAGTTGATCTGGAAGATCCTGATTATAAAGAATTTCTCAAGGAAGTATCTAGGTTGAAACAGCAACCTGAGGTTAAAGAAGAAGAACAAGAAAAACCTTATGATTTATTGGAAGATATTTTGGGTGATTCACCAAAAACCGGCAGTGGTTATTCTGTTTGTCCTGACAGCGTTGTCAATGATGAATCTCGCCTTGAGGTGCTTGTTGGTGGGAAACGAGCTGGAAATAACTCGCCCGAGATAGTCATTGAAGCATCGGACATTTGCCAGCGATTATTTCGCGGTGGTATTATAGATTCTCACATTTACAGGGAACTCATAGACGAACTTGTCGATTAGTTACTAGAATAATGAATAATGATCGTTCACAAATATCATCGCAGACCTACACAGGTTCGCGTGATAAATTCTCGATTGCCCGTATATAAGTACATTCACGGCAACGGAATTGGCGATATCGTTAAAAGTCTCGTAAAAAGAGTAGCTCCTAAAATCGGACCTTTAGCTAAGCAACTGGCAACAAAGGTTATAGGAAAGATTGGCGAGAAAGTTATTTCTGGTGTTGGTGATTTGGCTAGCAAAGGCTATGAAAATATTAAAAATAAAATAATAAATTTGATACGCGGAAAGAAAAAACCACCGGTTAAATTACCTAGCACTGACGTAATGCCTAGCGACGTTAGTAAAATAATAAACGACGCAGCAAATCAAAAATTAGATGAATTAGTAAAACAAAAATTGGTAAATCAAGAAATTGGTAAATTAGCAAATCAGGAGTTAACAACTAAGGAAGCCAATAAAATTGCCAATCAATTAGCAACAGCTAATCAGTTAGCAATAGCTGATCAATTAGCAAACACAAGTTTTGTATCAGGTAGTGGTCTTCGTTTTAGACGATAATCTTTATAATAAAAATGTTTGCACGAGTACCTAATGAAGTATTCGACATGGACGAGCCCGTAGGCAGGGATACGTCTGTGCGTGATTTTCAATATTATTCGTATGACACAGAGATACCAAATGCGTCTGGTCGTGTTGAAATTCAAGTTCATGACACAACAAGATATTTTCTACCATCCAAGGCGTTTATCGAATTTGCTGGTGAAATTATAAAAACCGATAATACCGCCTACGCAGATAATTTTAAAGTCGGATTTGTCAATAATGGTATTATGGCGTTATTTAACAGCGTCAAGTATATGATTGACGGAAAAGAAATTGAGTCAATTACCAACGATGTTGATTTAGCAACAACAATTATAGGCCTAGCTAGGTATTCAGATGATCTTCCCAGGTCAGCTGGCCCTTGCATGATGTTTTCCAAGGATAATTCTGACTTTGCTGATCACAAACCATACATTATCAGACGACCAAAAACTCATGCTGGCGACGCCGACGTTAACGTCGAGGATATGATAATCAATGCTAATCCAAGTTATAATCTTGGATTTGCCACGCGAGTAGCTATGTTAACAGCAGGCCAAGAAGATTTTCCTGTGCGATTCCGTTATCACATATATTTGGATTTTGCAGACATTTTAGAAAAGTAATTTTCGGAGCGAAACACACAATTGTGTTTACCAGAAAAGATAACAGCAATGATGCTATCTGGCGAGAAGGTGTTGCTGATGAGGCCGCCGACGCTGCTAACGCTGGTAAAGTAATATTAACTAAATTTACTCTGTGGATGCCAGCGATAACTCCGTCAATGATTGAGGAAGAAAAATTACTCTCATTTATGGATCAGGGCGGTAAATCAATTATGTCATGGTTAACAAAGACAACTGACTCTACAACTACCAATATTAATGGTGATTACACCTGGCGTATTGCATCACAGCAAGGTGTCTCTGCACCTAGGCATATCTTTATCGCTTTTCAGAACAACAATAGATATCATCCAAAACGTAGTCATATGATATTTGATTTAGTTGCCGCGACAAATGTATCGCTGAGAATAAACGGACCACAAGAACCATCCGAAGAAATATCAATAAATTTTGCCAATAACTCGACGGCTCGTGCGTATCATCGCTTGCTGAGTTTCATGGGCCGGGATCAAAATATTGACACGGGATTGCAAATATCACAGTTGGATTTCAATACTCACTATCCTATCTATTATTTTTCACTGGAACATCTTGATTTGGTAAAACAATCCGTCGTTGATATACATTTCAAAGCTAACATTAACACACTTGGAGCTAACCACAATCCCGGTAATTCTCAGCGATAGAACAATGATTCTAGAAGGCATTAGTGGCCGAATGAGAGTTATTGACGCACCTGTGGAAAAAATGTGATTTAATTTAGATTGAACTGATTATAAATAATGCCGTACGATCATGTTAGTGTGACTCTGACTCCGGGTCAGTCGAGGAAACTTCAATCGGCGACGACAAAAAAATGCGGCGTGAAATTAACGCTGAAAAACACTCAAATTCAAGGTGGGCCTAATAAATTATCGCTAACTAAAACTCAGCATGGACATTTCGTCAAGGCTAAATTGGCAAATTCTGGCGTTCATGTCAATCTTAACCCGGGTGCCATCAAAGATATGATTAAAATTGGTGGATTTCTTCCATTATTAGGCGCTATTCCTAGTATTTTGGCTGCAGTTGGTCCGTTAATAGCAAAGGGCGCATTAACAGGTGCGGCCGGATGCGCAGGTAGCAAAATATTAGAAAAAATAACAGGAGGCCGATACGGTAAAAAAAAGGGCAGCGGCGCCTATCTGAAACGGCCCAAGTACGGATTCGGCCTAAGGCAACCAGGAACATACCGTCGTCAAATATAGATTTATCTAACGAAGCAAGAGATAAAAAAATAAAGTTTTTTAGAGGCGTGTTTATGCGAGATCAACTACCCGACAAACCAAACCTTAATGAGACCGGAATAATAAATCTCGATTCAAGTACCGGTCCCGGAACGCATTGGGTTGCTTACGCGATTAATCCTCGCGAAGTTATTTATTTTGACTCATACGGGTTGGCGCCGCCGAAGGAATTTCTCAATTGCGTATCGAAATTAAAAGTTCCAATCTGGTATTCGACGTTACCAACGCAAACATTAACAGATCCACCGATATGCGGTCCTGAATCAATTAATGTTCTTGATGCGATTTCAACGTCGCCGGGTCCGTATCACAAAATAGTACTTGAATATACGATTAATAAATATGGTTGACATTTATGGAAGATCGCTTTACAGGAAAACAACAACAACCGATATTGATTTATCCAAATACGCGACAAAGGAGGATCTTAATAATCTTCTATCGATAGCAGGAATAGACCCTGATGATGTTGTTATTTTTCAAGATAAACACGGAAAATTGCGGTCAAGTAACGTTAAAATAACTGATATAATCAAGCGAGTTGAATATAACGCACACGTGAATGATTTTGACCGCTTGAGAGAATTAGCGAGAAAAGCCGGTAATGAAATTAATGAATTCACGGCAAAGTTGCTTTTAAAGGCCGATAAAGCAAACACCGACGAAGATTCCAAAAAAATAAACGATTATATTGCAAGAATTAACGAACACGTAGGAAGAATCAACGAAAATATAAGAAAAATCGACGAGGATATTACAAAAATCAACGAGAATATTGAAAAAAACAACGATGATATAAGAAAATCACGAAGAAATCTCCGAAAAGACATTGATGATCTTATTACCGCGTTGGCTCTCAAAATTGACCTGGAAAAATACAACGAAGATATTACTAAAATTAGCCTTGACGTTCGTCAAAAGGTCGATATATCATTGTATGATGGAGAAATTCGTGACATTAGTGCGAAAATTGTTAAACTTACCGAGAATATTAAACTTACCGAGAATATTAAACTTCCATCAGTGACGCCACAACAAATTATTAATCTGCAATTTACAACCGCGTCGGGATTGTCAACGTGGACGCCAGAAAATAGCACATTCACGTATAATGCGCCAGTTACCGGTGCGTATCGAATATACGTTTTTTCCAAAATAAGATTCAGAATAATAGCTAAAGATTACAAATGGCGCCATCTCAGCGATAGATATCTTGGATTTTTAATTATTTTACTAAGGAAAGATTCCGAAGAAACATTCGAGCTAGAGCCGCAAGAACGAACTGTTGTAACGCCGACAAATTTTTTCTGGTGTATAGAATTTATCGCTGAAATACCATCACCATTTAGCTTGACAGGAAATTAATAATGACCGCGTCGGAGTACCGATATAATCAGGCGCGATCGTGGCAGGATTCGCTAAAATTATCCGTTGATGAATACTCGGCAAAGGTAAAAATATCAACGGAGGTTAGTCACCATTGACGTGGCCGTGTACACGACAAGCGCGATTATCGCCGGCGAGGGAATAATATTATCCGCGGTAAGAATGATGGCACCGGTCGCGGCAACGATAATTGTTTCCACGTCAACGACGATCGCGGGCGTGTTTAATATTGTTGCAAAAAAATTATCTTCGTGCGCGAATGCAAAATTATCTTTGTATGCAAGTAAATTAACCGCGGTCACGGCAGCGTATTCGAAATTATCGTTGTTGCTTTCTGAGAGTCTCAACGATGGAGTTATATCTGATTATGAATTTTCTCTGATGGTAAAAATTTATTCCACGATTGAACACGTGGATGTTAATAATGTCAGAGTTGGCTCAGATTGTGACAAACACAACGCCGTCAGTGACAACAATGATATTAGCAAGTTCGACTAAGCCTGAATTTAGTATTAATTTTCCAACGCCAATTAGCGTCAACGAAATTGCGCTGTCACAATTACGCGTCTATTATAGCTGGCCCAATATTAGATCAAAATCATTTGGTGGCCTATCATCAAATAACTCGCTTGTTTTCGCTAATAAAAACCGCTCTGATGGCACTCCAGATTGGATCGCTGTTGGACTACCAACGGGCAGCTACGAGATTGAATAAATCAATAAAGAATTCACTTATAGAATATCAAATATAACCGGCAATGCTGAACCAGGCGTGAAAATATCCATACATGAACCAACGCTAACGTAGACGATTGAAATAAAATCACCATACATCGTCGATATTTATCAATCTTTGATTAGATCCATTCTAGGTTGGCCTGAAATTGCACCTGCAATCACAGATTTACCGGAGTCACCGGAGCCTGTGAAATCCGATTATGTCAGCGACAAGAGAGATTATCATGGAACGTTGGTGTTTGAATCTGCGATTTACGATGTTAGTACTCTTGTAGATGATTATAAAAATAACTTAATATTTTTTACCTTTACTTTTAAAGGTAAACATAATCTAGAATGGGAATTTTATCTCAGAGGACATCTCATCTCGATGCTTAAAATTCGAAACAGAATGACACCCAGAAATTCCGCAGAAATAATGAGAGATATTAATGAATTTAATCAAGAACATAAAAAACAACTAAATTTACTGCGAAATTATTTTCAAGAATGTATTTTTGACGTGTCAAGCTCATGTAGTGATATTATCCAACACGTGGAAATATTGAATCAACTTGCATATTATATTGAATCTTATCATCAGATGTTTATTCCAGCAATAATTAATGACATATCATTTGCTGGTGGTAATGAATGGATTGGTCACGATATTACTAAAAATTCAGGTAATAAACAAAAATTTATGGACGAGTACGGGTTAACCGAGGCAACGTTGCCGGATTTTAAATTCCCCGGTTATAAAGTTGATGAAATGATAAAATCCGTCACTGATACCATTGATGAGTTATTTTCGCAATTACACGCCGCGTGGGTCAAAAAATTACCGCCAGCGTCGATACTTAGGCATAATAATGATCCAAACGAGAAAGGACGGCGTATTTCACCAGGCATCGTAAATATATCCGATGTTATCGTGGTTAATCTTCACGCGGATGTCATCGACGGCAGTTACAGCACAGATACATCAGTGTCAGAGCGGGCCCAACAAGGATTTGTTCTTTATTCGTTTGCCCCGGACGTTTCTCCGGGATATTTAATAGTGAAAGAACCTGTCAATCCGTTTTACTTGCGATGTCATAATCGATTATTGTCAAGAATTAATTTTAAGTTAACAAATCAGCAGGGAAATTTGCTTGATACGCGCTGCGAAACATTAAGTATCAATCTCCTGGTAAAATCTTAAGAATCATTCGATTCTCAACCTGTCTACGGTAAAAAAAAATCGATAAAAAATAAATAAAAATCAGCAAAAACTAACAAAAAATTATTATTTTAATTTTCGGTAGTTCGTGGTCAAAAAACAAGAAAAATCAGCAAATTCCTTATTTTTGAGGGGTAGTTTGGTACTTACAATCAAAAATTCTTAAAGAAAAATCAGCAATTTTTCGTTTTTGAGGGGTAGTTTGGTACTCAAAATTAAGAAATTTGTGCAATTTTCCCTGTTTTTTAGTAAAAAATAAATTAATTCAGTAAAAAAATAATTTATAAAATAAATAAAAATAAAATAATTTGTAAAACAAAGAAAAATCAGCAAATTCCTTATTTTTGAGGGGTAGTTTGGTACTTAGAATCCAAGATTCTTAAAGAAAAATCAGCAAATTCTTTTCTTTGAGGGGTAGTTTGGTAGTCAAAAACAAGGAATTTGCTGATTTTTTTTTCTGATTTTTAGTAAAAAATAAATTAATTCAGAAAAAAAAATTTATAAAATAAATAAAAATAAAAATAATTTGATAAAATAAGGCAAAAAACAAGGAATTTGCTGATTTTTCTGGATTTTGAGGGGTAGTTTGGTAGTCAAAAACAAAGAATTTCTTGAATTTTCTTAATTTCTGAGGGGTAGTTTGGTACACAAAACAAAGGAATTTGCTGATTTTCCTTGTTTTTGATATAAAAATTATACCTCACGAGGAAATTTCCAACATAAGACATCATCGAAGTATGAAAATAAATTCTAGATTCTGATGCAATTTTAACATAATCAGCCGCGAGAAGAAATTCCGCGCTGTGAGAATCTTCGATTTTTCAATCTTTGATTCTGCTGATTCGTCGTTGAAACTCATTATGAAATTCATTCGCTATTTTGATCAGGGAAAATGACGTTAAATCTGGTGAATCATCACCGATAATTGGTATTATTTCGCCGTCACGAAACGTGAAGGTCATTATTTTATCTTGTGGTAGCAAATAATGATTGCAATTTTTATCAATTATCATTTTTTCGTAAAAATAATTGTTTGATAATACGTTTAATGCTGCTAAATCGTTTATACTGCACATTATATTTAAAAATCTTTGATTTTAAATCAAGAATCTTAAGAATCTTTGATTAAGTATCTTTGATTCCAGAAATTTGTGCAATTCTGAACTCTCACTTGCTAATTTTTTTTAACTGTCTAGCGCGCGCACTAATAATTTTTCTTGATTCGTATTCGTCAGATAATTCCGATCTTATTTTTTCTACCGACGTTGACAACGCAACAAAATCCTTAATTTGTTCCTCATTGACGGACGCCAGCGATTGATACATCGCAGAGTGAATTTTCTTTATAAATTTATATTCGGACGGCAACACATACCTGTGCTCGAGTTTGTTTTGAACTAATATTTCAAACTCAGAGATGATTTTATCAGTATCTAAATCCGCAGATAAATTTATATTTTTATTTTTCAAATCTTCGATGGCGTCAATGACATTGCTGATATTTTCTTCGTTCATATACTTATTTTGTATCTTTAATTTTGTGGAAATCTTAAAAAAATAAAATATTTTGTTGCGGAAATTTATTTTTTTGAGATTCTTTAATTTTGTAAAATTTTTAAAATTTAAGTACAAAGGTTTTTCTTTGTGGATCAAATACTACCGGAAGATATTGAAAATGAATCCATACTCCAAATTTATATGAGTATGTTGCATTGATTATTCGGTCAGCGACTCTGTGAACTGATGCGCGATTAATACCAAAATATTTTGCAGCAGAACTCATTGACGTAAATATACTTTCCTCGTTGGTTTCCTTATTTATTGATTTGACTGCTCTGCAGATTTTGTATCCGCCGTTGTTGCCAAATCTGCAATTTTCTCTGTGAGTGACCGCTCGAAGATTAGATATTCTTTTGTTAAGTTTATCTCCGTCAATGTGGTCGATAACAAATTTATCTTTGATTGGTCCGTTAAAACACTCATATATAAATCTGTGATTGAAATAATTTTTACCTCCGGCTTTGAAACGAAGATAAACAGAATTACAAATCACACCGACATGATTTTTTGTTTTGATATATCTAACGACGCCGTCAGATGATGCTACGTATCCGCTAATCGTTGGATGATTTTTTTGAATATTTGATTCATATATGATTATTTATTTGTTTATATCATTATTTGTTTGAAATCTATTAATATAATCTTCTTCGCATGTTATAACCGTGGATGATTTTTTATCGTAATATCGCTTCAGTTCCCGATAACGCATTCCACCACATCGAAAACATAATCGAGTTTTCCCGCGCGTGCCAACTTGGCAAACCAAGCATCGTTGCGGTCCTTTGCTTAAATGTTGAATTGCTTGTATGTGCGCGCCACAATATTCTTTTCTGCATGATTTATTGCAGTAATTTACTGAACCGATTAAGAGCCATTTGCAATGATTCATTATTATTTAGATATTTGTTTAAAATATAACAATGGATTTATTTGACCTCAATGAGGCTGAATATGACATTTCTGACGCTGATCGAGCCAAGAAAGAATTTTTCGACGATGGAGCGGTTCATACTTGGTCAACTTGGAAAACAAATTCCATTGATGCGACAATGAATATAGAACGAGCTAAAAAAATAATCGACCATGTGAAGAAAAATCACCCCGCGGAGAAATTTATTTTTGGAATAAAATTCATCGCACAAATGCCTGACGGAATTTGGATTATTCGTGATAAACGAGATCCTATACGCGGCGGTAAGAAAAATGTTATTCTTGACGCGAATTCAAAGCCAGGATTGTTATTAGGCATTGATGGTCCTTATTACGCCAAGGCATACCCGGTTAGCGCAGTTGTTTATGGAATTTACCGGCTAAATAACAATCCAGACATTAAAAATCTACCCGCGATGAAAAAATCATCGGTGATAAATTGCGTAGCTGAGCGCGTAATCGAACACATGAAAAATGCAAAACGCGGATCTGGTTTAACTCAGTTAAGATTGGAAAAAATAAACACCTGGGCGGAGACTGTTGCTGATGGCGCATCAATAGCTGACGTGGCTGTGTTATGAAAAAAATTAAAATTTCCAATCTCGGTAAAAACACTATCGGGAGAAATTTTATATTCGTCGCCGTATAAATCTCGAGGAGCGCCAATTGAGATTGTTTATCATAACTCTCACGCGTGGTCGCATTCGGTAACGATATTTCCACGAGAACGCGTAGTTAAATTTTATTCCGATAATTCTGCGGAAGATAATTCTGCTATGTTTAGATTTATTAGCGAATTAAGTAAATCAGATCCAATATCAGTTTGGTTATTTTCCAGCGAAGATAAGTATGATCAATTTGTGTTGCCACGCGGTGACATTTACAGAAATAAATCTTTACATGAATCAATGAGTGAATTAGCGGTAAGATATTCGGCAAATCCTGAGCAATTACTAACTAACTGTTTTACCATTCCGTCAGTTGCTGCTCACGCGCCAGAGAGAAAAACTCATGGAAACCAACGCGGAGTGAATTTCTTGCTGATATTCAGATGAGTTGTATCGAATATGGCCATGGTGGATTGTGGAATGCCAAATATGATTATGAAAATATGATATCCGTTGATATGTCCGCGTGTTATCCTGGAAGTTTTCTGGGATACGGCGACTGCGCTGAGTATTTTGCTAAATTTGGTCACCCTACCAGTGAAATGACTAGAGTTGCGATTAACGGGCCATTACCTGATTTTGTTATGACTGGATTTGCTCGCGTTATATCATTCGAATTTGCTGAAAATTTACATAAAATTTGTTACGTTTGGTTTGGCAGGCCTTTTCCTGAGCGTCGTTGGGTCCACACAGCGCTGCTAAGATATATGTTGGATTCGTCAATGTTAAAATTGCTAACGGTGAGCGAGGCAATTATTTCGTATAAAAAACAAACTAATGTGTGGCTGCCAACGGATTGCAATAACGCCAAAGACATTGGAAGAAAAATAATCGGCAAATTTACTCAAGGTGGCTCTGTTGATCATAAACATCGCCATGCTAGATTATTCATCGACGATGCTGAATTGGATTTTATAATCGCCGATACAACATCGCGAGGTATATTTTGTAACAGAGAAAATATCATCGTTGACGGAACAAAGTTAGGTACCGTAGTTAGTTATCTTGATGGGGAATCGCCGCAGTATACTCATTTAAGATCGTCAATGCTCGCTTATGTAAGTATAAATTTACTTTCTATGATAAATAAATTTTCTGACATTGCAGTACGAGTAGCAACTGATTCGTTTTATATCGCTGATAAATACCTGCCTAGGTTGGAAAATCTCATCTCGGATGGTTCTTGGGGCACTTGGAGAATAAAAAACGAAGATATTCTTGGATATTGCGAAGACGCAGACGTTGAAGATGGTGATGAATTTCACCGCGGTAGCATCGAAGAAACATCCGTGGCTGCATCTGCGTTTGATCCAATTTCACGATGTAAATTTGTGTACTTGAATGGGCCTGGCGGTAGCGGCAAAACATCGCGAGTAATAAAATTATTTGCAAACTCGGATATGATTGTACTAACGCCAACACACAGATTAACGCGAGAAATAAAACAACATGGCGTTAATACTTGCACGTATCATAGTCATTTCAAATACAGCCTTGGCGCATGGGATGCAGCGCGTATGGGCGACAAATACATCAACAAGGTAATAATTTTCGATGAAATTTGTACAGTAAATTTGCACATATTAAAATTATTCTTAGCTTGGCTGTCAGAGAAAAATACCGCCGTAATAATGTGCGGCGATCATGGTCAACCAAATCCGATTGATGGTGAATCACCGCATGATTGGCTTAGGAATTTTGTTGATTATTACGAAGAAATTGACGTCGATTACAGATCCACAGATAAATTATTGACCGAATTCAAAAAATTAATTCGACTATAGCCAGATAAAATTCAATGTGACGTTATGAGAAAAATAATCAGCGAAACATCAATGAGTGATTTTTTAAATTTATGGCGGCCCGATCATTTAATCGTCGTTAGCAGGAAAATAGTTCGTGATGTTATTCAGGACTCGACGACAAAACATTGACGTTATTATGCCATGCGGCGAGAAAAGAAATTTGGTGTTGAATTATATTATTACCGTTGATATTAATCTTGTCAATGATGCGCTAAACGCAGAAAAATCTCCATGGAAATTAGGTTATGCAACAACGATACATTCATCGCAAGGACTAACCGTGGAAGGTAAAGTTTGGATTGTCGATGATAGAATAATGTGGTCAAATTTAGTTTACTTGGCCGTGTCTAGAGTTAGAAAATTATCTCAACTTGGAAGAATTTATCTGAATACTAGCTTGGAAGAATTTATCTGAATAATAGTTTGGAAGAATTTATCTGAGTGACAATGGCGGTAATTGAGTATCTTCGGGAATTACCTGTAATTCTTCTTTACTGAATCCTCGTTGCGGAGCTAACGAATCTAATATATAAATTGCTGGCCTTCCTGATGACCTTGTTACGGCAGATATTTTATGCGAAGTAACGCTCCAAATTGGGTCGGTTGCTCTTCTCCGTCCACCTTCAGCTTCGCCTTGCTTGTACAAATACCTGACAGTGATGCTACCTAGCACGGGCTGGATTGAGAAATCTCGCTTTGTTGGTATAATCGATTTTGTGATAGCAATTGCTGGTTTCATTGATATTGCTCGCGTTGGTTCGTTATTTATCGCGTTGATGACCTGAGGCAATCTTAGCACCCATTCGTGAGAACGCTCATTGCTGATAAATTTCCGCGCGTATTGATATCTAAATAATCGCTCAGTAAGCGTTTTGTTGAATCGTTCAACGATTGCCTGATCACGATGAATTCCCGCATGACCACGTCGAATTTTAACGTTATTTTTTTCATCAACGAGGCAACCGCGTCAAGAAATTCCCTGCCTGGGTCAACCTGGAGAAAATTCGGCCGAGTCAATAATGATCGTGAATAAATATCGCTAAATGCGTTAGCAATCTCCGTGGACGTTTTAGTTGCTAATGGCGCTGCCTCTTTGTATCTGCTAGCGATGTCAACGACGGTCAACACGTATTTGTAAGTGACTCCGTTGACGGTGTCGTGCGGAAGAAACATTATGTCAGCCTGGTGAATCTCATTAGGAGTACTAACGGTAAAACTCGCGTAAGGAATTTTCTTAGGCGGAGGAAGAGAAATTCGCCACATAGCCTGCTTTGATAACCAAGATGCAGCTACGGGTATTTTTACTTTAGCGGCCATGGCAAGTTTGGCAATTGCTGATTTTCCTTGTCAATATCCTCGCGGAGAATAGTATATTTCTTCCATATTATTTACCTGCACCGAATACTAATTTGCCTTTCATTGAATCTTTGATTAGCCACGTTGCCAATTTTTCTTTGAAGGACTTGTCAGGAATTGCATCTAACGCGTGAATTAACTTTACATCAGCGAGATGCCTTTGTTGTAAATCTCCGCTGCGGTAAGCAAGATCATGAATATAACAAGCATCATCGATGGCGTTTATCGGATTTCACCAGGATTTGGTTGGTTATTTTTGTCAAGTCTTATATCAAGTCTCGTTCCAGGCCCACAATAATTATATCCAGGTAAATGTTTTTCTCCGGGATATTTCGCCCATAGGAAGGCCAGGTAATTTGCTTAAACTTGGTGCGATATCACCTCCGTGTTGCTTTTTTTTGACAAATCTAAACTTGTGTGCGCCACATATCTCGCATGTACCCGTGATTGCATTTTTATTATTGCGCGTGGTAATCTCGATCGGATTTAGCGTTGTTGTGCGCGTGCGACATTTAACACAATATAGATCCCTAATAATTAATATCATGAATGTAATTGATTTTTCAGCTACGAAAAAACGCGAACAAGTAAAACATCACGCGGCATTACCAAACTCGATAAGAATGATCATAATCGGCCCATCCGTGTCAGGAAAAACGTAGTTATTGCTGAATTTAATAATGAGATGGCTAAAATGGGACAAGTTATATTTGGTTGCGCCATCCGTTGATGATCAGCGTTGTTATCAGGTATTGAAAGATTTCAGCGACAATGTGTCCGAAATTAGTGAAAATATTATTGAATTTATAACAGATATCAATGAGGCTCCTTCCGTAGAGGATCTTAACGGAGAAATTAATAACTTAGTCGTATACGATGATGTGATGATAGACAAACAAACGAATCCAGCTAGGATATTTTCTCGCGGCAGACATAAAAACACCGATGTTATTTACGTAACTCAGAGGTATACGCAGATTCCCAAGGTAATCAGAGATAATTGTAATATTTTAGCGGTATTCAATGGCATAGACACGCACACGTTAAGAAATATCCATCAAACCTGGTGCAACGGTGACATGGACATTAACAAATTTAAAAATCTATTCAGTCGCGCTCAGTCAACGCCGCATGGATTCATAACGATAAATTTGCATGATCCGCGTAGTCGATATCGAGTTGGTCTTGATGAAATTTTTTGACAGATTGCAGCCCCTTGGAAGTGAAATAAACGTTCCTACGAAATTATTTCTCGTTTGACGCGAAAATAAGATCTGTTTACCAAATAAAATTTGTTTGTGCCACCATGTTTTTATGACACACCTTGGGGGGGGGGGGGGGTCCCTAATGCAGCGTGTCTGAAAAACACAAAAATTAACCCTCGTAGCAGCCTTTGGAAGTGAAAATAAACGTTCCTACGAAATTATTTCTCGCAGAAGGCTTTATTTTGACGCGAAAATAAGGTCTGTTTACCTTCCTTGCATATTTACAGACATACATACATATATTCATATGTATTTATACATACATACATACACATACATACATACATACATACATACATACATACATACATACATACATACATACATACATACAATCATACATACATACATACATGGATGTCATGTGTTCGAGCTCTGAGAAGTTATGGACGCCTACAAGAGAAAAGAGAAATGTTTTTCATTCTAGTGTTGAAATTCTGCTGTGTGAATACTTTTGAAAACATAATGGTATGTGTACCATAGTTTTATAAAAACTACGTTTCAAGAAAATTCGATGAAATTCAATTTTCCTTTCATATTTTTTCGTGCCATTTTGATAAATCAGGCTATGAAGTGGTGTGTCGTTATCGTGTATTTTCGAAGTTTCTGTTGAATCTTATGTGCTGTTGGAGATATGTTGAGAAAAATGTACTGTTGGAGACATGTTGAGAGGCTACATAAATTATGTTTGATGCTACTATGTTTATGGATGCTGAAGCTTGATGGATTTTTGTTTTCCAGTTTGTATGTCTAATGCATTGGATAAACAATATACTTTATAAATACATATATATTTGTCATCTGTTGTAAGTTGAGTTTACTCACTATTCAGTGGATTAGTAGCTTGACTAGTAACCTGTTCTATGGATAATATATGCTCGAACAGTCCATTACCTGTGTCATTAACTAGGGCAAGTGCATCAGCATGTGCTAATGCTAATATGAACACTTAACAATTTAAGTAATTAGTACCTATGTTTGATGCTACTGTGTTTATGGATGCTGAAGCTTGATGGATTTTGTCCAGCATTGTATATATTATTCTGACTAATTTCCTACAAATTAGGGTTGATAAATGAATAGAGTGACAAAATGGATACCAATGATACCCAGGATACTCAGGATACCCAATATTCTGATAATGATTTACCGTGCGCTTCTCAATTAGAACGCTGTATTCTTGCAGAAATAAGAGAAAAATATGGCAAATTGGACAAACAGTCATTCAAGCGAGAGTTATCGAGTAGTCTTGACGTAACGTCCCTTCGCCATATTCGTAGTTCTTTGCATGATATTGGTAGGCTCAGCTATCCAAGTTATCCTTCTGGTCGACTGGTGGAGAGGACCTTGCGTTCTGATAGTGCTCCGGTGAAGGAAAAAATAGCAGACGATATATATGCAATATTTCATTTTCTAGAGGGAGATGGTAACACTAGTGAAGTGAAGGCATGCATGTCTAGGTATGGAAAAGGAAAGCAGAGTATAACAGACAGTTTCAGTTGCTTAAAGAGTCTGCAAGAAACTAGTCAAGAAAATGGTCAGTCGAGTGACATGGATCAGTCAAGAGGTAATATATCAATCGGTGATTGTGGAATTAATAGTCAAGTAGAGAGAGTTGAAACAAGCATTCCCATATTGCAATATGAAAAATTTATTGATCTGAAACAATTTGTGAAAGATGAACTACACGTCAATTGTACAATTATTATGGAAGAGATGAAGAGAATGAGGAAGGACATCGTTCGTTTGGATGGGATGATACAAAGTAAAGATAAGAAAATTAAAAGACTCGAATCGAGCATTGACAAGGCAAGGGAGTCGGAATTGCGTTTGGAATCTGACCTACATGCAATGGCAGATATAATAAAGAACCAGGCAATGATAAATGAAAAGCTACAAGTTGTAAACGAGAAACAAATTGAGACAATAAGTGCACAGATGCGTGGAATTCAGCTCCAACTTACAAACTTTATGCAGCTGTCTTGCTCCTATGCAAATATGACCAGATCTTCTTGCCCATCTTCAAATACATCTGGTACACCAAATACAGCTCCGAATACAAGTACAACTGATAGACATCATCTAGAATCCCGAAATAGGACTATGTCAGATCAACAAGAATATAAAAGTACCGGCTCAAGTGTTTCCAGGCTACCAATATACAATATTCGTACTGAAGGTTTGATGCAATCTCAAGTAGCACAAACCCCTAACACTACATCACCTACTATAACATGTGAAGCAGATAAAGAAAGAACATTTGAAAAGAAAATTGTTGAAAAAGAAAATCACACTAATCACACTAATCAGAATCAATTATCGGTTGCTAGAAATTCTCCACTGAAAAACAATGTCATGAATGATGTGAATAATAATAATTCGAAACCAAACCAGGTACGAATCAGTACTGTGCCATTCAGTGGAATGAAGAGGAGTTCGAAAACAAAATCTTTGTTGTTATCTCGTATTAAAGCAGACTATGGCCCAGAAGAGCTAAATCATGTAATACGCAGACATGCATACAATAGAGGAGTAAAGATCACAAATATTAGGATTCTTAAAAAGTGGTCAAATAGGAACGGAGAAACTTATACCGTTCGTGTCACTGTTCCGGAAAATCTGCTTACCAAATCTTTACAGCAGGGATTTTGGCCGGAATTTGTATTAGCCAGAGAATAGTATGAGATATAAATGAGCCCGTGTCTCTAAATTGCATGCGGAAAAGCTTTTGTTTACTTTTTGAATGACTACTCTAAACATAATGACTTGGAATGCGAAGGGCATTATGACAGGAACACCTTATCTTTGTTCGTTACTTCCTACGTTAGATATTGCATGCATACAAGAGCATTGGCTATATCCAGAGCAACTGCAATTTTTTCAAAGCATTGATAGGACATTTACTGCTTCTTCGAGACCGGATACCAGAATTGATACATGTCCATGGGAAAGAAAGCGTCCCTCTGGATTTGGAGGAACTGCAATTTTCTATCGGAAATCATTACCGGTTCGTCCTATGAATAATATCGGGAACGACAGAGTTATTGCAGTTGAAATTAGCCTGCGCGCTATCAAATTGTTTTTGTTCTGTGTGTGGTTTCCTTCCACAAACGCCTCATTAGATGATTATAAAGAAATAATGGAAGCTTTGGAATGCCTTTATGATGAATATTGTCAAAAAGGTTTAGTGATTATCTGCGGTGACGTCAATGCGGAGCTTCACAAAAAAGTGATTTAAAAAAGTACAAATGGTAAAGGTTACATCCTTCAATCATTTCTTAAAAATAGGCATCTAATGTCAACATGTAATATTTTCCCTTCTGGAATACCAGGTTATACATATTGCTCATCAGACGGCAAATACTCGTCCTTGATTGACTACATTTTGATTACCTCCTCCAAAATAGATTTAGTCCGTAGTGCCAATATTGAAGATGACCATCATCTCAATCTATCTGATTATTTACCTGCACGAGCAGAGTTGTTAGTTCCAGACGAACTCCTAGAATCAACATTTTCCAGATATCCAGTTACAACCAACTGGCGCAAAGCTTCTTCAGAACAGCAGGAGCGGTACAGAAGTGAAACCAACGAGCACTTAAACTCAGTGGAGCTATTTTTACACAACATTTCAGATGTACAAAACGCCCTAGTTACTGGTGCGACGGTTTTACGCAATACAGCTGACAACATTCTTCCAAAGAAACCCTTCCTGCCACACTTAAAACCTTACTGGAAATTTATTAATGTGGTTGAACTACATAAAGAGATGAGAGGAAAACGAGCATTATAGATAAAAGAAGAACGGCCACGTGGTACACAATTTAAAACTTATGCAGAATATAAAAATGCGAAAAGAAAATTCAGAAACCAATTAAACAAGGCAAAAGACCAATACGAACAGGAACAATTCAATGAGCTGGAAAAAGCTGCAGAACTGGATGTAGGGAAATTCTACAGAATAGTAAGACTTCATAAGAAGGGTCAGAGACAAGATATTTCTGAACTAAAAGTGGAAGGAGAAATAATACGGGACCTTGATTTGATTCGTGACGCGAGGCGCCAGCATTTTAAAATGTTAGGTCCTGAAATGCCAAATATTCATTTTAACGAATCTTTTGCAACGGATATTAGAAACAAAATGAAGACTATTGTGGATTCAAATATTGATGACGGAGCAGATAAGGATATGTGTGAAACCATACTACAGAAAGACATTGAAGAGGCTGTACGAGAGCTGAAGAAAAATAAATCATGTGGACATGATAAAATATATGCAGAGCATTTAATGTTTGCCTGTCAATCGATTAGTTCTATTTTGTGTAAAGTGTATAATAGCATAATTTCCTTGGAAACATATCCTGACTACTTCAAAACTATAAATGTTATACCTATCTTTAAAGGTGGGAAAAAAGACAGACTAGATATGAATAACTATAGAGATATCTCAATCGTTTCAAGTTTTCAAAAAGTATTTGAAAAAATAATGTTGAAAAGGCTAATTCATTGTAGTGAAAGGATCAATTTCCCTCATCCTTTACAACAGGGATTTCGAAGCGAATGCAGTGGCATCACTGCAGCCTTTATTATAAAGGAGGGAATAGCCCATTATTTAGAAGGTCAATCAAACGTTTATGCCGCATTCCTGGATAATGCTAAGGCCTTTAATACGGTATGGCATGATGGTCTCTTTTATAAGCTATTCTATCTCGGAGTTAAAGAAAAACTGTGGAGATTTATTAAAAATTCTTTTCGAGAAGTTAAGGCCCTTGTTCTGCTCAACGGGCATCATTCGAAACCATTCTCAGTCAATCAAGGGGTAGGACAAGGAAGAACGCTATCAGCATGGCTATTCTTAGTCATGATAAATGACCTAATATCCTTACTGGAGTCAACAAAATGTGGAATACAAGTTGGTACCTTAAGTATCCTCTGTGTTTTACTAGCGGATGACACGTCCTTGCTATCTTCGTCATTTAATGGTATGTGTGTTTTACTTCGCAACCTCCATGACTATGCATCAAAGTGGAGGCTCCGGTATAATGCTGATAAAAGCAATATTGTCATATTTTCGAAGAACAAAATCAGGCAAGAATATAAGTTCATGCTCGCAGATAAAAGGATTCCAATAGTCTCTTCTAGAACCTATGCTGGAGTTACTCTCTCCACAGATCTTTCTAATAATGCTGCAGTGAAAAATGCTTGTGATAAAGGAAGATCAGTATTTTATTCCCTTGTTGGGACTGGCATTGGAAAGGATGGAATGAATCCAATTAATAATTCTAAAATATGGTCAAAAATAGTACTACCTGCAATGACATATGGATGCGAATTATGGTCCAACTTGAGCCAGTCACAGGTATATGATCTAGAAGTATGTCAAAGAAAAGCTGCAAGAAGAATTATAGGGCTTGATCAGCGCTCTTCTACAGAAACAACAATTAGCAGTCTTGGACTGTGGTCAGTAGAGGGATATGTAGATAAAATCAAATTAGGATTCTTCAATAAAATCTGCAGAGCTAATGGTTCACTAGCATGGAAAATTATATTCAACAGAAGAATTCTTGACTTCCTGATGCAAGAGAACGAGAGCGTAGGTTTTGTTAAAGATATATATTGTATTCTTTTGAAATACCGGCTTGGCGGTTTTTTCCACCTATACGTAAACACCCTATATTCTGTCCCGAAACCAGTCTGGAGGAGGAATATTGAAACGCCAGTTCACTGCTGCGAAGAATCATTGTAGAGATCTATACTTGATATGAGACCTGAACTTTTACATTATGCAAGTGTCCATACTAGTCTTCAACCACTCGCTGTCTGGAAGCTTGGTAAATGTTTTCCTAATAAAACTTGGACTTTCGCTAACACTGCCTATTTAACTATGTTTTCAATTTCAACAGAGAATGAATATAAATGTAAACTCTGCAAAAGATTAACTACAGACAGAGCCAAACATATGTTACTATACTGCCAAGCCCTAAACGACGAACGTAATACTATGTTTGAAAAACTAATAGATGCAATGGACATTCTAGACTCGCACTGGCTTTTGGGGCAGGACAATGACTCATTACTTCATATCCTTTTGGGCAAGAGAGTGGGCATCTTTGATTCTATGGATGATCAATCATGGCAGGCATTCATGTGTGTGGTGGCTGATGGAATAGACACATTGTACAGAAGAACAAATGACCTTGAAAACGATATATGATACTGTGCTTGTTCAGTAAATTAGGGAAATGGACCCATCTTATTTAGCAGCAGAGGGACTGAGCCCACCACTTTTTTTCGTCTCAACAGAATCCCTATTAAAAACCTTTTCGATAGAAGGCTTATTTCACAAAAATAAACCCTTCCAGCCAGAAACATGATGATGACTAAATCCTCTTTTCTGGCCGGAAGGGTTATTTCGACACTCGCGAATAACTCGCTATCGAAAACTATTTCGTGACGGAGTTGACGTCGACGAAACACTTTGTGGTGTAGAACCTCTGCTGCTGATCATGCTAGGATTTTTAGTTAAAAAATGTATCTAACCCAACTCGGTATCGTGTCCGAGGATCATGTAAATTTATCGTCACAAACCCGTGTGGTTTTCGTTGAGCATGACTAAAGAAATTTTTATATTTATTGATGTCCATGTCACCACTGCACCAAGTCTGATGAATATTTCTCAGCGTGTGTGCGTCAACTCCGTTAAACACCGCAAGAACGTTACAATTATCTCTGATCACTTTTGGAATTTGTGTATACCCTTGAGTCACATAAATGACATCAGTGTTTATATGACGCCCACGGGAAAATATTCTCGCCGGGTTAGTTTGTTTATCCAGCATGACATCATCGTACACTACTAGGTTGCTAATTGATCCATCGATGTCATCAATGCCGGGTGCATCATTTATGTCAGTTATGAATTCAACTACGTTTTCGTCGGTCTCAGAAATGCTTGCATCGGCAATGATTGTTTTTGCACTCTCGTTAAAATCTTTTAGCACTTGATAACATCGCTGATCGTCCACTGACGGGGCTATCAAATATAATTTATCCCACTTCATCCACTTCATGATTAAATTAAGTAACAGCTGTGTTTTACCCGACCCAGATGGGCCTATGATAATCATTCGAACAGAATTTGGTAGCACTGAGTTATGCTTGATTGGCTCTCCTCGCTTTGTCGCGGAAAAGTCAGTGATTTCCATTAGATATATCATAACATAATATGGATTTATATTGTGTGAAATGCCGAGCACGTACCCCAACCGCGGACACAACAACAATTACAACAAAAAATAATCGACAAGCGCTCACGGGCAAGTGTGAACGATGTGGCACAAAAAAATTTAGATTTATTAAAAAAAAGCGGAGGTGATATCGCAGCCAAGTTAACAGCGCTGCCAGGAGCTCCGTGGGCTAAATACCCAGGAGAAAAACATCTTCCAGGATATAATTACTGTGGTCCAGGAACCCGACTTGATATCAGACTTGATGCTCATGATCAACCAAAACCAGGTGAGTATCCGATAAACGCTATCGATGCAGCGTGCCATGCTCATGATGTAGCTTACCGAAGCAAGGATTTGCAACAGCGCCATCTCGCGGACGTGAAATTAATTCATGCGTTAAATGCCATCCCTGATAAATCTTTCAAAGAAAGGTTAGCGTCCTGGTTGATAAAAACTGCAATGAAAGGTAAATTAGCGTTAGGTACTGGTATATAATGGAGTCGATTTATTATTCCCCAAGCGGATACTGGAGAGGTAACGCGGCAATTGATAAACTTGCCAGCGCGACATCAGTAACACGCGCGGTTGCCAAAAATTGGTTATCCCGACAGGCAATATGGCAAATTTATCTACCGCGCCCCAAACAAATTCACTTTGCGCATTTCGATGTTAGTGTGCCAAATGAGATTCATCAAGCTGATATATTATTTCTGCCACATGATACTATCCGAAGACGCACATACAAGTACGCGTTAACCATAGTTGATGTTGCCAGTAGATACAAAGATGCGGAACCGTTAACAACTAAAACAGCATCTGAGGTAGCTGATGCGTTTAAACGAATTCATCGGCGAGGACCTCTGCGATGGCCGCATCTGCTACAAGTTGATCCTGGCAAAGAATTTCAAGGTGCAGTATCATCGTTGATGAAACAACATAACGTCACCATACGACGAGGACACACTGAAATTCACCGTGATCAGGCAATTGTTGAGCGATTCAATCGAACACTCGCCGAAAAATTATTTGGATATCAATACGCGAAAGAATTTATTCAAGATACGAGATCGCGCGAATGGGTTGCAAGATTAACAAGGGTGATAACTGCGCTAAATAATGAAATAACTCGAACAACAAACATGAAACCTGCCATTGCGATCACGAAAAAAATTATACCCGTACGACGCGATTCTTCAGCGCAGCCGATACTGGGTAATGTTACTGTAAGATATTTATATGAACCAGGCGAACTTGAAGGTGGTAAACGAAGAGCGACTGATCCCATCTGGAGTGTTACCACACATAGCATATCCACCGTGACAAGATCCACTGGCAGACCAGCAATCTATAGATTAGATTCAACTGCTCCTCAACGCGGATTCACCCGTGAGCAACTTCAGGTAATTCCCGAGGACACACAATTGCCGCCAAAATCACTGAAGTGACTTAACTAGCGCTGGCACCCCGACGTCGATTACACTCAAGACAGGTCAACACGACATTATCACATGTGTGACCAAGGTTGCTATTTTTTCTGTCCAACGTGAACTGTCTTGGGTCATTTTTCGGATATCTCCATAACATTACACAATTGCAATTCACGCAGCGATTACGTTGTTGTTGTCGTAGCGTAATTACGAATTCAACATCCAAATGTTGATCAAACTTCCGATTATTTTTTTTGTCGCTATGTTTGTAATCGGTTAATTTTTTTCTTATTGTGTCAGTCATCGCTGACTTATCAACGGCTGATGTCGTTGACGTATCTAACACAATTCTTCCCAGTTGAGATATTCTTCGCACTCTTGACACGGCTAAGTAAACTAAATTTGACCACTCGATGCGATCATCAACGATCCAGACTTTTGTGTCTTCGATGGTTAATCCCTGCGCGGAGTGAATTGTCATAGCATATCCTAACATCCACGGGGATTTATCAGCGGCAAGTGCAGCATCAACAACACGGATATCAACTAACACAATGTCATTTAACACTAACTGCTGCTTTTCCGATTTTCCTGGAATATCGACATCGATATTTTGTAATCGTGTATCTGTTGGTCTATAACATAACGGTACCGGCATCATGGGAAATTTTTCTTTATGCAGTTGAAGTAATCGCCGCTGAAGTGTGTCTCTAACCGTTTTCCTACTCGCCGTTATGAGATCACTTGGGGTCCATGTTTCCAGGAAGTCTTTCATTGACGTCCTTGGAATTACCTTGCGCATAACTACGCATTGAATTTTATTATTCTGTAGCCGGATCAGCTTTTTAAACTTCTTTAGTCGCTCATCAAGTGCTCTAATGTCGTCATCGATTTCTTCGTAATAATCAACAAAATTCGTCAGCCAATCATGTGGAGATTCACCTGTAAACGGCGGTGGTTGACCATGATCACCGCACATAATAACTGCAGTATTTTTCGTCAACAACCACTCAAGAAACATCTTCAGTGTATCCAGCGGTACAGTGTCTATTTCATCCCACACAATTTTCTCAGGAATATACTTTGTGCCCATCCGCGAAGGAGTCCATGTGCCTCCGCTGTATTTGAAAAAACTGTGATACGTGCAGGTGCTAACTCCGCGTTGTTTCATCTCTCGTGCGAGTCTATGTGTGGGAGTTAACACTATCATCTCAGAATTGAAAATCGAAGATTTTCCAAATAACTCAATTACTTGAGTTGTCTTACCACAGCCACCTGGTCCGTTTAGATAAACAGTTCTGTGTCTGGCAACAGGATCATGCACAGACGGTAACAACTTGCAGGAAGATATTTCTGTCATCGTTGATTCACGATAAACGTCTTTAATTTCAACATCAGCTGATTCACAATATCCGTGCAATACTTCATTTTTCACTCTCCAGCACCCCCATGATGAAGATTCCGTTACGACGCTATTTACCAGCTGTAAGTATTTGCTTGCTATATAAAATGAATCCGTTGCAACTCTCATTGCGGTATCGGGGAATCTGTTAATCATCGATAGCAAATTTATAGAAGCATAAGACAGCATTGAAGATCTCAAATGTGTGTATTGACATGATTCTCCATCAAGGTAACTAACAATTGTGCCTAATTTTTTTCCGTTTGACAACAATGCATCTTCACGGTGACAAAATACATCTCTTGCGGCAGCGTCAGCTATTATAAAATTTAATTCGGCATCATCGAAAATTAATCTGCTATGATGTATCTTGTGATCATACGCTCCTCCTTGAGTAAATTTCCCTATTAATCTTCGAGAGAGATCTTTTGCGATGCTTTCTTCGCGTCGTTGTTGATATTGCTGTGCTATGTCTTCACATTCTTGTTCGGTGAGATCATCAATGCGGCGCTTATCTCCGACATCATCGAGGTATTTTTGGATAATTTCTCCGAGGGTTCTTGGATCTTCAACAGCAGCAAAAGGCGTTGGTAACCAAACTGAGGTTTGTCGGCCATAGCATATAATTGCTTCACCGACCATCAGCGACGTTAGCACGCCACTGTCAAGCATGTATCGCAGTAACACAATCGGAACCCAACCTTTCTCTGCGAAATGTCTACCGAACCATGCATCATTGATCGGGTGTAAATTCTCAGCAAATTGAAATGATGTCACCCGGGCGAATCCAGTCAAGTCAAAATCAGGTAGCGGTCCGTCAACGGATACTCTTGTCATCAAGTTGGTTGGATGTCCAAATCTAGTAAAATATTCACTACATGAGCCGTACCCGAGAAAGCTTCCCGGGTAACACGCAATCATATCAACGGATATCATATCGCGGTGATCATACGGAATATTCCACAACCCGCCATGACCATATTCAACACAGCTCAGCTCGATATCCTTGAGGAATCTATTGCTGGTTGGTTTCCATGAATTTCGTTCCCTGGCTATGTGAGCGGAAACACTAGGAACAGTAAAACAGCGTGTCAGCAACTGATCGATGAAAGACTCATCAACGGAAATTGAGCATTTTTCATTTCGTGTTGTAACGACTCAGTTCGGTATACTTCTCCGTTGGGTCTCACAAACTGATCATACTCGGAATTTTCATCGCTTTTAAACAACCATACCGACACAGGATCTGTTTTGCTCGCTTCATAAATGTTGTCGAATATGTTTCCACAATAAAACTTGACAACACGGTCTCGTGGAAATATTGTAACCGCATCAGTCCACGCGTGCGAATTATGATCAATAATTTCAATCGGTGTTCCTGACTTTTTATAATGCTTTGATCTGTATAATATCTCCCCGGTTAGTGTTTTTACTGTTATTGAGTATTTTAATTTACTTGATAGCGCAGCAACATCATTTATTGTTGCCCCGGTATCCTTAACCGATTCACCCCAGGCTGTTATTTTTTTACGTCGCAGGTCTGTTAAACCGTTTCTTCGTTTTGTGTTTTTAAAATGTTTCATTACTCGCTCGGCTACACAATTCAACGTCAACGCAGTCATTCGCATCGGGGCAAGTTTATCAATTTTTGGTTTTTTTACCGCATATAACCCGTAAATGACTGCAGTTACAGGATACGCTCTGGCATAATATGGACTATCAACTCCAACGAGCATTCCTGGTCTGCTATGACGACTCAACAAAACTGTTTTTCCGTTAGCGAGTACAGGATCACGTTTATCACGGATAATCCATTTATCCTCGCCGGTTTCATCATCGGCGACACCGACGATAAATTTTATCAGCATGCCATATTTGCTATCATCAAGATATTCAACGATGCTGCTCGCGCGCGTATCGGTCATTGTGCCGTCGATGACATCATCGGAAAAATCTTTTTCCCCAAACAGTTCTTCAAAAATATCTTCGGAACTCTCACGGATAATTTTATACGTCGAGAATACGTGACTTGCACCATCATCGCGAAATTCCTGTTTCGCGCGTCTGATGATGCTATTCAGTATTGTTAAATTTTTTCGTTGTGCATCGCCGGTTAACCTATCAAGATCAAATCTCCCCCGGGCTGGTCTTATCGATGATAACGTGTCAAAATCTTTCATGTTATAACAATAGGACAAATAGTGTTTAATTAAAAAAAAGTCAAATATATATATATGCCTGAAAACTATTGCAACTGGAAAATCTCTGGAACTAAAAAACAGTGCCAGCGAAAATGTGTTGGAGAATATTGTGCTTCTCATAACCAGAATTTCAAGCGAGGGTCCAACGGTGGAGTTAACTGTTTAGTATGTGACGTGGCAACCCGCGGGAAAACAAACTTATGTTCAGGTTGCGGCGGCAAAAGATTTCGCGAGCTCGCCAGATATTACCGGCGCAAACACAATCGCTTGTTTACAGAACAAGAGTACATCAACAGCCATCCGATCTACTATTTAGACAAACAAATGCCATCTAACATAGACAAATGGAATTCAGAAGACATCCAATCTACGATAACTACGAAGCTTCCACAGACGGAACAGTTAGAAACTGCAGATTAAAAATTCCTGTTGGTGTTGTGGGTAACTGCGGTTACATATTGATTAGTTTTAAAATTAACGGCAGACAGAAAACGGTTTACGCTCAAAGATTTATTTACGAATGTCATCGCGGCCCGATTCCTACGGGATTAGTTATCGACCACATTAACAGAAATAAATTGGATAATCGTATCGAAAATCTAAGAGCTGTTACTCCATGCGAAAACTTGCGTAACTCAACAAGGGTTTTTCAAAAGCTTCCTTCGAGACCTGTCATTGCCGTGTTGGACTCAGATGAAATAGAATTTCCGTCGATGAATTCTGCCGCTAAATATTTCGAGATAAACTCAGGATCTATTTATCGAAATATTAGTCTTGTAACAAAGACAGTATACTCGGAAAAATACAATAAATTTATATCTTTCTACGAACCTACCTAACCTTGACAGCATATTAAAGAGACAAACCCGCCATAGATATAATGAACGAGTCAACGGTTGCAACACTTATCGATGAAATCAGCGCGATAAAAAAATGTACGTCATCGAGTGAGATTTTCAACGTTGACTGGCTACAGGATCAGTACGATTCTATCTCGGAATCTCGCGAACAAGGCTACAAAACCTACCGGCGTGAATACAGAACCATAAAGATGCTTAATAACGAGCTCAGATTCAAAATCATTCGCCGTTACAAGGATCAAATCGACGTTTTCGTGCCGATAGCTCGAATCATCAAGAAGATCCTCAGCGATATAGGACAGATCTTCTAACAAGAAAAACTCTGAAAGGTGTTGTCGGATAAGCGCGATAAATTGCTCATCGACGAGTAATAATAATTATTATTAAGCAATTTTCAAAGTAAAAATTTTTTTTGGCACTTTTTTATTACCGTAATAATAATTATGGTAAAAGTTAATCTCGATCCGGAGCAAATTCAACAAATTCAGCGTCAACGAAACGTTATCCCGATCTCCGAGATCGCCCGAACCTATCATATCGGTTACAGCAGAATCTACGAAATATGGCGACAGGGCAACCCAGACTCGATCAGACCAAGAGCGTCGACGAAATCTGCCGCGGAAACACAGAGTGTTTCCGTAGATAGTGTTACCCCAGAGAGTGTTTCCGCGCAAACACAAAGTGCTCTCCCACAAGATGTTGCAGTGAAACAGTTACAACAACAACTGTCAGCGATGATGAAAAAAAATTCCAAAAAAAAATTAACCAACCAAAAACTGATAAAAAAAAATAGCGAGTATCGCGAGTGTAACAGGGCACTTTTTCAACAAAATAGTGAGCTTCGTGCGTACATTGAAGAGCTTACCCGTGAGATAGCTAACCGCGAGATGCTCAAAAACTTCCCCTGGTCACACCCGGGTTGAGCCATCAAGAGTGAAAATCCTTGAAATTCTTCGAATTTCAGGATTTCACCACCACGAGCATAATCCGCTCAAGAAATTTAAGCGCGTCAACGTCGTAAACAGGACGAGATTTAGTTTCCTGATAATCCATTCGAAAACCGCTATTGCGTTTGAAAGAGTCATAAAGGATTCTCAGGAATAAAGATTTATTAGCGTTGTCGTATTCGCATAAACAGCCATCGTGGTCAATAAATAATTCCACGAATACGTGGGGGGGGGGGAATATTTAACAACCTCAAATTGGATGTCATCGCGCTCACTTTCTTCGTCGATGACCACATCGTTGTCAACATCGCAAACATATCTGAGTTTGTCAAACACGGACTTGTATTTTTGTTTACCGGCAATCACCGACATGGATTCGCAACAGGTATATGCTTCACGGATTTTTGAAAATCTCATCGCGTTATTTATTCCGAATATATTTGTTTAAATGTGATATTATTAAATATTTCCCCCCGCGAGAACGTCATTTAACTGTTCCCGGGACAAACATGAGTGTGCATAGTTCAACAGCTCATCATCGCTGAAGAATACAACAGCGACGCCGTATTCGCGTATTCGCGTGATATCATTGCTTAGCAGCAACATTTTGTCGGTGCCGGTGTTTTCTATGCGAACAGGGACATCTTTCAACTGATATGGAAAAGCATCGCAGGTTCGTGCGAACGCGCCCCTGATTGCGTCGGCAAGTTCTTTTCGGTCAATTATGTTAACGCGAACATGCTGATAAAAATCTTCGATCGCCAAATCCTCGGCCATTATATCGTAGTTGTTTATTTAACTGGAATCGCAGGACGAATCACTTTGAGAATCACTTTGAGAATCTGAATCACTTTGTGTTTCTCGAGAATCACTCTGAGAATCGCAGGACGATTCGGAATCACTTTAAGAATCTGAATCACTTCGTGATTTCGACGATTCCGATTGAGAATCGCTTTGCGATTCCAAATCAACAATGGCGACATCGACACGAACTCGTTTCGCAGACATGATATATGATAAGTCACAACGCTAATTTGAAAATCGTTTCTGAAATTCTTCGAATTTCCACTGAAAGTCCTTAGGACGAAAATCCTTGAAAAAATCGAAGATTTTTCAGGATTTCACCAGCAGATTGATACTAATTGTTTCCCCGCGTAGGTCTGACAACCACTGTTGCTGGTCAGTGACTTTAAAATTTATCCTTGTCAGCGTCGGATTCAAACACCGCAACGATACTGGATTGATTGGCTCTTGCACAATCAAAAATCCAGGCGGTTGTGTAGGAGTAAACGAATACAATATAAACCCCTGCTGGGCCTGATCCGATGTTGTCGTATTTATGCTGTAGCTGCCATCGATGACATCACACACAAGATTGACCGCGACGACGTCGGTGATATTTACTATCCCCGGAGAAATGTGCCGGCCGTCGCCGGATGTGCTGTTGTTGTGCTCGAGGACAGCAGATTCCGGAAGTAACTGATTATATGCTGCCATGATTTTTGGAAAGTATTCGTCGATGAGATCAGTAACTAATTTTTTTAACTCAACCGTTGGGACGTATCCGGGGTGTTTGTAATTTGCAATTTCATCCTCATTATTGATGTTAAGTTTGGCTAGTGCTTCCCGGATAGCACGTAACCCCCTTTCTTCTTTTACTCTGTCAATAATAGCCTGTTCTTGGCGGAGGAGGGGTAGACCATGCCTGTACGCAAAGCCTGCTTTTATCCTTGATACCGCCTCCTCATCTCGTCTCATAATCTCTCTTTCGTAGGAGTTAGCTTCGACCAATGATCTAACTATTCTGTTGTTCAGCGTGTCCATGTAATTTGCAATTCTGTTTAATTTTTTGATTTCATTAATGATATCATCAAGGGGGGTTGTTATATCGCTGATATGTGATTGAAAGTGTGAACGTAAAATTGATAGTCTTTGATTATGTAATGCGCGATATTTATTAAATAGATTAGTTATTCCAGCTTCATTGTAAAAAATTAGTGGCAGAATAGCACTCACGTGAAACAAACTCCAACCGATTCTTTCAGATTTATACACAAAAGCAAAAAATGGAGTATAACCACCTGGGTCAATCATTGCCGGTAAAGTAATCGCCCTTTCCTCGTTCCGAATATCCTTCTCATCGTCAAAAAATTTTTCTGTTTCAGGTTCATCGGTGTAATAATCTTCCTTTACAGGTTCTGGTGGGCGAGGTTTTGGTGGTGGTTTTTCCCTTGGCCAACCCAACACGGTTCTGATTGAATTGTTATAGATATCAACGGCATAACCTGGTGTAGCAAGCTCGATGATCGTTGACAACGTTGGTTCGTGTGCAGTGATTGATATTTTTGCTTCTTTTCCGGTGATACGTTTTATTTGACGCTGTATTTCTTTGTTGATTTCCTCTATCTAATAACTCCCAGTTGGTAACACAATGACGTTCCAATCTGGGATTCCATCAGCGTTATTCTGATATGAAAAAACAAATGAGTTATTCGGGGATTGTCCGTGAAATGATTTCGCCCTGATATTGGGCCAGCTGTGATATACTCGTAATTGTGCCAACGCGATTTCGGTAACTCCAATTGCAGTTGGAAAATTAATGCTGAACTCTGGTTGCGTCGAGGACACTGATATCATTGTGGTCCTTGTCGGAGTTGTATTCGCGGCTATGTCGAGCAACGCTTGATGCTGAATTATCTCTGTCATTATTTATCTTCATCGTTTTCAAATGAAAACCGTTTGCGGTTTCAGTATTTACCGCGCGCTCATAATCGTTGTAGCACGCTGACATCAGCGTGAATTCAGAATCTGATATGTTGTTGTTGTCGCAACTGGATGATATCAACGAGGACAATTTCGAGTAGGCGCTGTTGGCCGCGTTGGCTACCCGCGTATACTCGTGTAATTTTGTTATCGCGCACGAGGATATTTTTTTCGCGATGATGTTGGCGACTGCGGCAATCGTCGTTGAGGCCGAAATCGCGATGGTGATAGCGATTGCAGTTGTCACCGGAGTTAGCGCTGACAATAGCACATCCGTAGATGCAACCACCGCGGATACCGAATACACTGTTATGTCCAGCACGGTCACACGGCGTTTGTATTTTTTTATTTTTGTTGCGCATCTGTCGATGGTGTTTTTCAACGTTGATTGCCATTCGCGTACCTGATCATATCGATATTGTTGAGCATCTGGAAATGTTTCGGATTTCAACGTCGTCGTTGATGCTGATTTCATTATTTAAAATCGCTAGCGATTTTCAATTACGCGGTAACCAATTGAGGCGTTCCTGCGACGAATTCCAAACACCACCAGCAAGATCTTGCGGTTAATTTCTCGTCTGCGGCTTCAAGTATAAATATTTCTTCGGTTCCGCTGTTTAGTATTACAGTTACAACACCGGAATACTTATCGGTGGAATGTCTCCAGGGAAACGTTGTGAAGATTTCAAATTTAGCGGCTGAAAACACAGACAACCTGTACACGCCAGTGGCTGTTGCTGTGTATTTGAGTGAATTATTTTGTCGGGACCATGTTGCAAATCCAGATGATACCGTGTATACGATGTTGGTGATATGCCCGGGGGTAATTCCAGTGGGGACTTTAATCAGACTGGTTTTGTTAACGATATCAGGAATACCCGATACGATATCCTGCTGTGTTTGTTTGATCGTGTTAATGTCGGTCTTTACATCGGAGAGTTTCACATCGACGACTGGAGGATCCCCAAAGAACTTATCCACGGCCTCAGTTATTTTTTGAAGGTTTCTTCGAAATCTTGTAAACGCGCCCACGTGAACATCATACTCTGCCCGCAACGTGGCTAGTTTACCGTGAACGACGTCTACGTATTGTTTGTTTGCGGCATCTTCGGGACCTTCCGGATTTTTTAGAACGGTTATTTTGTTGCCGTTCATGCTCAGTTCACCTGTCATTGTATCACCGGTCTTCGCTACACGCGTCGCTGCGACTCTTCGTGCATCATCTCGCAGCATCGCAATTGATATCGACGAATCTCTGATTCTGCCGCTGTCAGTGAATACAACAATGTTGTCCGCGACAGCTCCAATAACCCTGCGAATTATGTCATTCCACTTAATATTACTGGTTTTTATTAGGTTCGAAGCGATCTGTCCCACAGGTGTTACCGTCAGCGAAGAATATCTCCTAGCATTTGGTAATGATCCAACAGCAGGCATCATGCTCACCATAAGTGCTGGTATATTTCCTCCTCGTTTATTGTAACCATTTCCGGCCATTTTCTTGACAGCTAATCCAGCTGCGGTTCCAACAGCTCCTAACGTGGCCGCCTTTGCCGCGGCGGCTGCTGCTTGTGCTAACGCGGCGGCAATTATTGGAATAAATGGAAGTATTCCACCGGACTTAACCATATCTTTGATCGCGGCCGGAGAGAGATCAATTCGAACTCCAGTCTTACCCTGCTTCGCGCTATTGAAATGTTTTAGCTGAGTTTTAGTCAGCGACAGTTTGTTTGAGCCGCCCGCTAGCTGATCATGTTTTAACGTTATTGATGTCCCACATATGCTCGCGTTTTTCGACTGTAATTTCTTCGCCTGACCAGGAGTCAGTGACACATTAACATGACTGTATGACATTTTATTTAATATGATGTTGATCTAATTGCGCTTTTGAAAAAGCTACATGTTTTCCACTGGCGCATCAATGACTCTCATTCGGCCGCCAGCACCTTCAAGTAACATTGCTTTATCGGAAAGTATGACCGCGATTGCTCTAGCACCTCCAGGAAGTGGTGGTGCCGCAGCTGGTACTCGAGCCAGGCGAGCCCGAATAACTATGTCAACGACAGATTTTCTGAATAAATCCAAATGTTCCAACGAAAAGTAATAGATCGGATACAACGTTGTAAAATCACGCTGAGATATCTGCAGCCCAGTGTCAACGTTTTGATCACGCCCATCATAAGACATCAATCGATAATATGCCCGTGCAACATCATTTCTTTCAAAATTTAGACTGATATCCTCAGCGGGTTCTTGATGTCCGTTTATTCTTAATGAAACTTCAGAAACTCCGAGTGTGTCAAATATCATTGGACTTGCCTCCTGGTTATTTATTCTAGAATTTGCCTGAAATGCGATAAATATGTGTCGCGCTGCTGATACTCCCTGTTATGATCCCAATTGCCACGTGAACAGTCCAGGAGCGTTGATAGAAGTACTATCTGTTGTCATTGCTAACCATGACAACAACGATTTTCCACCTTGATCCATAAAAGAAAGTAATTTTTGTTCTTCAGCGATTGATGGAGTCATTGTTGGCATCCACAGAGATAGTTTTCTTAACTCTACTTGACCAGGATCAACTCCAGCAGCTCGCCATATTGCATCATTGTCAGAGTTTTTTCTGACAAGCGTTACTGTGTGTTTGGCACCAAATATAACCTTTCTGACATCCCTACAAAATCCAAAAATGTGAGATAAAGGAATTGCACAGGAAAACTCTTCGTCGCCGCTCAGCATTGCCCGACGCGCGGCAAAACCCAAGTTGAAATTTTCGTTCATGGATGCAACTGCATCCCCAGCCGCGTTCATCGTTACATTTCTACTTTCGGGATGATCAGTTATGTCCTTTACAAACATCATTGTTGGACCAGCTGATCTTGTGTAGTCATCGGAATATCTTGCAAGACCAAGTATTGTCGTGGCAACGTCAACATTATCCAAACACGACTCAATATCTTTTCCATCAATCGAGTATGTGGCTTTGCTAAATAACGCCATCACACCATTATTAACAAAACCAACACGATCACCTATTCCGTAATCACCACCATCCGCTTTTAAGATTCTGCCTGTGACCTCAATAAAGGCCTCACAAGGCAGAAAATATCTACTTGTGTCATGAATTTGAAACTCAATTCTTCCCCGCGCGTTAGGTGTTTTTGCGTCATAAGAATAAAATGGATAATCGCGCAAGGATTCATCCTTTCTGACTGGTTTAACCATATCAAGTGCTACGTTGGATATACGCTGAAACATCTTATTGTAATACATTATTATCTAAAACGAAGACCACTCCCCGCTACTAAACTTGAAGCTATATTTTTTTCTACTTCTTTGGAAGGTATCAGCGACGCTAGTTTTTGATTCGCAGTTTCATTTATTATCTTGCTAACATTTGCAGGCATGTCCGCGGCGATTGGTAATTTTACCGGCGGAGGCTTTCTGCGTATTAATCGTGCTAGTCTGTCCTTGATCGCCGTGAACACTTTGCCAGCGGCTTCACCGATTACACCAGAAGCTTTGTCTTTGATAACATCAATAGCTTTTGACGATAATTGTTTTGCAATTGGTCCCGCCTTTGGAGCTATTCTTGTAAACAATCCTTGAATAACATTTCCAAGTCCATCTCCATAATATGCACTGTAAACAGGATATCGCGAATTTACCACTCTCTCTCGTCGGGTCATATGATGAGAGTCATGTATGATCATTTTATTTAATTAGTTATTCCTCTAATCGACTTTCAATCGCGGCGACTTTCAATCGCTGTCCACGAGTTCATCAATAAGTTCTCGATAGATGTGAGAATCCATGATGCCGCAGCGAAATAGTCGCTGACAGATATCAGCCGCTTCATTAATTATTTCCGGAGAGTTATTTCCGGCACGTTTTCCTCCGATGAGAACTTCTAGCCGTGATACATCATTGATGATATTATCAGGGCAGGGAATAAAACCCGATCCAGTTTTAGGTTCAAGCATCCCCAATTCTTCAAGAACATCCCCCTCTTCTGGAAACTCTTCTACTTTCAGAGCAGAGTAAGACGGCGCTGGTTTCTCTCTTTTAGGTCTTCCTTTTCGTTTAGGTGGTTCAGGTGGCGGTGATTGATCTCTCTCTACGGTAACTTTCTTTTGTATCTCCTTCGCTTGCATTTTCGCGATTTTTTTTCTTCCTTTATTTTTTTTGCTTGATCTCTCAGTGCTTTATTATACCCAATTACTCCTGTTTTTATAAAATCATGAAGTTCATCAGTTGGAGATATTCGGGAGATACCTCGATTTATTTTATACACATAATCCCTCCACTCGGATTGAGTCATACCCTTGGCAGCTTCTGGTTTTAAAAATTCATGTCTGCGACGATAATTATCATCAATCCAAACAGAAAACTGTCTAAGTTCCCCTGGGCTACTCAGTGAAATATTTCTTATTTCGTCAATACCATCTTCGGTAAATTTTTTAATAAATGTTTCCTTGACAGTTACAAGTGGACCTACTGCACCTGGATCAGCTGCGGCTGCTACTTGTTGTTCACTAAGTTGTTTTATTGCTTGAAGCAAACCCTGCTCTGGTTTTCCACCCTCAATTGCAGCCTCTTCTTCAGTTCGTCCTTTGATAGCAGTTAAAACCTTTCCAGTGACTGCAGTGATAGGTTTAAATAATTCCCCCGTGGTCGTTGCGAAACCTTCCTGTGCTTGCTGTCGTTGCTGTAATTTTTCTCTGAAACTATCTCGTACAGGAAGAAAATTTTTTATTGCTTCTAGTCGCTCTCGAGCTAGTCTAACAGAACGTGCTTCTCCGATGTTGGCCATTATTGTTAACCCGAATTTTTAATTCACAACAAAAATCCTAGCATGATTAGCAGCAGAGGGACTACACCACAAAGTGTTTCGTCGACGGCAACTCCGTCACGAAATAGTTTTCGATAGCGAGTTATTCGCGAGTGTCGAAATAACCCTTCCGGCCAGAAAAGAGGATTTAGTCATCATCATGTTTCTGGCTGGAAGGGTTTATTTTTGTGAAATAAGCCTTCTATCGAAAAGGTTTTTAATAGGGATTCTGTTGAGACGAAAAAAAGTGGTGGGCTCAGTCCCTCTGCTGCTCATTTCGGTCTTATAAACTATCTACATGTGTTCAAAGTGAGAGAGAACAGGATAATCCATTTAAATCGTTACAGTCGAATGTAAATAATTCCAATTCCTTTATTTTCCTCTCTTAATCTATGTTGCACATATTTCTTGTTTCCAATGAGATCTCTCACTCACGTGTTTAGATATTGCGTTTTCTTTACGTTTCTTTATATTTTTATATATGTGTGTATATATATGTGTGTATGTATGTGCATGTATGTATGTAAATGTGTATATGTACATGTATGTGTATATATATGTATATATATGTGTATATGTGTGTATGTGTATGTATGTATATATGAATGTGTGTGTATATATGTGTATGTGTGTGTATGTATGTATGTATGTATGTATATATATATATGTATATATATATATGTGTGTGTGTAAGTATATATATATATATATATATATATATATATATATATATATATATATATATATATATATATATATATATATAGTGTACTGTAAGCCCATTAATGTCAAGCTATGTTCCTAACTTTTCTGTATTAACGAAAAATTATCTGAATGTAATCTTTTCTGAAGAGGAAATAAAGAAAGTCAGTCAGTCAGTCAGTCAGTCATACATGCTTACATACATACATACATACATACATACATACATACATGCATATACATACATACATACATATGTATTTATACATACATACATGACATGATAAAATATATGCAGAGCATTTAATGTTTGCCTGTCAACCGATTAGTTCTATTTTATGTAAAGTGTATAATAGCATATGAATAATAGCATAATTTCCTTGGAAACCTATCCCGACTACTTCAAAACTGTAAGTGTTATACCTATCTTTAAAGGTGGAAAAAAAGACAGACTAGATATGAATAACTATAGAGATATCTCAATCGTTCCAGTTTTTCAAAAAGTATTTGAAAAAATATTGTTGAAAGGCTAATTCTTTTTAGTGAAAGGTTCAATTTCCCTCATCCTTTACAACAGGGATTTCGAAGCGAATGCAGTGGCATCACTGCAGCCTTTATTATAAAGGAGGGAATAGCCCATTATTTAGAACGTCAATCAAACGTTTATGCTGCATTCCTGGATAATGCTAAGGCCTTTAATACGGTATGGCATGATGGTCTCTTTTATAAGCTATTCTATCTCGGAGTTAAAGGAAAACTGTGGAGATTGATTAAAAATTCTTTTCGAGAAGTTAAGGCCCTTGTTCTGTTCAACGGGCATCATTCGAAACCATACTCAGTCAATCAAGGGGTAGGACAAGGAAGAATGCTATCAGCATGGCTATTCTTAGTCATGATAAATGACCTAATATCCTTGCTGGAGTCAACAAAATGTGGAATACAAGTTGGTACCTTAAGTATCCCCTGTGTTTTACTAGCGGATGACACGTCCTTGCTATCTTCGTCATTTAATGGTATGTGTGTTTTACTTCGCAACCTCCATGACTATGCATCGAAGTGGAGACTCCGGTATAATGCTGGTAAAAGCAATATTGCCATATTTTCGATGAAAACAATCAGGTAAGAATATAAGTTCGTGCTCGGAGATAAAAGGATTCCAATAGTCTCTTCTAGAACCTATGCTGGAGTTACTCTCTCCACAGATCTTTCTAATAATGCTGCAGTGAAAAATGCTTGTGACAAAGAAAGATCAGTATTTTATTCCCTTGTTGGGACTGGCATTGGAAAGGATGGAATGAATCCAATTAATAATTCTAAAATATGGTCAAAAAAGTACTACCTGCAATGACATATGGATGCGAATTATGGTCCAACTTGAGCCAGTCACGGGTATATGATCTAGAAGTATGTCAAAGAAAAGCTGCAAGAAGAATTATAGGGCGTGATCAGCGCTCTTCTACAGAAACAACAATTAGCAGTCTTGGACTGTGGTCAGTAGAGGGATATGTAGATAAAATCAAATTAGGTTTCTTCAATAAAATCTGCGGAGCTAATGGTTCACTAGCATGGAAAATTATATTCAACAGAAGAATTCTTGACTTCCTGATGCACGAGGACGAGAGCGTAGGTTTTGTTAAAGATATATATCGTGTTCTTTTGAAATACCAGCTTGGCGGTTTTTTCCACCTATACGTAAACACCCTATATTCTGTCCCGAAACCAGTCTGGAGGAGGAATATTGAAACGTCAGTTCACTGCTGCGAAGAATCATTGTAGAGATCTAACCTTGAAATTTGACCTGAACTTTTACATTATGCAAGTGTCCATACTAGTCTTCAACCACTCGCTGTCTGGAAGCTTGGTAAATGTTTTCCTAATAAAACTTGGACTTTCGCTAACATTGCCAATTTAACTATGTTTTCAATTTCAACAGAGAATGAATATAAATGTAAACTCTGCAAAAGATTAACTACAGACAGAGCCAAGCATATGTTACCAAGCCCTAAACGACGAACGTAATACTATGTTTGAAAAACTAATAGATGCAATGGTCATTCTAGACTCGCACTGGCTTTTTGGGCAGGACAATGACTCATTACTTCATATCCTTTTGGGCAAGAGAGTGGGCATCTTTGATTCTATGGATGATCAATCATGGCAGGCATTCACGTGTGTGGTTGCTGATGGAATAGACACAATGTACAGAAGAACAAATGACCTTGAAAACGATATATGATACTATCCTTGTTCAGTAAATTAGGGAAATGGACCCATTTCATTTCGATCTTATAAATTATGTACATGTGTTCAAAGTGAGAGAGAACATGATAATCCATTTAAATCGTTACAGTCGAATGTAAATAATTCCAATTCCTTTATTTTCCACTCTTAATCTATGTTGCATATATATCTTGCTTGCAATGAGTTCTCTCACTCATGTGTTTAGATATTGCGTTTTCTTTACGTTTCTTTATATTTTTATATATAGTGTATGTGTGTACATATATCTGTGTATGTATGTGCATGTATGCATGTATATGTGTACATGTGCATGTATGTGTATGTATATGTGTATATGTGTGTATGTGTATGCATGCATATATATGTATATATATGCATATGTATATGTATGCATATATGTATATGTGTATGTATGTCTATATGTGTGTATATGCATATATATATATATATATATATATATATATATATATATATATATATATATATATATATATATATATATATACATGTATATATATGTATGTGTATGTATGTGTGTATGTATGTGTGTATATATTTATATGTGTATGTGTATATATATGTATGTGTGTATGTGTATAAAGTGTATATGCATATATGTGTGTATGTGCATAAGTGTATGCATGTATGTGCGTATATGTATGTACGTATGCATATATGTGTATGTGTTTACATATGTTTATATTTGTGTATATGTGTATATGTGTATGTATATGTGTGTATGTATATATATAAATGTGTAAGTATGTATGTGTGCATGAATATGTGTTTATATATATATATATGTATGTATGTGTGTAGATGTGTGTATGTACTCATATATATGTATATATATGTATATGTGTATATACATATGTGCATATATATATATATATATCTATATATCTATATATATATATATATATATATATATATATATATATATATATATATATATATATATATAGTGTACTGTAAGTCCATTAATGTCAAGCTATGTTCCTAACTTTTCTGTATTAAGGAAAAATTAACTGAATGAAATCTCTTCTGAAGAGGAAATAAAGAAAGTCAGTCAGTCAGTCAGTCATACATGCATACATATATGCATACATACATGCCTACCTACATACATACATACGTACATACATACATACATACATACGTACGTACATGCGTGCGTACGTATGCACGTACGTACGTACGTGCGTGCGTGCATACATACATACATACAGATATGCATACATACATATTTACATACATACATACATACATACGTAAGTACGTACGTTCGTGCGTACGTGCGTGCGTGAATACATGCATACATACATACATTCAAATATACATACATACATAGATACATACTTACATACATATATACATGCATGCATATGTACATATTTACATACATACATACATTCATACATACATACATACATTCATACATACATACATACATACATACGTACATAGATACATACAAACATACATACATACATACATACATTCATACATACATACATACATACTTACATACATACATGCATACATACATACATACATACGTACGTACGTACATGCAAGTACTTACGTATGTACGTTCGTGCGTGCATACATACATACATACATACAGATATGCATACATACATATTTACATACATGCATGCGTACGTACGTACGTTCGTACGTGCGTTCATGCGTGAATACATGCATACATACATACATACATTCATATATACATACATACATAGATACATACATACATATACACATACATGCATACGTACATATTTACATACATACATACATACATGCGTACACATACATACATACATACATACATACATACATGCATACATTTTGCATACATACATACATACTTACTTAGATAACTGCATGCTGTAACAGTGTGAATTTTGTTAGATGTTTTGCACCACATAATTGAAAGCAGGGGCGTATTAACCATTAAGTAGACTAAGCAAGTGCTTAGGACAGCAGGGCTAAAGGGGGCACCACAAAGTTGAGAAAAGGGTGAGAGAAAAAAAACGAATGAAGATTTGTAAAAAAATTGATAAAACTAGTGCAAATTGATCATGATATTCTGTTTCTAGATCATGGTGCATCCTAGGGTTATCTTCCCAGGTGTACGTGGAAAGGAGGGGGGCACCAAGATTTGTCAGTGCTTAGGGCACCAGTGAGACTTAATCCGCCCCTGGGTGAAGTATCAGTTATGATTAGAAACAACTTAGTCTTCTCAGTGAAAGAACTAAATTGCAGTAGTGATCGAATTGTTGACATTGCATTAAGTTCAGTGAAAGACGGTACAGTTTTTATAATTGGCGTGTATCTGCGGTCTACTGAATATATTAACTTTTATTAAAACAATGACGATTGATGTCAGATTTAAAGGTCAGTCTTATATGTTAGAGCCACGCAGATCAACTCTTGACTACATGTTTAGTAGTATGAGACTACTATATTGGGTTGTTAATTGTGATGTCTATACAAATCACGATACATGCAGAGCTTCAGATCGTTATGTTGGGTACAGCACCGTTTCTTATTCGGTAGCAAGACAGTGTAACCCTTGTGTTCGGAGTATCAGTTTTAAATATTATGGAAGTGCGAGGATAAGAAATTAGTAGCATAACAACTCTAAAAGGATAGGCTAAGAATAGATCACTCAATCGTCCCAACAAGAAAAACTTTATCGCAAATTATTTTATGTAATCAGGATGCAGCATTTGAGGACTTATCGTTGAAAAGGTTTGATCCCGACAGCTAGCTTGATTGGTCACCCGATGCAAAGAATCCTCACGATGAAGCTTTGTACTTTTCTAGGTAAGTAGATAAAATATGGAAGGCCGTAAAGGTATTTTCGTGAATCTTCTAAGCAAAATACAGAACAGACAATACAGACGTATTTAGAATCTACCTTGAAAGTTTTGATACAGCGGCCGAATTAGACGTCAGGCATTTATGGATGTTATAAAACAGACTAGGTAATGCGGGCCGGTGTTCTAAATGTAGTTTTGATTTATCATATGACGTTGAATTAGAGTCTAATTCGGTTGAGATATCTGGTATCTGTTTACTAAATACTTTAATAACTGTGTTTTAAATGAACCGAATTATATCGAATATTGATAAAACTATTCTTAACTTAACAATTATACCATCTTTCTGTAAATCAAACATTTAAGCTAAAGCAGCAGAGAGGGTGAATCATACAAACTTTTTTTACCAGAAAACCCTTCCACGGAAAACATTTCCGATAGAGCATTTATTTTCATGAAATAACCCTTCTATTCAGAAAACACGACAAAAAGATGTCCCCACACTGAAATAAGGGGTTATTTCAACGAAATTCTTTAATATCGGAAACGTTTCCCTGGTAATGTCTATTTCGAAAAATATCGGGTATAGATTCACCCTCTCTGCTGCTGTAAAAACTCAAAGAGTTTCCCTGGGAAAATTATGTCAGCGGCGACTATGTCAGCTGTGAATTAAATCATTAGTTATCAAATAATGGCAAATATCGGAGAAGCTCGTACAGCTAGACTAGCTCGAGAACGACTCGAAGCGATCAAAAAATTTCTTCCTGTCCGCGATAGTGTCAGAGAAAAATTACAAGCAAGACAGCAAGCAAAAGTTGAATTTGCAACTGGTGCAGAAGAATTATTTAAACCCGTAACAACAGCTACTGAAAAAGCTGCAACGGTTACCAAAGAGGCTTTACTAGGGGAAACTGGTATTCTTCCAACGTTAACTCAACACGGGAGAATTTTACAGGATATTTCAGCTGGACTTCATCCTCCACCTCCGCCTCCACCTGGTGAAGGAGCTGTTGTGTCAGTACCTGTTGGTAAGCGAGTAACACAAAGAATTACTGACCCATCTGAAAGATTTAATCCGGACTGTATTAAACTTCTTAAAAGTGTACTAGAGGAGAAATTACCCGAGACAATACTGTTAGGATTGATTCAAAGAGATGTATCTTTAAAACCAGAATATGTTTCTGTAACAGATGATAATTTTATTAAATATTCGTATCGCATACGTGAAAATAAAAAAATGATCAGTAGGGATGATATAAAATACGATAGACTTGTTGATGCTATACGTAAACTTGATATTTCACTACCGCATAAACAATCTACTTCACGGCGAAGAGTTATAGACCCTGACCTGGTCCCGTTAAGAGAATACGAGGCTGCATCTGAACAAAGTCCACGTGGTCAAAAATCCCAACAAACTAGGTCGCCGATAATTGACTTAACAACGTCTCTTGAAAGTTTGCCGCAAGAGATTTTATCCACAAGTACTTTACCGCCGACGACGACAGGAAAAGGTTTTTCTACAGGAAGTGGTTTTATTGCCTGTCCTGATAATATCGTCAATGCTGTAGACCGGTTAGAAGTTCTCGTAGGAGGAAAACGTGCCGGAAACAACTCTCCCGAGATTATAAATGAGGCCGCAGGTATCTGTCAGCGACTATTCCAAAATAAAATGATAGATGTTCACGTATATCGAGAGCTTATTGATGAATTCATCGACAGTGACTGATGACTTTAGTTAAAGAAACAACAATTAAATAAAATGATCGTACACGATTCTTATCGCAGACCAAGAAGTGTCAGGTTAGTAAACTCACGATTACCAGTATACGAGGTTGTTTATGGAGATGGAGTCGGTGATGTTGTTAGGGATTTAATAACAAGAGTTGCTCCAAAGGCAGGACCGTTAGCAAAACAATTCGCGATGAAAGCTGCTGATGTTGTCAGGGATAAAGCCATTGGCACTGCTGGTAATCTTGCTGGAAAAGCATTCCAAACAATCAAGGATCGGATAGCACAGCTGATACGAAGAAAACCACGTGTGGTTCAA
This sequence comes from Sinohyriopsis cumingii, assembly GCA_028554795.2. Taxonomy (NCBI): domain Eukaryota; kingdom Metazoa; phylum Mollusca; class Bivalvia; order Unionida; family Unionidae; genus Sinohyriopsis; species Sinohyriopsis cumingii. The sequence goes on from CM068828.1 coordinate 113,138,344, forward strand.
CCACCAGTAAAACTACCATCCACTGAAGCTATGCCGGCAGATGTTAGCAAAGTAGTAAATAAGGCTGTAAATCAGAAATTAGCTGAGATCGCAACAACGGGAATTACCTCCAAAGCGTTGCAAGATAGTGTAGCCGCTAATTTGATAGCCGGTAGTGGTTTCCGATGACGACAACATTTTAATTAGACCATCGCATTTATAATAAAATGTTTGTACGCAAATCCAATGACGCGTTTGATATGTCCAAACCAGTACTTAAAGATGATTCTGTACGTGATTTTCAATATTATTCTTATGATGCGCGTACTCCTAACCAACGTGGAAGAATCGAACTGCAGGTCCAGGATACAAGTAGATATTTCTTGCCCGCTGAGGCTTTTATCGAAGTCGAAGGTAGGCTTTTAGGAGCACCACCAGGTAACGCTCCCTACGGAATCGGTGACCGAGTTGGATTTGTTAACAACGGCATCATGGCGTTATTTAAATCTACATGATAGATGGAAAAGAAATTGAAACAATTCATGATAACGTCGACGTTGCTACAACAATTATCGGGTTAGCAAGATACTCGGATGATTACACCAGATCAGCCGGACCTTCAATGATGTTTGCAAAGGATATATCTGATTTTCCCGAGAACAGAAATGTAACAATGACTGATGCCGGTGACGCAGTTAGATCAATGAATGAAAATTTCAATTTGGGTTTTGCAACACGTAGATCAATGTTAAATACCAATGAAGAGTTTTCATGTGTGATTCCTCTATCTCACATATTTGGTTTTTGCAGAGATATCCGCAAGGTCATATTCGGCGCCAAACACACGGTTGTACTTCATAGAAAAGCCGATGATAACGATGCTATCTGGCGAGATGCTGCTGTTGGCGCTGGTCAAGTAATGCTAACTAAACTGTCGTTGTGGATGCCAGTGTTGTCTCCGTCAATCGCCGAAGAACAACGACTACTGCCTTTCATGGACACAGGCGGTAAATCACTGTTATCCTGGGGAACAACAACCACAGATGTTAATCAAGGTGATCATGGTGGGTTGTTCACATGGCATATATCATCGCAACAGGGAGTAACAGCACCACGACATATTTTTATTGCATTTCAATCTCGTGATAGATTAGGTAGGCAGGATAGAAATCCGATGGTATTTGATACACTCGGGGTTTCTGAAGTCTCATTGAGAATAAACGGTCATCAAGAACCATCTGAATATATATTAATAGATTTTGAACATTATCGCGTCGAACGCGCGTATCATCGTCTGATGTCATTTATGGGGCGCGACCTTAACGTTGATACTGGTCTGCAAATATCACAACGAGACTTTACGAGTTTATATCCGATTTATTACTTTTCGTTGGAACATCTTGATCTGGTTAAACAATCAGTTGTTGACCTACATTTCCGAGCTCGTATAGGTGTTCCACCTGCTGGTGGTTTCAGAGCAATTGCTGTCATACTCTCCGATAAAGCAATGCTACTTGAAGGTGTTGGCAGACGAATGAGAGTCATTGACGCCCCAGTGGAGAACATGTAACAATTAGACCAATCTCTGAAATATAATGTCATACAGTCACGTTAATGTCACCTTGACCTCCGGTCAAGCGAAAAAATTGCAATCAAAGAACGCAGCATCGTGTGGGACATCAATAACACTAAAAAAAGATCAGATTACTGGTGGCCCAAACAAATTGTCATTGACTAAGACCCAGCTCAAACATTTTAATAAGGCACTAACAGCAAAGACCGGTGGTCGACTTGATTTTGCTCCAAAAGCTGTCAGCGACATGGTTAAAACCGGTGGAATATTTCCTCTTCTCGCAGCAATGCCAGCGTTGATTGCCGCAGCAGCACCAGCTGTAGCAAAAGCCGCAGCACTCGGCGCAGTTGGAACCGCAGCTGGGATGGCACTAAAGAAAGTAACCGGAAAAGGATACAAAAAAAAAGAAAAAGGGATCCTATCTAAGACTTCCAGGAACCCCGGCATCATGGTATCCAAAAAAATTCTAGCGCTTCCAGCGAGCAATTTTGATTTACTCGATGCTGTTTGGCGATTACGCGTAAAACATTTCAGAGGTGTCTTTATGCGAGATCAATTACCGCAACAACCGAATAATCCAGAAACTGGTATTATTAATCTTGACAACAAAAACGGTCCTGGAACTCACTGGGTTGCTTACGCGATCGATCCACGTGGAATTATCTATTTTGATTCGTACGGGCTAGCACCGCCAGTAGAGTTTCTCAGGTACGTCAGTAGATTTCTAAATACTCCTGGGAGACGCAATCTCCTATGGCAGTCAACGTTACCAACACAAACATTAACTGATCCGCCTATTTGTGGACAACAGGTATTGAACGTTCTTGATGCAATCTCAAGAAATCCAAAAGTTCCTCCGCATAAAGTTGTGTATGAATACACTGCAAATCAATTTGAAAACAGCAATAACAAATAATGGCAGATATTTACGGAAGACCTTTTATCAGAGTTAAAAGTAAAACAAGCACAGACATTGAAAAAATATGTGACCAAAGATGAAGTCGATGATCTTTTGAATCTAGCTGGAGTTGACCCAGATGAAGTTGCTATTTTCCAAGACAAGCAAGGAAAACTAAAAACGAGCAACATTTAGTGGAATGACATAATTCGCAGGGTTCTTGGAGCTACCACGGGTAACTTCGCTGAATTTACTGACGGTGGTAGAATCAAAGACTCGAATATATCAATCAAAGACATCAACGACAAAATCACAAAAAGTGTTTCTGACCGTGTGAAAACCACCGGCGACACGATAAGAGGAGAAATCAACATGAACAAAAACAGAATAGTCGTGTTGGCGGATCCAACCTCGAACGAAGACGCAGCAAGCAAACAGTATGTAGACGCCGCAGATACCGCCATATATACTAAATTATCCACGTTACGAGCCGAGTATGATGTTCATGTAAACCAGTTTACAAGACTTCGTAGAAACTTTCAAAAAACCGATGAAGCCGTGGAGAAATTCTTTGGTCCTCCACTCGTAGTCGATAAGACCCTATCTGATATCAAGACATCGCTGTCGGATATTAATACTCGATTGGGTGTAATCAGAGACTCTAGATCTTTTTCAGATCTTATCGCGGTATTACAGACAAACATCGCCGGGATTACAAGGATACTAGATGACATCGCAAACGGAATTCCTAATATTGTTGCAAAAACTAGTTTGATGAAAATTCCTGCCGTGGTAACTGCAGCAGATATCGTCAATGTCAGCTACGTTGTATCATCAGGATCCGCAACGTGGTCACAGCAAAATAACACTATCAAATATACTGCATCGGTCACTGGAGTATACAGACTATTAGTGTTTTCCGCTGCAAAATTTAAGATATTTACTACGTATCCGTGGCGGCATGACACCGACAAGGTTACAACAGTTGTGCCTATCATATTAAACAGCGGAACCGAAGAAATATTTTTACTGGAAGCCGCAGACAAGAAATTAACCGCAACGACTTACTGGTGGTGTCTGGAATTCGTCGCTGAAACACCTCAATTGGTCACCGCGTAAAACAAATAATGGACGCAAACGAGTATAGATACAATCAAGTACGTGAATGACAATCTGAGTTGAAAACCGTCATCGACCAGTACACGTCGAAAGTAAAAAAATATCGCAGACGTGTTGTCGTGTTGGACGTGTTAGTTTATTCGGTGTCTGCGGTAGTTGCATCTACTGGAGTAGTATTATCAGCGATAGCCCCGGTGACCGCAGTAATCACCGCCACGATCTGTGTTTCCACGGCCACAACTGCCGCAGGAGTTTTCGGGATCATCGCGAAAAAAATGTCATCATGCGCGAACACAAAATTACACGACTACGTCATAAAATTAAATACAGCCACGGCCGCATATCAGAAATTGTCGTCGCTGATATCATCAAGCCTTGACGCGCGAAGTAGGTCCGGCAGGACAATATCAGATTCTGAGTTTAAACTGATGTCTGACACGTATAATGACTTTCTGAATTCGAATTTGAAAACTAAACAAATAAATAATCATGTCAACGCCGAACGAATTACTTCAACAAATAGTCGCGAATACAACTCCGGTGAAAACCACAATGATAACGGTATCATCGACGAGACCCGCATTCGGTATTAATTTTCCAACTCCGATTTCAGTTACCGAAATCGCGTTAGCACAACTGCGAGTATACCACAGCTGGCCCAGTGTCAGGTCGGCGTCGTTTGGTGGTCTGCAGTCAAATAATTCGTTTGTGTTTTCGTATAGAAACAAACCCTATGGAACCCCTGATTGGGATACCATCACGTTACCCAACGGAAGTTATCATATCGAAGAAATCAACGATGAGATACAATGTCAAATAAAACGAATCACTGGCAAGGAAGCCAAAATATCAATAAAAGCTCATGAACCAACGCTGTCCACGGCCATTGAAATCTCAACACCCGGTTACGCCGTGGATATCTATAACAGCTCAATCCGAACCGTGCTAGGATGGCCAGCGGAAACCCCTGATGTAAAACCGCGTCTACCAGAACCTGTAAAATCCGATTACGTAACTGATAACAAATCATATCATGAAATTCAATCAACATACACAGAATTTGTAATTGCAATAAAGAATCCAAATTATAGAGAAACTTATACCGATTATGTTATTGACAAACCTGATGAGAAAATTTATTATGATGGGCCGGGTTGGTCTTTTCATCCAGAACGTTCACTCCCTCCAGAAGTATCTAGGCATCTTAGGTATTATGATATAACTCCACCGGATATTGGAAGGTATTTTGATGAAATTAACAAATTGTATAAAATACAACTTAAAAATCTACAACAATCCTTTCAGAAATATATTTCTGATTTATACGGTCCACGTAACGAAATCATTAAACGTATTGAGATAATAAATCAACTCGTAGATGATATGGAATATATAAACCTCCAATTTATTCAGAGTGTATCAAATGCTAAAGAGGGTTGTTTTAGAACACGTTTTGCAGATTGGGGTAAAATACGTGTAGAAGGTATTCCAACATTTAAATTCCCCGGATATAACGTACCCGAAATGAAAAAATCCCTTAGTGATCTCATCGATCAATCCTTAGAGGATATTCTTGCCACGTACAAGCAAACACTACCAGAGCCCGTTATCCTCAGACACAACAACAGCATAGAATCAACTGGCAGACATGTTTCTCCGGGGATCGTAAATATCACAATTGTGGTTGCGGTCAATCTTGTGTGTGATGTCCTCGACGGTAGCTACAGCGCATCAGATACTACCACGACAGCACAGCAGGGCTTCGTTCTCTATTTATTCACACCTAAAGACCCGCCTGGATTTTTGATTGTGCAAGAGCCGATCAATCCAGTCTATCTGCGGTGTCATAACCTGTGATTGTCAAGAATAAATTTCAAACTCACCGACCAGTCAGGAAATTTGTTGGACTTACGTGAGGAGACGGTTAGTGTAAACCTGCTGGTGAAATCGTAAAAAATTTGCAGAAAAAATATTTTATTTTATATATTTTATGCGACTTTGGACTGTTTTGTTGATCTTTACTACCTAATACCCTATCAAATCTGCGACTTTGGACTGTTTCAGAAAAATATTATAAAAAACTAATTATTTTTTCAAATTAATGATATTGTAACATAATAATGTCCTCGAAAAAAGTTTACGATGACAGTGATACCGTGGACACTGATAGTGATTTCACTGACTCTGATGAAAACGCTAGCGATGATACTGACCCTGATGACGATGCAAGCATTTCCAGCGATGATACTGACTCTGATGATGATGTTAACCCAGTAGTTATCGGAAATGCTTGCATTTCCCATAGTTCAGTAGTTATCAGTGTGAAACGCTAGTAGCGTTTCCATGGAAAATTCAAAGAATTTCTGAAAATGCTTTGCATTTTTCACGTTAGAGCATTTAAAAAAAAGTTGTTTATAATGTATCAACCCGAGTATATTCATGCAAGAGTTCATATTCATGATAAGCAAATTCTTGAAGAAGCAATAAAAACCGTATTTCAAATACAAACATTTCCGGATTTGTTTTTCCTTGTTAAAATGGTCATTGATATGTACGGTAATGAAAAGTTTTTATTAACTCCCCAACAATTAGAACAATTACAGCAACATCATATCATCATGATCTGGTGTCACCGAGACCAGATTATGAATTATGCTCATTCTTGCATTGATGTTGGAACGCTTAAGAAAATCCTGTCGTAAAAATCCAACGGATTTTCAAAAATCATATCTGAAAGTTTCACTTTTGGAAGTAAAAAAAAAATAGTGTACTATTTTTTTTACCGGGAAAGTCGTACTTTCACTTTTAATTCTGGATACTTGACTAAGTCACCTTGATAGGATCAATATGCGATATTCACTTCCTTGTTGATTTCACTAGCGTTTGGGATTTCAGTGCAGGCATTTTCGGTGTTAATTTCATATTCGTCGAAACCCCCATTTGGATTTCAACACTTAGATTCCCCATACAGCTTTTCAGCTTCCTGACTCGTGTACTTATTAATTTTCTCGTTTCGTATTCTTGGGATAGTACTCGCCGGATCTTTTCAACTGCACGAGACACTGGGATAAATTCATTTATTTGTGATTCTGCTATGTTGGCCAAGGACCTGTACACACGATCCTGTATGTTCTTTATGAACCTGTATTGGGCAGGAAGTACATGTTTGCCTGAGCATTTTGATTCATTTAGGGATTCAAAATCCGACATAATTGTTTCAGTATTTAGTAAAATATTAAAACCACGTTGTTGTAATTCTTGAATTGCATTAATTACGTTATTTATATTTTCGTAATTCATATTATTATATATTTTTATATATTCAAAAGAAACGCATTGCATTTTCAAAAAAATATGGGTCAAGCATATTTACAACGCAGTTGTTATATACACTGTGTACAAATTTATTTACACTATATACAAATCCCATGTGAGCCGTAGAGTGCCATCGCATCCTACCAGACTCAACGGGTATAATACAACCTTAATTCTAACTTATCTTATAACCTTAATTAAGGACGGACAACCTTTAACTTCTATGAGTGTAAGTCAAAGGCACATTTATTTACAGGACGAGACAGCCTTGACTTCTAGGTTCGAGTTTTATATCAAGTCAGGCACATTTATTTTTCACAACACGAACAAGCTTTCCGAGTGTTCCAGCAGGTCAAAGATACAACAAACATATAATCTTAATTCTAACTTATCTTATATTATTTACAGTAAGCATATTTACAGCATCGTATATACAGAAGCATATTTACAGCATCGTATTATAATATATACAGCAATATATACAATATTTACAGTAAGACGATACAGTATATGTAATATATACAATATTTACAGTAGGACGATACAGTACATGTAATATATACAGTATTTACAATATTTGCAGTACATATATTTTGCACAACCTGCCCTGTGCGCACCCACCCCAGAATACAACCCCAGGTGTGGCAAAAATCGCCTCACCATACGATTGTATGGTGAGATAGATGTGCACAGGGTAGGTGCCACCACCCCCCACTATAAAATCATCCTCCGATTAATCACCGACAATAGTTGTCCGCCGTGGGGCTCGATCCGTGAAGTATTTCAGAGCGCTTGGACGATAAGTCGACGAGCTAGCAACGCACCACGGATCTTACTTACGTTATAACGATTTTGAAATTAATATGTAGCTAATAGTACTGTTAAAGTTAGGAAATCCCGCATGATTTTCAAAAAAAAAAATTTAATGAAAAGACAGTCAGATAATTTGTTAAACCGCAGGATTTTCTGACTTTTGTCAGGGAATTATATCAAATACTGTATAACTCACATAGCGCTGTATACTAATTGTCTAAAAATAGAAAAATCAATAACGCGGTCTCCTTGACTCTGTCAAGGGGTAAAAATATGTCAGCAAGAAATTTTATCCGGCAGGAGGTGGAGATAACTCTGCGAGCGCTACATATCCTCGGAAGAGTTATCTCCCTTAATTGTATCAAGAATAAGCGGTATATAACAGAATAAGATCTTTTGATTGAATTTCTTTGAAAATGATGATTTATAGATCCCATCTGCGACTCTTTGTACTGAAGGCCGACAAATACCGAAATACATACCAGCTGCGCTCATTGATTGAAATACAATTTCCTCACCTGTCTGTGTATTTCGAGACTTTACAGCCCGTTTTCCAACCATCTTACACCACCCTGTGTTTCCGGATAAATTGTTCTCACTCGAGGTCACAGCACGAAGATTGTTTATAGAATTATTAAGTCTATTCCCGTCAATGTGATCAACGACAAGGCCTTTAGGAATCATTCCAAAGAAACATTCGTAAATAATACGATGACATTGATACCTCTTTCCCTAGCAGTAAATCTTAAATAACCAAGTTTATTCACAGTCCCAACTGGTTGTTTTCGCCCGCAATGTCTGATTACGCCATCTCGTGATGCTTCATAATTCTTAATAGTTGGATGTCGGACAAATTCTTGATTCATTATACTATAAACAAAATCATTGTCTAATTCATAATTTGTCTGAAAATTTATTTATGTAATCACGCTCGCATTTGAGCGCGTTATCGCAGTTTGGATATTTTTTATTATAATACCGTTTTAGTTCTCGGTATCGTTTTCCACCGCACGTTGCACACAATTGCGTTTTTCCTCTAACTCCAACACCACATCGCAGGCACGGTATCGGTCCTAGACTCCCACGTCTGACCGATTGGGCGTGTTGTCCGCAGAATTCACCTCTGCAAGGTTTGCTACACGGAACCGATGAATTTAGTCTGATCCACTTGCATTGGTTCATTATATATATTAAATATTTCTTATTTAAATACTTGTCTTAAATATAATATGGGGTTTAAGAGATTATCCAGAATAAAACCCGTATCAGGTTCTAGATTCGATCTTGACAGACTAACTGTTGATTTGCGGCGAAGAGAGTTAAAAAAATTGCTTGATATTATCAAGGATGCCAAAGAAGAATTTCACGATGATGGCGCCGCACATGTGTGGTCGACATATAAAATTATCCGCGATAACATCTTTGGTGATATTCTTGAAGATCTTTTCGGGGAAAATATCATCGATGCTACCATGAACGATACACGAGCAAATAACATAATTGGGTTTCTTGATAATAAAAAATATTTTTTCAGAATAAAATTTATTGTTGGTGTCGTTGATGAAAACGGTGATGACACGTTGATTATCCGTGACGAACTAGACCCTGTTCTCGCTGACAGGAAAACCGTTTTGTTAAGTCGCGATTCCAGACCAGGAATGCTCACCGGGATTGATATCCCGTATTACACTCGAGCTTATCCTGTGATCGCAGTCGTTTATGGAATCTATCCGATGAAGAAACCAAAAATTGATAAACTCAACCCAATGAAAATGCAATCGACCTCGTCGACCTTGACAGAGTCAAGGGTGTTGAATTGTGTGGCCGAGCGAGTAATGGAACATTTTAAAAATGCAATGCGAGGAAACGGTCTAACTGCGTTAAGACAAACTAAAATAACAGCATGGGCCGAGCGAGTCAAGGATACAGGAGCGTCAATAAACAATGTTACTGAGATAGAGCGCTCGCTAAGATTTCCTATAACGGTAAAATCGTTAACCGGAGAAGAATTATACAAATCAAAATACAACTGCTACGGAGCATCAATAACGATTATTGATCATAACTCTCACGCTTGGGCTGACTCGGTTAGGATATTCCCGCGAGATCGTGTTGTAATATATTATCACGGAAACATATTTGATTGTATTTATCAGATAAGTAAAACCGACCCTGTGTCGGTATGGTTATTTAAAAGTGATGAAGAACGCGAATATGATCAGTTTGTAAGACCCAACGGGGAAATATACCGAACGGAAGCGTTACAACAACAAATGAAAAAATTCGCAGAAAAATACTCAACAAACACCGATCAGTTGTTGACAAATTGTTTTACTGTTCCTAGTGTTGCCGCCCATATTGCGTTGGAAAAAAATTCATGGAGACCAACACGAAATAATTTTCTTGCAGATATCCAACAGAGCTGTGTAGAATATGGACACGGTGGTTTATGGAATACTCAGTATGACCACCGTGATATGATAACCGTTGATATGGCTGCGTGTTACCCGGGAAGTTTTCTCAGGTATGGCGAATGCAAAGAAAATTTTAAAATATTTGGCCATCCTACAAACTCGATGATAAGAGTCGCCGTGAACGGTGTTTTACCCGATTTGCCGCTGACAGGATTTGCTTGTGTGACGTCGTTTGAATTCGCTGATAGACTTCATCCGTGTTGTTATGTTTGGTTTGGCAGGCATTTCGTCGAAAAGCGTTGGGCACCGATAGTGTTATTCCGGTACATGCTTGACAGTCGAATACTAGTATCGTTGACGGTCAGTGAAGCAATTATATGTTACCGCACGCAGACCTCAGTTTGGTTTCCAACACCAGAGCGGATCACCATCGAGGAAGTCATCGAAGAATGGTCACGAGAACGTCCAGAAACTCCCAAAGATGATATTATCAGTGGAGCTCCCGAAATGCTTAAGATTAGACTCAAAAACAATGAAAGCACAGCAAAAGATCTCGGACGAAGAATAATCGGGAAATTCACTCAAGGTGGTGCATATGATCATAAACAACATCACTGTCGATTAATTATCGATGATGCTGAATTGGATTTTATAATCGCCGATGCTGTTGCGAGAAATGCATTCTGTAATCGCGAAGACGTCTTCGCGTCAGACGGGAAAAAATTAGGAACGGTTGTTAGTTATATTGACGGAGAATCATCTCAGTACACACATTTGAGATCTTCGATGCTGGCTTATGTATCTATAAATTTGTTATCGATGATCAATAGATTTCCTGACACCGTGCTGAGAGTTGCAACGGATTCATTTTATATCAACAAAAAACACTCAGCGTTGTTAGATAGCGTTATAACGAAATCCGAATCATGGCGTTGTTGGAGAATAAAAAAGGAAACGTTACACGGGTATTGTGAATCAGCTGACGTTGAAATTAAAGATGAATATCGTAAATCAACGACGACAGAAATATCCTCGACAACTTCGTTGTTGCCGTCTGTATATGACCCTGTTACCAGACACAAAACCGTTTATTTGAACGGCCCAGGTGGTTCTGGTAAGACAACCCGAGCGATTGAATTATTTCGAAATTCTGACATGATAGTCTTAACTCCCACACACAGACTTTCCAGGGAAATGAGGCAACGCGAAGTAAAATCTTGCACGTATCACAGTTTTTTCAAATATAACGGTGGTACATGGACTCCTGAACGAATGGGAACGAAATATATTCCTGAGAAAATCATCTGGGACGAGATAGACACTGTGCCGTTGGATACATTAAAACAGTTCCTGGATTGGCTGCTGACGAAAAATACCGCTGTGATGGCGTGCGGTGATCATGGTCAGCCACCACCATTTGTTGGCGCATATCCACATGAGTGGCTGAAAGAATTTGTGGATTATTACGAAGAAATATCCGATGATCACAGAGCACTTGATGCAACGTTGAAGGAATTTAAAAAACTGATCAGACTACAGCCGAATAAAGTTCAGTGTGAAATTATGAGCGAGATGATTTCAGAGACTTCCATGAACGACTTTTGGAAAACATGGAGACCTTCCGACTTGATTGTGGTAAGTAGAAAGATAGTCAGAGACACACTTCAACAACGATTATTTCAACGTCATAAGGAGAAATTCCCAACGTAACCAGTGCCGCTGTGTTATAGACCAGCTGATACGCGGTTACAAAATATTGATGTTGATATTCCTGGGAAATCCGAAAAACAAAATTTAGTATTGAATGATATTGTCACAGTTGATGTTGATGCTGTCGAGAGCATACTAAAAATGAACAAATCCCCGTGGACGCTAGGATACTCTATGACAATTCACTCATCGCAGGGACTAACTATTTCAGAATCAATTGTTTGGATTGTTGATGATCGCATCGAGTGGTCAAACTTAGTCTATTTAGCCGTGTCCAGAGTAAGAAAAATGTCTCAACTGCGAAGAATTGTATTAGATGATGTTGTCAATGGCAGTGTCAACAAATCAATCGCCGATGATACAATAAGAAAAACAGTAGCCGGTTACAAACAGAGCGACAAAAAAAATAATCGAGAATTTGACCTCGACGATGACTTCGTCATTGCGTTACGACAACAGCAGAATAATCACTGTGCAAGTTATAATTGTATAATGCTGTGGCAGTATTCAAAAAACAATCCAAGACAATTTACCGTAGATAGAAAAGGTAGCAATCTCGGTCATACACGTGAAAATGTGATACTGACTTGTCTTGAGTGTAATCGAAATCGTGGCGCTGCCGCTATTTAAGCGTGGATCACCGAAGTGATTGAATGACTTTAGTGATTTAGGTGGTAATTGTGTATCCTCAGGAATCACCTGAAGTTGCTCACGTGTGAATCCACGTTGAGGAGCAGTCGAATCCAATCTGTTGATTGCTGGACTGGAATCGCTTGCGTTTCTCCCAGTTGATCTAGTTATGCTAGATATCCTGTGTGTAGTAACACTCCAAACTGGATCGGTTGCCCTTTTTTTTCCTCCTTCTAGTTCACCGGGTTCTTATAAATACCTCACAGTAACATTACCCAGCACTGGCGCTGGCTTTGCCAGATTTCGTTGTATTGATATATATTTTTTTGTGATTGCATTTACAGGTCTCATATTAGTTGTTCTAGTAATTTCATTATTTAACGCGGCTATCACACTTGACAATCTTGCAACCCATTCTCGAGATCTGCCGTCTTGAATAAACTCCTTAGCATACTGATAGCCGAATAATCTCTCAGCGAGTGTTCGGTTAAATCTCTCAACAATTGCCTGATCACGATGAATTTCAGTATGCCCTCGTCTGATGGTGACATTATGTTGCTTCATCAGCGATGATACTGCGCCTTGAAATTCTTTGCCAGGATCAACTTGTAATAGTCGTGGCCAGTTTAGAGGTCCTCGTTGATAAATTTTTTTTAACGCAGAAGCAACTTCAGATGCTGTCTTTGTTGTTAACCGCTCTGCTTCTTTGTATCTACTTGCAACATCAACTACTGTTAACGCGTACTTATATGTTTTCCGACGAACAACATCGTGAGGCAGGAATAGTATGTCGGCCTGATGAACTTCATTAGTAACCCTAACATCAAAATGTGCAAAGTTGATTTGTTTAGGCGGTGGTAGATAAATTTGCCATATTGCCTGTTTTGATAGCTAATTTTTCGCGACCGAGCGTGTTACCGATGCCGCCTTGGCGAGTTTATTAATTGCTGCGTTACCTCTCCAGTATCCGATTGGGGAATAATAAATCACCTCCATGTTATTTAATTACCCAGCACCTAATACTAGTTTAGATTTCATTGCAGATCTTATTAACCAGTTAGCGAGTGATTCCTTGAAGGATTTATTTTTATGGCGTTTAACGCGTGAATTAATTTCACATCTGCGATATGTCGATGCTGTAGATCTTTACTTTTATAAGCTACATCATGAGCGTGACAAGCGCTGTCAATAGCGTTTATCGGATACTCACCGGGTTTGGGTTAATCGCCGCTGTCAAGTCTGATGTCAAGTCTGGTACCGGGTCCGCAATAATTATATCCTGGGAGATGTTTTTCTCCTGGGTATTTAGCCCATGGAGTTCCGGGTAGTTTTCCAAGTTGGGCTGCGATGTCACCTCCGCTGACTTTGTCAGGCTTTTTTTTTGAAATCTAAATTTTTTTGTGCCACATCGTGCACACTTACCAGAGAGCGCCTGTCTGTTATTCTTTGTTGTAACGGTTGTTAGACCATCCGTGGGAGTTCGTGTCTTACACTTCACACAATATAAATCCATATTTTATTTACCTTATATACAAATGGAAATTACTGACTTTTCCTCGACAAAAGAGAAGGAACCAATCAAGCATCATCCGATACTACCAAATTCTATCCGAATGATTATCATAGGTCCATCGGGATCGGGTAAAACACAGTTGCTGTTGAACTTGATAATGAAGTGGATGAAGTGGGATAAACTATATTTGATAGCTCCGTCTGCGGATGAGTAGCGGTGCTATCAAATATTAAAGGATTTTAATGAGAAGGCAAAAGAGATCAGCGAAGACGGTGAGGATATAATCGAATTTATCACTGATATGGATGAAGCACCATACCCCGAAGACCTTGATGGATCAATTGATAACCTAATTGTATACGATGATGTGATAACGGATAAACAAAAAAAAAACAGCTAGGATATTTGTTCGTGGAAGGCATAAAAACACAGATATCATTTATGTAACCCAGAGATACGCACAAATACCGAAAATCATCAGAGATAACTGCAATGTTCTTGCGGTGTTTAACGGAGCTGATATACACACACTACGAAATATTCACCAAACTTGGTGTAGCGGGGATATGGATCTCAATAAATTTAAAAATTTTTTAGTCATGCTCAATCAAAACCGCATGGATTTTTAACAATAAATTTACATGATGCCAGAACCCGATATCGTATCGGACTTGATACACTTTATGCCTAATTCAGCTGACATAATTTTTCCCAGGGAAACTCTTTGAGTTTCTACAGCAGCAGAGAGGGTGAATCTATACCCGATATTTTTCGAAATAGACCTTACCACGGAAACGTTTCCGATATTAAAGAATTTCGTTGAAATAACCCCTTATTTCGGTGTGGGGACATCTTTTTGTCGTGTTTTCTGAATAGAAGGGTTATTTCATGAAAATAAATGCTCTATCGGAAATGTTTTCCGTGGAAGGGTTTTCTGGTAAAAGAAAGTTTGTATGATTCACCCTCTCTGCTGCTGCTAATATTGTAAGTCAGAGTATACCCATATATTTTCTAGAAAAGATGTTGAAAAAAGGACGGTTTTATTTCCGATATATGTATATATACACACACACACACACACACACACATATATATATATATATATATATATATATATATATATATATATATATATATATATATATATATATGTGTGTGTGTGTGTATATATGTATATATATATAGATAAATAGATAGATATATATATAGATATATAGATATATATATATATATATATATATATATAGGTGTATATACATGTACATATATATATGTATATATGTATAGATGTATATAGATGTATATATATCTAGATATCTATATATGCATAGGTGTATATATATGTATATATGCATATATGTGGATAGGTGTATATAAATGTATATATGTATATATGTATAGGTATATACACATGTATATATGTAAATATATTTATAGGTGTATATAGATGTATATATGTATATATATGTATAGGTGTATATACATGTATATATGTATATATATATATGTATAGGTGTATATGCATGTATAAATGTATATATATGTATAGGTGTATATATGTATATATATGTATAGGTGTATATACATGTATATATGTATATATGTATAGGTGTATATACATGCATATATGTATTTATATATATAGGTGTATATATGTATATATATGTATAGGTGTATATACATGTGTATATGTATATATCTGTATAGGTGTATATATGTATATATATGAGCAGGAGGGTGGGCGAGCAGCCTCTAATTGATTCACTCATATTTCGTCAAATTAAGCCTTCCACAAAAACACAAAAATCGTAAAAAAATGTGCGTATCAGCGTAAAAACAACTCTGTTTACCTTTATCGCTGATGGGTTTTCTTCCTCTTGTAACTTCGACGGAAAGATGTGCGATTGTCGGTGACAATTTGTAGGCGCGCCCACCATGCTGCTTTCTGCGTCCCTTTTCGAAAATCAAGGCCTTTACTGATGTACGAAAAAACATATTTGCGTGTCAGTTGTCATAAATTAAAAATTTAAGTTAACAATAATGGCCAACATTGGAGAAGCACATCCCGCTAGATTAGCTCGAGAGCGACTAGAAGCAATAAAAAGTTTTCTTCCCGTGAGAGATTCTGTCAAACAAAAACTTCAAGATCGACAAGAAGCACATGTTGAATTTGCAACAGGTACAGAACAATTATTTAAACCTGTTACGACAGCTAGTGAGTTATCTAAGGAGATCACAAGAAGGGCTCTACTAGGAGACGACAAGGGGGATGGTATTCTTCCAACGCTAAAAGAAGCTGTTGTACAAACTGAAAAGATTGCTAAAAGAACCAAGCAAACAAAATGTATTTTACGAGATCTTCCAATGAAAATCGCTACAGCTCAGTATTCACCCGCCGCCGAAGAAGGCACTGAAGTCGCCGAAGCTGATGCACCCGAACCAGCAAGAAAGGGGAGAAAAGTTGACCCGGTTGCAAGATTTAACTCAGCTTTTGTTGAACTTCTTAAAAAAACACCAGAAGCAGAATTACCTAAAACAATATTAGATGGTTTGTATAAAAAAGTCCGTAAATTTAGATCCAAAACATGCCTAAACGAGTGATACAAATTTTGTCAAATGGGCATATCGTGTACACTACGGCACAAATAAGGCCTCTTCGGTAAAATTTACAGGACTTGTGGAAAAAAATGCGAGCGATCGACGAAGCTAGACAACCACAAGATCCTCCACCTGCCTACTCGCCACCACAGATATAAGAAAAACAGCCTCCGTCACCACAGGAGCCTTCCTATCAACTTCCTCCGCCACAGCAACAGATATAAAGAAAACAACAGACAGAAAAAAAACTGCTTGTTCAGATGCTAGAATCACCTGCGTCATTTTATAATGATAACACTCTTAAATTTATTGAAAATCGAAATAATTTAAAGTATCTTGTTACACAAGGTTATAATAATAGGGAAACTTTCGGAAAAAATCCTAAACTCATGGAAAGTCTTAACCATGGGAGGTGGATGTCTACGTTGTATTTTGCTTTCAAGGGATCTCCGGTTGACTTACAGGATCCTGAATATAAAGATTTCAAAAAAGAGGTTCTACAAAAATCTAAGGAAAGGAAGGTCAAACAAGAATCTGAAAAAAAACTGGCAGTGGTTTGAAATTACTTGTCCTGATAATATCATCAATGATGTATCACGGTTAGAAGTTCTCATCGGAGGAAGACGTGCTGGAAATAACTCGCCAGAAATTATTAACGAAGCCGCCGATATCTGCCAGCGATTATTTCAAGGTGGTATCATGGATACTAGCATCTACCGAGAACTTATTGATGAACTTGTTGACAGTGATTAGATAAATAACAATTAAATAAGATGATCATACATGACTCTCATCATATGCCTCAACGAGTCAGAGTGGTGAATTCGCGATATCCTGTTTACAGTGCATATTATGGAGATGGACTTGGAAATGTTATTCAAGGATTGTTTACAAGAATAGCTCCAAAGGCGGATCCAATTGCAAAACAATTATCGTCAAAAGCTATTGATGTTATTCATAATAAAGCTCCTGGTGTAATTAGTAACGTTGCCGGTAAAGCTTTCTTGGCAATCAAAGATAGACTAGCACGATTAATACGTAGAAAACCTCCGCCGATAAAATTACCAAGCACCGCAGACATGCCTGCAGATGTTAGCAAAGTAATAAATGAAACTGCAAATCGAAAACTAGGGTCGCTGATTAATGTACCTTCCAAAGAAATAGAAAACAAATATAGCTTCAAGTTTAATAGCGGGAAGTGGTCTTCGTTTTAGACAATAATACATTACAATAAGATGTTTCAAGATATATCCAACGTAGCATTTGATATGGATAAACCAGTTAGAAAAGATGAATCCTTGCGCGATTATCAATATTATTCCTACGATGCAAAAACACCTAACGCGCAGGGGAGAATTGAATTTCAAATTCATGATAGGAGTAGATATTTTTTACCTTATGAAGTGTATATTGAAATTGTAGGTAGAATCGTAAAAGCGGATGATACTGGATATAGAATAGGCGATCGTGTTGGTTTTGTCAATAATTGTGTGATGGCGTTATTTAACAAAGCCACATATTCGATTGATGGAAAAGATATTGAGTCGTATTTGGACAATGTCGATGTTGCCACGACGATACTTGGTCTTGCAAGATATTCTGATGATTACACAAGATCAGCTGGTCCAACAATGATGTTTGTAAAGGACACATCTGATCATTCGGAAAACAGAAATGTAACGATGAACGCGGCTGGGGATGCAGTTGCGTCCATGAACGAAAATTTCAACTTGGGTTTTGCCGCGCGTCGAACAATGCTGAACGGCAACGAAGAGTTTTCCTGTGCTATTCCACTATCTCATATTTTTGGATTTTGTAGAAATGTCCGAAGGGATATATTTGGTGCCAAGCATACAGTAGTGCTCGTCAGAAAAAACTGATAATGATGCAATATGGCGAGCTAATGGAGTTGATCCTGGTAAATTAGTGTTAACAAAACTATCTTTGTGGATGCCAACAATGACTCCATCAATCACTGAAGAACAACGGTTACTTTCTTTTATGAATCAAGGTGGAAAATCATTGCTATCATGGTTAGCAATGACAACATATAGCACTTCTATTAAAGCTGCTGGATTGTTTACGTGGCAATTAGGATCACAACAGGGAGTGTCAGCAGCACGACATATATTTATCGCGTTTCAGGCAAATTCTAGGATAAATAACCAAGAAGCAAGTCCAATGATATTTGACACATTTGGAGTTTCTGAAGTTTCACAAAGAATAAACGGACATCAAGAACCCGCTGAAGACATTAATCTGGATTTTGAACACAATGATCTTGAACGTGCATATTATCGATTGATGTCTTAAGATGGGCGTGATCAAAACGTTGACACTGGGTTGCAAATATCTCAGCGTGATTTTACAACGTTGTATCCGATCTATTACTTTTCGTTGGAACATTTGGATTTATTCAGAAAATCTGCCGTTGATATAGTTATTCGGGCTCGCCTGGCTCGAGTACCAGCAGCAGTAGTTGGTCCACCAGCAGTTCCTGGAGGTGCTAGAGCAATTGCTGTTATACTCAGCGATAAAGCAGCGTTAATAGAAGGTGTTGGTGGCCGAATGAGAATCATTGATGCACCAGTAGAAAACATGTGGTTTTCCGAAAACATGTAGACAATTAGATCAATCTCATATTAAATAAAATGTCATACAGCCACGTTAATGTCACTCTGACTCCTGGTCTGGCGAAAAAATTACAGTAAAAAAGTGCGAGCGCATGTGGGGCAACGATAACTTTGAAACAAGATCAAATTACTGGCGGTCCAAACAAATTATCGCTGACTAAAACCCAACTTAATCATTTCAATAAAGCAAAACAAGCAAAAACTGGTGTTCAACTTAGTTTTGCTCTAAAAGCCGTCAAGGACATGATTAAAACCGGTGGTATATTTCCTCTTCTCGCCGCGATACCAGCACTGATATTAAAGAAAGCAACTGGAAAAGGATACAACAAAAGGGACGCGGGTTAAGACTTCCAGGAACTCCGCCTTCATGGTACCCAAAACGGTTCTAGACATCACACAAGGTGTTTCGAAAACCAACGGTTTTACCCAGAGTGCTTTCACTCCAATGTCAAATTTTGATTTACTCGAATGTGTTAAACAATTAAATATAAAAAATTTCAGAGGCGTTTTTATGCGAGATCAGTTACCACAACAACCAAACAATCCAGAAACCGGAATTATTAATCTCGATAACAGTAACAGTCCAGGAACTCACTGGGTTGCTTACGCGATACATCCACGTGGAATTATCTATTTCGATTCGTATGGGTTAGCACCGCCAGTTGAATTTCTAAAATATACGAAAGACATCCCATCGAAAGTTTGGTACTCAACGCTACCAGCACAAACACTGACCGATCCTCCGATATGCGTCGTAGAGTATTAAATGTCCTCGATGCGATATCAGCGTCAACCAAACCACCTCACAAAGTCGTGCATGAGTATACCGCGGGTCAATTTAAACAGTTTCCTATCAAATGATGGTTGATATTTACGGAAGATCTCTTCTCAACAGAAAAGTGAAACGCACCGATATAGATTTATCACAATATGCGACCAAAGATGAAATCGATAATCTTTTATCGTTATCCGGGATAGACCCAGATGAGGTTGTTATTTTTTAGGACCGACACCGAAAACTAAAAACCAGCGATATCAAATGGCATGAAATAATTCGTTGGGTTATTGGAGCTACTCTGGCTAACATCCCTGTGTTCACTGACAGCGGAAAAAATCAGAGATTCGCTGATATCAATTGCGGCGTTAAGAGATGATACGCAAACATTTGCAGGGGAACGCGTAAAAAAGACCGGTGATACAATGACAGGTGAACTTAACATGAACGGTAACAAAAAAACCGTGTTATTTTTCAGGACCGATATGGAAAACAAAAAACCAGCAATATCAAATGGAATGACATAGTTCGCAGGGTTCTTGGAGCTATCCCGGATAACATCCCTGTGTTTACTGACAGTGGAAAAATCAGAGACTCAAGTGTTTCGTTTACAACCATCAGAGATGAAATTGCAAAAAGTGTGACTAACCGCTTAAAAAATACCGGTGACACAATGACAGGTGAACTCAGCATGAACGGAAACAAAATACTGGTTTTAAGAGATCCAACATCCCGGAAGATGCCGCGATGAAAAATCATGTTGACACCGTTGACGGTAAATTATCCACGTTGCGGGCCGAGTATGACGTTCACATAACCGCGTTTTCAAGACTTCGTAGAAACTTACAAATAAACTAATGAAGCCGCGAGCGAATTCTTTGGTGATTCACTCACCGTTGACATAAAACTTGCTGATATCAAGACCAAGATTGACACGATTAAACAAACACAGCAGGGTATCGTAAGTGGGATTCCTGAGATCGTTAACAAAGCCATCTGGAGTTACCCCCGGGCATATTACCAACATAGTATACACAGTATCATCCGGGTTCGCAACATGGTCTAAACAAAATAATACTATCAAATATACCGCAACAGTCACTGGAGTGTACAGGCTGTCTGTGTTCAGTGCCGCTAAATTTGAAATTTTCACAACATATCCCTGGCGACATTCCATCGACAAGTATTCCGGGATTGTGACTATCATATTGAACAAGGGAACCGAAGAAACATTTATACTGGAATCCGCCGACAAGAAATTAAACGCAACATCTTACTGGTGGTGTTTGGAATTTGTAGCTGAAACGCCTCAATTGGTTACTGCGTAAAATAATAAAATGGCGTCAGAGTCAACACATGCGCAACAATATAGATATGATTAAGTACGCGAATGGCAGTCAGAGTTAAAAAATACCATTAACGAATGCACAATAAAAGTAAAAAAATACAAGCGGCGTGTAATCATCCTAGACACAATAGTGTATTCAGTATCCGCGATAGTTGCATCTACGGGAGTATTATTATCAGCGCCAACACCAGTGACAACTGAATCGCAATCACAGTTACAGTTTCAACATCAACGACAATTGCAGGCGTTGCTAATATTATCGCGAAAAAAATATCCTCATGCGCGCTAACAAAATTGCACGATAATGTCATAAAATTAAACACAGCCACGAGCGCCTACTCGAAATTATCGTCGCTGATATCATCAAGCCTTAACGACGAAACAATATCAGATTCCGAATTCGCGCTAATGGTTAAGATATACGAGGAATACACCAGTAATTTGGAAAGACAAAAGATAAATAACAATGTCGGAGTTACTTCATCAAGCTCTGCTTGATATAGTCGAAAATACAAAACATATGAGGACATCGATGATCACAGTAGCATCAACTAAACCAGAATTCGGTATTAATTTTCCAACTGCGATTCCAGTAGACGAGATCGCATTAGCACAATTATGAGTATATCACAGTTGGCCCAATACCAGATCAAAATTGTTTGGTGGATTGCCAGCGAATAATTCGTTTGTGTTTGCAAATAAAAATAAGCAAGATGATACACCAGACTGGAACGTTATTGGGTTACCAACCGGGTCTTATCAAATCGAAGAAATCAATGAGGAATTACAACGTCAAATAAAAATTATCACAGGAAAAGAATCTAAGATAACAATAACTGTTCATGAGCCAGCGCTGTCTTCTGCCATCGAAATAAACTCTCCTGACTATGCCGTGGATATATATCATAATTCGATCAGAACAGTGTTAGGATTGCCTGAAACTCCGCCACCGGCCCCACCAATACCACCAGAACCTAAAAAGTCTGATTATGTCACTGATGCAAAATCGTATCATGGAATTTTCCCGTTGTACAAACAACATTTGGATAATATAAAAGAACCACCATCAAACACTGATTTTTACTTCGGTGATAAGGATTTTATTCGGTGGTTTTTTAATGATGAACTTACAGGGTTTTCAGTTAATTTTGACCTATCTCAAATTATTGAATATTTTAAAATCATTAATCAAGAACATAAAAAACAACTACAGCGACTACGGCAGAGCTTCCAAGATCATCTTTTTGATATAACAAGTTCACGCAGCGAAATCATCACGCGAATAGAAATATTAAATCATCTTGTATCCGATATGGTATATATTAATCGACGAGTAATCAAGGCAACAATTGATTACACTGATAACGAAAAACGGTATAAACAAAACTTTTTAACTGCATATTCGCTGACAGAAGCTACACTGCCAGATTTCAAGTTTCCCGGGTATAATGCAACCGAGTTAAAAAAAATCTGTCAACAATCTCATTGATGAGTTCTTTGATGACATACTCTCACAGTACATAAAAATACTACAGCCAACTATCCTCAGACATAACAATAGCCAAATCGGAGAAGGCCGACATGTATCTCCGGGCATCGCAAATATAACCGAAGTGATCGCGGTCAATCTTGTGTGTGATGTATTCGATGGCAGTTACAGCACGGACACGATAGTATCAAATCAAGTTCAGCAAGGATTTGTTCTTTATTCATTCACCCTGAAAGATGTACCACCTGGATTTCTAATTGTGCAAGAGCCGATCAATCCAGTCTATCTGCGATGTTATAATCCGTGGCTGACCAGAATAAATTTCAAACTAACAGACCAGTCTGGTCACCTTCTTTATTTTCGGAATGAAACACTACATATTAATTTACTTGTGAAATCGTCAAACGATTTGCAGTCTTAAAGACTTTTATCCTAGAAGTCTTAGAAATCGTAAGATTTCCACTTCCTGGAATTTTTCAGTCTTAAGACTTTCAGTTTTAGAAGGTGAATAATTTTATTTATATATATTTTGTGCACACGTCCGATTTGCTAATTTTGGTAGGGTATTTACTAGTCAAAATCGTGCACACTGTCCGATTTGCTAATTTTGATAGGGTATTTACTAGTCAAAATCGTGCACACTGTCCGAAATGTTAATTTTGATAGGGTATTTACCAGTCAAATTCAACGTTTTTCAGTAAAAAGTAAAAAAATAGTAAAATCTGCAGTAAAATTTATTTTTTACTGACTGACAATTAAGCAAGCGAGTATTATATAACGTACACCGCGTAAAATGTTTCATACATAACAAAGAACTTCTTGATGAAGCTGTCAAAACCGGAAAAGTCACCCCGGAAAAAATAATTGTTGACAAATACGTCCCTGACGATTTTATATTAACTGATACGCAACTGAAAAGACTAAAAGAAGATTATATTGTGATCGCGCATTGCAGTATACCTCAAATTTTAAAATATGTACGTATATTTAGATCTTAGATCTTAAATATGTACCGCCACATAAATGTTCTCGTGTATGACAAACAAGAGCTCGAGCAAACAGTTAAGGTCGCATTTACCCAAGAAGAAATTAACGTTAAATTCATTATTGACGAATTCGGAAACGAAGATTTCTTACTAACACAGCAACAGTTAGACAGTCTCAGACGCGAGCATATTATTTCAATTGTATGTAACCGAGATCAAATTCTCAATTATGCGCACTCTTGCATTAAATCCGATGACTAAGGGATATATATTATCTAACTCGGAGTCACCGTGATGAAATCCTTGACCTTGTCAAGGGGAAGTAAAAAAAATAATTATCATTTTTTTTTACTTTCAATTTCCTTTGCAAGTAATTGATTTCATTTCCAAGTATTTACATCCTTGACAAAGTAAAGGTGACTTCGTCAAGGGACATACAATTTTTTAGCTGTCTTACACGAGTATTTATCACCTTCCTTGTTTCATATTCTTGGGCTAATTCCAACCTAATTTTTTCAATTGCACGAGACAACGAAACAAATTCATTTATTTGTGCTTCTTCTACTGTAGCCAGAGATTTATATAAATTCGTCTGGATCCTCTTTATAAATCTGTACAGAGCAGGCAAAATATAACGCCCTGCGCATTTAGCCTCATGTAGTGATTCAAAATCAGACATGATTTTTTCAGGATTTAGTTCATCAGATATATTAAATCCGCTCTCTTCTAATTTTTTAATGGCAACAATCACATCATTGATATTTTCGTAATTCATATATATATAAATATTATATATTTAAAAGAAAAAAATTGTACACTAACGACGACACATCTCCTTGAGTCTCTAGCTTATCAAATGATAGGCTACCAAACTCAGGAGAGGAAACACAACCCCCATGTGAGCCCCTAACCTGTCAAACAACAGTCTAGAAGGCCTAGAGGGTGTGTTTGCGAAAGACGAAACATTCCCCATGTTGAACCTCTAACTTACAGATATATACATAACACTATTTACATCTGTAAACTCCTCAGGTGCCACCGCATCTTAGCAAGTTTACAGAGACAGACAACAACACATAGTATTTACACTATTACACATAATATTTACATGTATTTACATCTGTAAACTCCTATGGTGCCACCGCATCTTAGCAAGTTTACAGAGACAGACAACAACACATAGTATTTACATGTATTTACATCTGTAAACTCCTAAGGTGCCACCGCATCTTAGCAAGTTTACAAGCGAGTAAGGGACAGCACAACACAGTATTTACATGTATTTATAGTAGGACATCACAACACATAGTATTTACAGTAGGATATCACAGACAGATACGGGGTTATATTCTACGCTCAAAACGTTGGACACCGTCCCCAAAATCAATCACGCGAGGTGTAAAATGGTCACCGCGTCGAGACGATAACGCGGAAGTTGTGCGACTTTGTTGGGTTTCGAAACCCCGTACATAATACGGACGCTATAGTATATAAACTGACTGATACTTGGAAATTCAAAAATTGCTCACTCGGTTTTTCGTACTTCTTTTCTTAAATATAATCGCAGAAAAAATACAGATGAACCAGAAAACCAAACGAATTTAATAAAACAAGGATTTTATCTGTGAAAAAAAAATTATTATTTATTGTACACCCGCCTGTGTGATAGTCTTTGATAAAATCCTTGACTTTGTCAACCTTGACTTTGTCAAGGGGAAGTAATTGGAGATGTTTTAATTCCGTGTTGTGATCGTACAGGTAACACGGAAAATTGTTTAACCGTTGCGCAGGGAGAGAAATCCATAATTGACTTGTACACAATCGTTGCGGAGTTATCTCCGTTATCTGCATCTACATAACGAAATAAAATCCAGTTATTAAACTTGCATGAAAACGATAATTTGATTATATTTTCTGCAACACGTTGGACCGAACGCGGTTAATACGGAAATACTTGCCAGCCACGTTCATTGACTGAAATATTTTCTCTTCACAGGTGATTATATTGAAAGATCTCACAGCTTTCCTTGTAACAGTCTTAAATTTACCGGTACCCACTCGTGCAGAATTCTCACTCTGCGTGATAGATTGTAGGTTAGATAATTTATTATTAAGATTTGTCCATCAATGTGATCCATCACAAGACCGTCTTTGATCTCTCCGTTAAATACCTCAAACACAAAGCGTTGATTGTGATAATGTTTTCCAGCAACAGTAAATCTAAGATAACCAGCATTAGTAACAACACCAACTGGTTTTTTCAACCTACAGTGTCTGAATATTCCCTCACGATTCGCTTCGTAATTCTTAATGATAGGATGTGGGACATATTCTTGATTCATTTTATATAATAATGTATTTGTCTAATTTATAATTTGTCTGAAAACTTAGCTATATAATCGCGTTCACATTTTAGCGCATCATCGTTATTTTTTTTTTGTTATGATATCTTTTAAGTTCACGGTATCTCCTTCACCGGCACCTTGTACATAACTGTGCTTTACCCCTGACCCCAACACCACATCGCAGACATGGCATTGGTCCTAAACTCCCCCTTCGGATGCTTTGGGAATGTTCCCCGCAGAACTCTTTCCTGCAGGATTAGTTACAAACAGTTACAGATCATATTTTAAGCCATATATATATATATATATATATATATATATATATATAATATTTCTTATTTAAATGTTTGTCTTAAATTTAATATGGAGGAGTTTAAAAGATTATCTGCAATCAAGCCCTGGAAAGCTTCTAGATTCGATCTTGACAGACTAACCCCTGACTCGCGGAGACGAGCCCTGACTGATCTGTTTGATATTATCAGAGACGCCAAAAAAGAATTTTTCGTCCATAGAGCATCTCACGTATGGTCACCTTTTAGAATTATTCACGATAACAACGTCGTCGTTGATGCTACAATGAATAATACACGAGCGAAAACGATTATCGAATAACTCACTAAAAATATTTTATTAAAATAAAGTTTATCGTGCAGGAAGAAGGTAATTGGATTATCCGTGACAAATCTGATTATGTTCTTGATGTAGACAAACAATTTGTCGTATTGGATGCAAATACAAGACCAGGAGCATTAATTGGAATTGACAAATTTTATTATGTTAAAACGTATCCTGTAACAGCGGTCATTTATGGAATCTATCAAATAAAATTCCCGAACAAAGGAAGACTTCGCAAAATGAGTAGGGCAGTGCCAATATATTGTGTAGCTGAACGTTTTATCGAACATTTCAAAAAACGCAAAACGTGGAAACGGTTTAACTGTTCGGCAACGTGAAATAATATCAGCATGGGCTGAACTAATCGGTGATGATGGTACGTCAATAGACAATGTCGTTGAATTATCAAATAAATTAAAATTTCCAGTGATAGTAAAAACGTTAACAGAGAAATTTTACATGAGTCAGTAAATAAATCAAAAGGTACACCAATTGAAATTATCTACCATAACGCTCACGCTTGGACATCCACGGCAACATTATTTCCTCGTGATCGCGTCGTGAAATATTACCCGCCAGAGAACTCTGGTAAAAATATGTTTTATTTTATTATCAAATAAGTAAAACCGATCCAGTATCAGTGTGGTTATTTAAAAGTTCCGAAAATGGCCAGTATGATCAATTTGTAAGGCCTAACGGTGAAAGAATCTCTGCAACAGGAAATGAACAAACTCGCACAAAAATTTTCAGAAAACACCAAGCAGTTATTAACTAATTGTTTTACAGTTCTGAGTGTTGCCGCTCACGCCGCCAGAGAAATAAATTCATGGAAGCCAACCCGAAGTGAGTTTCTCGAAGATATACAATTGAGTTGTGTCTAGTATGGACACGGCGGTTTGTGGAATACCAAGTATGACCACAACGATATTATTCCCGTTGACATGGTTGCGTGTTATCCAAGAAGCTTTCTTGGGATGGGCGAGTGTAATGGATATTTTGCGCGATTTGGACACCCTTGTCATGAAATGACGCGAGTTGCTATTAATAGCCGATTACCCGATTTTGATCTGACGGGATTTGCTTACGTGACATCGTTTGAATTCGCTAAAAGTCTTCATCCGATTTGTTATGTTTGGTTTGAAAGACATCTTAGTGAAAAACGCTGGGTGTCGATAGTGTTATTACGATACATGCTTGACAGTAAAATACTGACGTCGTTGACGGCCAGTGAAGTGATTATATCATACAGGGCGCAGACCGAACTTTGGTTACCAACACGGGAGTGTATCAGTATCGATGAAGTCATTGAAGAATATACGCGAGAATGTCCAAATACTCCTGTTGATGTCATTAACAATTACGCTCCTAATAGTCTTAAGATTAAACTCAGCAACAGTGAAAAAACAGCAAAAGATCTCGATAGAAGAATAATCGGTAAATTGACTCAAGGTGGTACACATGATCATAAACGGCATCATTCACGATTAATTATGGATGATGCTGAATTAAATTTTATAATTGCTGACACCGTTGCAAAAAAGACACTTTGTAATCGGGAGGACGCTTTCTTGTCTGACGGAACACGGTTGAGCACAATTGTTAGTTACATCGAAGGAGAATCAACTCAGTACACACATTTAAGATCTTCGATGCTGGCTTATGTTTCTATAAATGTGCTATCAGTGATAAATAGATTTCTCGACACTGCAGTTAGAATTGCTACGGATTCATTTTATATCGATAAAAAATATTCAGAATCATTGGTTCGTTTTACAAGCAATGATGAATCATGGAGTTCATGGAGAATAAAAAAGGTAATGTTACATGGATAGTGTGAATCCGCTGATGTTGCTATCTAAGATAATTATTGTAAATCAGAATTATCGGAAGTGTCGTTGGCGCCGTCTGTGAATGATGCAATCACCAGACACAAAACCGTTTATTTGAACGGACCGGGAGGGTCTGGTAAGACAAATCGAGCGTTTGAATTATTTCGAAATTCAGATATAATTGTGCTAACACCTACACACAGACTCGCCAGGGAGATGAAACAACGAGGAGTCAATTCTTGTACTTATCACAGCTTTTACAAATACAGCGGTGGTGTGTGGACTCCTGACCGAATGGGAACAAAATACATTCCGCCAATTATTATTTGGGATGAAATAGGCACTGTGTCGTTAGATGTATTACACATATTTCTTGATTGGCTGCTAACAAAAAATACTGCAGTCATTATGTGCGGCGATCACGTTCAGCCACCACCTTTTGTTGGTCTATCTCCGCATTTGTGGTTAAAAGATTTTGTTGATTATTATGAAGAAGTGTCTGACGATCATAGATCTCTTGATGCAACGTTGAAGGAATTTTAAACATTAATCAGATTACAACCGAACAAAATTCAATGTGAAATTATGCGTAAAATAATTTCAGAGACTTCAATGAGCGACTTTTGGAAAACTTGGAGACCAAAGGAATTGATAGTGGCAAGTAGAAAGATAGTCAGAGACACACTTCAGGTGAAATTGCTTTCACTGCAACGAGAAAAGTTTCCAATGTTGCCAGTGCCATTGTGTTATAGACCAATTGATACACACTACAAAACATTGACGTTGATATACCAGGATAGTCAAGAAAACAGAATTTAGTATTAAATGATATTGTCACAGTTGATGTCAATGTTGTTGAAGATGCACTGCGCGCTGATAAATCCCCGTGGACGCTAGGATACGCAATGACGATTCATTCATCTCAGGGATTGACTATTTCTGATACAGTTGTTTGGATCGTTGATGATCGAATCGAGTGGTCAAACTTAGTTTACTTAGCTGTGCCCAGAGTCAGAAGAATATCTCAACTGCGGAGAATTATCTTACATAAGTCAATGGCTGATGACAACGATAAATGTCAAGTCGATATGATAAGAAAAAAATTAACCGGTTACAAACAAAGTGACAAAAAAATAATCGCGATTTTGATCTCGATGTTGAATTTATCACGACACTGAAACAACAGCAGAATAATCACTGTGCGAGTGTAATTGTATAATGTTATGGCAGTATTCGGATAAACATTCAAGACAATTCAGCGTAGATAGAAAAGATAATAGTCGCGATAATACTGATGCTGACATGTCTTGAATGTAATCGACGTAGAGGTGCCGGTGCTAGCTAAGTGATCTAGGCGGTAATTGTGTGTCTTCGGGGATTACTTGTAATTGTTCACGTGTAAATCCACGTTGAGGAGCAGTTGAATCCAGCCTGTAGATTGCTGGTCTACCAGTAGATCTAGTTATGTTAGATATCTTGTGTGTGGTGATGCTCCAGATAGGATCAGTCGCTCTTTTTTTACCACCTTCAAGTTCACCTGGTTCATATAAATATCTCACAGTTACATCACCCAGTATTGGTTGTGCTGAAAAATCACGTCGCTGTACGGGTATATTTTTTTTTGGTAATTGCGTTAATAGGTTTCATGTTGGTTGTTCGAGTAATTTCATTATTTAATGCAGCTATCACGCTTGGCAATCTTGCAACCCATTCGCGAGATCTCTTATCCTGAATGAATTCGTTCGCGTACTGATATCCAAATAACCGCTTAGCAAGTGTTTGATTAAATCTTTCAATAATTGCCTGATCACAGTGAATTTCAGTATGCCCTCGTCTGATGGTGACATTATGTTGCTTCATCGTTGATGATACTGCACCCGGAAATTCTCTGCCAGAATGAACTTGTAATAGATTTGGCCATCGCAGACCACCTCGTTGATAAATTCGTTCAAAAGCAGAAGCAACCTCAGATGCTGTTTTAGTCGTTAACGGTTCTGCATCTTTATATCTACTTTCAACATCAACTACAGTTAACGCGTACTTGTATGTTCGACGACGAACGGTATCATGTGGCAGAAATAATATATCAGCTTGATGAACTTCATTAGGAACACTAACATTAAAGTGTGCAAAATTAATTTTTCTAGGACGCGGTATATAAAATTGCCATATCGCCTGTTTGGATAACCAATCTGCTGCAGTATCACGTGTGACTTTTGCTGCACTGGCAAGTTTACTAATTGCTGCGCTACCCCTCCAGTATCCTCTTGGGGAATAATAAATCAACTCCATTATAATTAATTACCAGCACCGAATACAAGCTTACATTTCATCGCGGACTTTATTAACCAACTAGCTAACCTTTCTTTGAGAGATTTATCAGTGATGGAATTTAGCGCGTGAATTAATTTCAGCATTTATTGGTTTTGGTCGATCTTGGTCATCAAGTCTGATATCAAGTCCGGTTCCAGGACCACAATAATTGTATCCTGGAAGATGTTTTTCCCTGGATATTTAGCCCACGGAGCTCCTGGAAATTTTCCTAACTTGGCTGCGATATCACATCCTCGTTCTTTTTTTTCTTACTTGGCTTTGGTTTTGGCGCTGACTTTGGTTTTGGCTTTGGTTTTGGCGCTGACTTGCCAATGGAAATAAATTTAAATTTCTTTGTACCGCATCGTTCACACTTGCCCGAAACCGCAGATCTGTTATTTTTTTTGTAACAGTTCTTAGATCACTTGTTGGTGTGCGCGCCCTGCATTTTACACAATATAAATCCATATTTATATTATATTATTCTAATGGAGATCACTGACTTTTCTGCTACAAGGAATCGAGAACCAGTTAAGAATCACGCAGCACTACCATATTATGTTCGTATGATTATAATTGGCCCATCTGGGAGTGGTAAGACACAGTTGTTAATTTAATAATGAAGTGGATGAAGTGGGACAAGCTGTATTTGGTAGCACCAAGTGTAGACGATCAACGATGCTACGAAGTGTTAAAAGATTTTAATGAAAGTGCAAAATCATTAAATGAAAACGGTGATGATGTTGTTGAATTTATAACTGACATTAATGAAGCGCCAAGTATTGATGATATTGATGGATTTATTAATAATTTAGTTGTTCACGATGATGTCATGTTAGATAAACAATCAAATCCTGCCAGGATATTTTCCAGAGGCAGACACAAAAACACTGATGCGATTTGTAATACCCAGCAATACACCCAGATACGGAAAGTGATCAGGGATAACTGGAATATTCTTGCAGTGTTTAACGGTGTTGATACACACACGTTACGAAATATTCATCAGACTTGGTGCAGTGGTGATATGGATATAAATAAGTTTAGAAATTAATTTAGTCATGCCCAATCAACCCCGCACGGATTTATAACAATAAATTTACATTATCCTCGAACACGGTATCGAGTCGAGTTACATAGGATCTTTGGATACTTCTTCTTACATCGACGGAGACCTTAGTTTTCGAAAAGGGACGCAGAAAGCAGCAGGGTGGGCGCACCTCCAAATTGTCACCGACAATGGCACATTTTTCCTTCGAAATTACAACAGGAAGAAAACTCATCAGCGATAATGTTCAACAGAGTTGTTTTCACGCTGATACATGTATATCTACATGTATATGTATGTATAGGTGTATATACATGTATATATATATGTATATGTATGTATAGGTGTATATACATGTATATATATATATGTATATGTATGTATAGGTGTATATACATCTATATATGTGTATCGGTGGATACACATCTATACATGTGTATCGGTGTGTGTACATGTATACATCTGTATCGATGTACGTAATTGTATATATGTTAATCGGTGTATGTACATGTATATATGTGTATCGGTGTATGTACATGTGTATATGTGTATCGGTGTATATACATGAGTATATGTGTATCGGTGTATATACACGTATATATATGCATAGGTGTATATACATGTATATATGAGTATAGGTGTATATACATGTATATATGTGTATAGGTGTATATACATGTAAATATATGTATAGGTGTACATATATATATATATATATATATATATATATATATATATATATATTTATACCTATATCTACATGTGTATCTCTATATCAATATATATATATATATATATATATATATATATATATATATATATATAGATAGATATATAGATATAGATATAGATATATACCAATATCTATATACCTATATATATCTATATCAATATTTATATATATACCAATATATATATATATATATATATATATATATATATATATATATATATATATATACACACACACATACATACATACATGCATATATATATATATATATATATATATATCTGCATAGGTGTATATACATGTATATATGTCTATATGTATAGGTGTATATACATGTGTATAGATATATATGAATAGGTGAATATACATGTATGTAGATGTAGATATGTATAGGTGTATGTACATGTATATATGTGTATAGGTGTATATACATGTAAATATATGTATAGGTGTACATATATATATATATATATATATATTTATACCTATATCTACATGTGTATCTCTATATCAATATATATATATATCTATATATATATATATATATATATATACATATATATCTATATCTATATATATATATAGATATATAGATATAGATATATACCAATATCTATATACCTATATATATATATCAATATTTATATATATACCAATATATATATATATATATATATATATATATATATATATATATATATATATATAAAAATATATATATATATATACACACATACATACATACATGCATATATATACATATATATATATATATATATATATATATATATATATATATATATATATATATATATCTGCATAGGTGTATATACATGTATATATGTCTATATGTATAGGTGTATATACATGTGTATAGATATATATGAATAGGTGAATATACATGTATGTAGATGTAGATATGTATAGGTGTATATACATGTATATACATCTAGATATGTATAGGTGTATATACATGTATATAGAAATATATCTTTTGGTGATATAAATATGCGTATATATGAATAGGTATATATCCATGTATAGAGAGATGTATATATATGTGTAGGTGTATATACATGTATAGAGTGATGTATATATATGTATAGGTGCATAAACAAGTATAAAGAGATGTATATATGCATAGGTGTATATGCAAGTATAGAGAGATGTATATATGCATAGGTGTATATACATGTATAGAGAGGTGTAGATATGCATAGGAGTATATACATGTAAAGAGAGATGTATATATGCATTGGTGTATATACATGTATAGAGAGATGTATAATTGCATAGGTGTATATACATGTATAGAGAGTTGTATATATGCATTGGTGTATATACATGTATAGAGTGATATATATATATGCATTGGTGTAGATACATGTATAGAGAGATGTATATATGCATCGGTGTATATACATGTGTAGAGAGATGTATATATGCATCGTGTAGATACATGTATAGAGAGATGTATATATGCATAGGTGTATATTCATGTATTGAGAGAAGTATATATATGCATAGGTGTATATACATTTATAGAGAGTTGTATATATGCATTGGTGTATATACATGAATAGAGAGATGTACATATGCATTGGTGTATATACATGTATAGAGAGAAGTATATATGCATAGGAGTATATACATGTATAGAGAGATGTATATATGCAAGGTGTATAAAAAAGTATAGAGAGATGTATATATGCATAGGTGTTTATACATGTATAGAAAGTTGTATATATGCATTGGTGTATATACATGTATAGAGATATATATATATATATATGCATTGGTGTATATACATGAATAGAGAGAAGTATATATGCATAGGTGTATATACATGTATAGAGAGATGTACATATATATATATATATATATATATATATATATATATATATATATATATATATATGCAGAGGTGTATATACATGTACAGATGTTTATATTCATATGTGTATATACATGTATATAGATATATATGAATAGGTGAATATACACATATGTAAATGTAAATATGTATAGGTGTATATACATGTATATAGAAATATATCTTTTGGTGATATACATATGTGTATATATGAATAGGTATATATCCATGTATAGAGAGATGTATATATATATGTGTAGGTGTATATACATGTATAGAGAGATGTATATATATGTATAGGTGTATATACATGTATAAAGTGATGTATATATGCATAGGCGTATATGCAAATATAGAGAGATGTATATATGCATAGGTGTATATACATGTATAGAGAGATGTAGATATGCATAGGTGTATATACATGTGTAGAGAGATGTATATATGCATTGGTGTATATACATTTATAGAGAGATGTATAATTGCATAGGTGTATATACATGTATAGAGAGTTGTATATATGCATTGGTGTATATACATGTATAGAGTGATATATATATGCATTGGTGTAGATACATGTATAGAGAGATGTATATATGCATCGGTGTATATACATGTGTAGAGAGATGTATATATGCAAGGTGTAGATACATGTATAGAGAGATGTATATATGCATAGGTGTATATACATGTATAGAGAGATGTAGATATGCATAGGTGTATATACATGTATTGAGAGAAGTATATATATGCACAGGTGTATATACATGTATAGAGAGTTCTATATATGCATTGGTGTATATACATGTATAGAGAGATGTATATATGCATTGGTGTATATATATATGTATAGAGAGAAGTATATATGCATATGTGTATATACATGTATAGAGAGATGTATATATGCAAGGTGTATAAAAAGTATAGAGAGATGTATATATGCATAGGTGTATATACATCTATAGAGAGATGTATATATGCATAGATGTATATACATGTATATATATATATATATATATATATATATATATATATATATATATATATATATATATATATATGCAGAGGTGTATATACATGTACATATGTTTATATGTATAGGTGCATATACATGTATATAGATGTATATGTATAGGTGAATATAAATGTAGGCAGATCTATATATGTATAGGTGTATATACATGTAGATACATATATATAGATATATATATATATAAGTGTGTATACATGTATATAGATGTATATATGTATAGGTGTATATACATGTATATAGAAATATATGTATTGGTGATATACATATATGTATATATGTATAGGTGTATATCCGTATATAGAGAAATGTATTTATGTGTAGGTGTATATACTTGTATAGAGAGATGTATATATGCATAGGTGTATATACATGTATAGAGAGATGTAGATATGCATAGGTGTATATACATGTATAGAGAGATGTAGATATGCATAGGTTTATATATATGTATTGAGAGATATATATATGCATAGGTGTATATACATGTATAGAGAGATGTATATATGCGTAGGTGTATATACGAGTATTGACGAATACATCGAACTATTTCTTAAGGGCAAAATATTTTATAAATAAAATACAACGCAAATAATTTATTTTACATGCGACTCATAAATATGAAAACGACTACCTGTGAACTTAAGTCATATTGAGACTTCCTGCACAATATTTAAAAATGTTCCTTTTTCTATTAAACCATCAATTTTGTGACCGATTCCCCGCGCAACAAAAGATTTGCAGTGAATTATATCGCTTGCAAACTTTCTGATGATGGTTTCAATTAGTGCTATACAAATTTTAAGAACAGCACGTATTCTTGCACAGCAGGATTATACAAAAGTATTACTCCATTATTTTATTTTTTGCCACCTAAACAATATACGACAAAAAGAGTTATATTTGCCATATAAATAATTTTGAATTTCGTCTGGGTGTTTTCTTCACAGTTATATCAGATGAGGAATTTATTCAACATCTTCAAGCACGAACTATTATTTTATATTGTCTGCTTAGGGACAAGATTGATTTGCTGTTTGCTGACATTGAGTATGAAATAGGCTTTAGAACAAAATAATAAAAATGTTTAAAATAAAATAATATTAGAGGATTATGCTTGAGTTCGCCTCTTTAGTGAGTATCCTGTTTTTATCGTATGAACACCGCTGTTATTTGCATGCAAATAATATATTGTTCACTTCTTTTTTCTTCTTTTCTCTTCTTGTATAATGTCTCTGAGAAAAGAGGAAATAAAGTTTGATGATGATGATGATAATGCCAATTAAATTATTGTTAATAACAATATGTATAGAGATTTGCCAGTATTAAAGGGAGCAGATTGTATTTTAAAACTAAATTCATAGTTCAACTGCTTTGTCCATATACATCTGTGGACCAGGTGTGCTGGAATTCAACGGAGATTTTCAGAATTGATAGTTCGCACAGGTGAATATCATTAACAAATTTCAGTTTATCCATCTTAATATAGGTATATAACTCTTCTATGTCTCCATCGTTGTCAAGCATAAAGAGTACAAATGTTTTTGTTTTTTTTAAAAAGCTATTGCGTTATTTGAAATCTACTTCAGCTGCAATAATTTAAACAATTATCGATAAACAGTTTAAACAATTATCGATAAATCAAGCATATGGTTTCTTATTTCCTCTATCAAGAAACATTCTCAATCGCTGGTTGAATATTGCTTGTGTAGAACATATTAGAAGACGGCCTTGGTAACGCTGCCTGGTGTGTGAGACTGTTATGAGCAAACACAGTCAAAATAATGAGATTATGTGCATGTGTCGACCATAAATTATGTGCATTATATTGACTTTGTTTGTCAGATACATGATGTTTTATTTCTGGAGACAACGCGGTATGTATGACATCTGTGTTAGAAGCGACGAAGCAGCAAAAATTGTTTGGGAAGTAGGTAGGAAAGGGGATTGACTAAAGGCAAACTTTTGTTAACATATTACAGACTCTCATCTGTATGCCTTTCAAGTTAAAAGGATCTGTATAATTTTTATTGTTGCAAATATTTATAATTTGTAAACCTAGCCCATCCAGACAAATATTGTATCGTACCCTTTTAACGCCATGTTAAGGACTTTAAGAAACTATTCTCGTACTACAAGGCCTCAAGTGAATGTCACATACATCCCACTAACTGAGAGTCTGGTGGAGGTCAGTGCAACTGATTGTCACTGACAGTTGGTGCTCATTTATTGCTTCTTTTGTTTGCATGATATGATATAAAGACGTGCTGTCTAGATACAATAAAAGCCCATCAATGATTGGTGCATAACATAATTATACATACATATATAAATTTACGTTTAAATCTTTCTATAGTCTAGACCTCGTGACAACCGCACCTATTGTATGGAACCGGCGATGGTGATAGAATTGATGCAACCAGACAAACATAGTTAATGTTTTGGTTTCTTCCGTAGTTGATGCAAATATTTCAGAACACTAGAACCTCTATGGTAAATTACTGAGATCGAGCAGCTGATGTTAAGTGTAACAAACACTATTGTAGTGGTTTATTTGGAGTATTTGAAGGAAATATTGAGTCATTGATAAAACGATTGCTGATAATGGGTACATATGCTGCTGAACATTTAATTGACAATTATTATTTAATTATATTGTATGAAATTTAGCTTCTTCGGAACATTATTATAAAATTCGAGTTTTTAATTGCTCCGCGCTCAAGAATATTTTATTGATAAAACTTTTGACCTTCACAAATTTAAGCCCACATATATTATGATTTATAATATTTTGTGGTTTCTTGGTAAGAGAATGCCGTTTCCTTGTGTCTTAAAACATGATTGCGTTGGGGGCGATTATCCGTTGTAATATCACCAAATTAAGGTCAAAACTTGAAGGGGCCCCGAGTGGCCGAGTGGTCTAAAGCGCTGTCCGTTACGGATCACTGCCATCTCACCTCTGTCTGCGTGTGTTCGAGTCTCGGATTCGGCCAATGTAGGTATGTGAGAAAGCTTGCCAGTAGCTTCTCTAGGGTCGGTGGTTCTTTCCGGGGATTTCCCGGGTTCTTCCTCCACCATTAATACTGGCCGCCATGTATAGGCTATCGTGTGCTGAAAAATGGCGCAAAGCCCTACAACAATAACATCAAAACTTGAAAAATTATATTCTCCAATAGAAAAGCAAGCTATATAAATTTAAGTGTATCAGTTATTATGCTGTCAGAAACCATGCAGGTTTTTATCAGAATCGCTGATTGCCAATGCTAACAGCGACAGTGTAAATAAAATAAATAATAACTATTGTGAACGTTGAATTTATTATAGCGCCGCTTGACCATGATGAAGTTTAGTTTTGCTACAAAGAAGATTATTAAATTAGATCTAAAATTTCGTTTCGTGCACATGTCTACAAATTCAAGATTATTGATGCGAAAATGTCAATTATTATTATTTGCTTTTAAGGACATATTTATCTTTGCAACGATTTATATGGTCAATGAAAATATAGTTATATTACTCGTTGCATGGAAACTAGTTTTGCTTTGAGTTGAAAAACATTTGTACCGAATTTTCAACCTGCCTGTTATTAACAAAAATATTATAGGCTCAATAATCAGTTTGAGTAAAGGAAAACTAAACTCAACAAGTATAAATGTATTGTGTTCGTTTACACTTTTTCTTAATCAGGTACGCTCTTTAATGATGCCAATGAACAGAAAAAGAAACAACATATTTCGGTAACTGGAATATGGTGAAATCTTTGTTTGGTAACTTACTGTAACTAGGAAACGAGTTCTTACTGACAAATCCGCAACCTTGCCAGATTTCCTATTAGCCTGTTTTGAGCATATTAATTATTGGTATAATCTTAACCAGACACCCTCGTGGCACAGATCTCACGGAACCACATAAGAGGTCTGGTTCACCACGAAAGGACTGTCATGAGCAGTCCCACAAATGTAATATAATATATGTTGTTTATGCGGAAATATTAAGTATAACTCACAGTTGAGCTGAATATATGGCTGTATAAACGGTAAACCCCGAGTTACTTTAATACCATTTTCACTGATTTGTGGTTACAAAGACACTGCTAATTCATAACATTGTCATTCAGATAATTCACAAAGAGCAGGTTTTAGTTTATTACTTGAATGGTATTACTCACAACAAAAAGCTACAGATATTCCTAATTTTAAATGTGTATTGCATTCATTCAGTACCATGATAACACAAAAATGGTTGGAATCATTGGTAGTAAAATTTAAGGTGGTATTAATAAACCATCTAAAGCTTTTGTCCTATTTTCATCAAAATTTTGAAGAAGAGTTGCCGCTATTTAAATATACATTTAAGCATATATACAATCAGGTAAATAATAAAATCATATTAAATAGCATCACATGTGAAGATTATTCCACAACGTATGGAGTCAGATTCACTAAATCTTTCTCATTTTTATATGCTCAAGCCCATAATTCAAACATCTCCGCAACTTGAGTGTGCATTGAATCTCAATTTATATTATAAGACAATATAATAGAAATTACAAATATGAAACTTGGGAAGTTATTATAGAAGCACAACATTTATGCATTCCTTTGAAAAACAGATTTAAATAACATATTGTTTTATCCCATTAGTGTCAGGGCTGGAATCATCCAGATATTATAGCCTAAGAAAATGTTTTAATTTTAGATTTGTGAGTAGACAGTTTGGTTACTCCCCTTGAAAGTCTGTATAAAGAATAACGTCAATATGTTTTTAAATATTTTAAAATAGTTTCAGTTCTGTACACTTGGATCATGTTCAGAATTTGTTCCATCTCTAATTGATAAATATCTCCATGTGACAAATCTAAAATGTCAAAATGTTTCGTTTAGCTAACCCCTAGTGCAGTCTAATGAACTTAAAAATTCCACATCCTACTATTAAATGGCTCCTTTCTCGGTCGATCACAATTTCTCTACCAGCAATGAATAATACGTTTCGCTAATGAGAATAATCTTTCTTAAATCAGATGGAAGCTATATTTAAACAACTTTCTCCTGATATTATTAATTTGCCTGCATGCAAAAGGTTTATTAGAATTCCACTATAATATTTGCTTCTGACAAAAGGATACGAATTAATACAACCAATTATTTATTGTAGTGCATGCAACAGGAAACTTTAGGTTTAAAATATATCCTTCTCATTATTGGCCTTAGTTTGACATGTCAAGTAAATGCTAAGGGAATGTAAATATAACAATTTTTAATGAAAGTTTAAACTTTACAATTTTCAACATGCAACTGGAGATTTCAACTCTCATCAAGGTTCTCTTGTCATAAAACAATAAAGAATCTTCCCTTTTTTTCTGCCACAGAGACGTTCATTATTTGTGATCCGTGATCAGCTGTCTCCAAATAAGCGTCATTAAATGCATCTTGAAAACTGATCCTACGTCAATTAAAAATGGATGCAACGATGAAATTAACATATGCATAGCGTAAAGAAAATGAAACACAAACGTTTAATAAGTTCTTACACTGACATTCTACTTTCACATTAAGATATTAATTATTCATCTGCGATGTATATATCACCACAATACCTGAGATACGAACTTACATGTAGTTTATATTATATATCGTTCTGGATCTATTGTTGACGATTTAGATGTTAGAAAATGGTTGATTTGTGCTAAACGGTTGTGGGGGTTACTGACAAACAACATAAACAATTCGATTGCATGTTTACATTCCTAGTTGTCGATTCTGTTGTTAACAACAATAAAGAATATGGAAAAACGTAAATATTTAGAACGAAGACATTCTTGTTTGTTCTTTATCATTTTACTTCTGACAAAGTAAGACTGTTAAAGACGCATTTGGCTAAAACTATACATCAGTAGATTCTTTGGAATATATTGCAAATCGCGTTTTTTGCATCCCCATGATTTCCTATAATGACTATTAATTTTTTTTTCTTAATGCTGTGCAGTATTTATCATAACTATTTCTGTAAGTATTGTGGATATTGGGCTACCCACCACATGTCCGTCCGTCCGTATGTCCGCCCCCTATAATGATACAGGAGAGAGAGGCTTGAAATAATCAATGAAAAGCGTTGGGATATCTGATAGCGAGTCTGTGCTATTGTTCTAGTTAAAACATTAATTTATCTGGTATAAAATTTCCAAACAGATTGGCAGCAGCATGATCAACCGTCTGCGAAATAGAAACATGTTACGGATGGATTCTTACCAAGTGAAAAAGGAAGGATAAGGGGAATTAATGATACTCGTCACTAATTTTGCCCCAGTTAACGTTGACCTTTGGGAGCTTTCCATCAATACTGTGTAAGTACTATTAAGCACAGTATCGATCCCAATCTTTATACGGTAGAAGATGCACATGGAATGCATAGCTATATAATTTGAATCAAATATACACAGTAACTCAAGCCTGACCTACCTGTTGAAGAGAATAATTTTGTTCTTCTACATCACTGTTTTAGAAATCACACAACTAAAGAAAGACCCAGACTAAGAAGAAATGTGAGAGAACACAGTGTAAGTTCTATGGCTACAAACGAGTTCAAAACTGATTCAGTTTGTGTTGCGAACAAGTTGAAACTTTGATTTGTGAATGGTTGTTATAGATGCTAGCGAATCATCACAAGTGCATTTAAGGGAGATATGACAATACATTTTCTATCTTTGTATTCAAATTTGTCTCAACTGTTCTATAGAAGTAGTCATATATAAATTTTCCATCTGCAGCGTAATTAAGCCTGTGTGTGTGTGTGATTAAGATTTTTAACCTAACTTTAACAATTTTTCAGTCATATCGCTACGATGTCTGCAGTGTGGCAGTTTATAGTGGTGTCTAGCATTGGGGCATCATGCTGCAGACATGTAGCATGATGTCACACCTAGTCACATTATCCTGACACCAGGCCGGCCAGTCCTAACACTAACCTCTTAATGCTGAGCGCCTAGTGAGGCAGCTGCTAGTACCATTTTAGTAAGTATTTGGTATGACTCGGCCGGGGTTCGAACCCACGACCTCCGAGGCGGACGCTCTAACCACTAGGCCAACGGAGCGGTCGCCTAAGGAAGCCACATCATAGCTAAGGAATCCACTCCTGACACAACACGGGAACATGTGATAGTAACTAAGAATAGTTCTAAACAAGTTGAACATAAAATGAGTCTGCAGTACGACAGACAAACTAAATATATGCTTTTCGTTATGGTTACAGCTCTAGTTACAATGTAACTAGGGGATTTGTTTATTTGTCTTGAATTAATTTAACCATTAGCATGATTGTAAATCCTGTATTTTGCCATTTACATCAGTGTATTGTTATGTGTATTAAGTTTGGTTAGATGGAAGTCTGGTTTTACTAAGAAATCTGTTCCCATAATTGTATCGTCAGGCATTTAATTTGTAACCTTCAACACAATTTACGTCTGAAGGTCAATGATTGGCTAAAGAGATCATTCCCGGAATTTTAATTAGCCGGGATGGACACTATCTTTAACAAGGATTAACAGATTTGCAAAACTCAAGTCGAGTACCTGCTTGTTCGCAATCACCTACAGTCATAAGAGTGTAAACTAGACTTCCAACTCGAAATTTCTAGACTCCCATTTCTTTTGGAATTACACATATAAAATTGTTGTTTGTTACCAGTGCATGGTTGTATCCACTCACTTAAATGTTTGCTACATATATCATACCATAAATAGGGAGCCCATTCCAATGGTACAAGTTGACAATAAGAACTGAGAATAGATTCTAACAAGCAGCAGAGGGGGCGAATCGGACATTTTGTCCAATCGTTATTTGGCTTAATTAATACTTTCTGCACTCAACGATCTAGTGTCGTCAGCGCCTGGTAAAAAAAAACGACGACGTCGTTGGGGATCGTCCAATCGTCATTTGGTTTAATTAACACTTTCTGCGCGTCGATCCCCAGCGTCGTCAGCGTCCGGTAAGCACATCGACGACCGCGTCGATGTCATCGCCCCCTCTGCTGCTAAGTGGTTATTTACAATGAAAATTATTTACAACTAACCGAATATTTGGTCAAGTCCGATACGATATCGTGTCCGAGGATCATGTAAATTTATCGTTACGAATCCATGTGGGG
The DNA here is from genome assembly GCA_028554795.2 of Sinohyriopsis cumingii. Classification (NCBI taxonomy): domain Eukaryota; kingdom Metazoa; phylum Mollusca; class Bivalvia; order Unionida; family Unionidae; genus Sinohyriopsis; species Sinohyriopsis cumingii. Next base: position 113,182,065 of record CM068828.1, read on the forward strand.
TCGACTGAGCATGACTAAAAAAGTTTCGAAAAACATTAAAGTCCATGTCACCGCCGCACCATGTCTGCCAAATATTTCGTAGCGTGTGTGTATCAACGCCGTTGAACACAGCAAGAATATTACAGTTGTCTCTAATTACTTTTGGAATCTGAGTGTATCGTTGAGTGACATATATCACGTCAGTGTTTTTATGCCTGCCTCTGGAAAATATCCTAGCTGGGTTTTTTTGATTGTCTAACATAACATCATCGTACACGACTAGATTGTTAACGTCGCCATCAATATCATCAATACCCGGTGCATCATTGATATCTGTAATAAACTCGATGACATTTTTTTTAGCGATCGCTGATGCATTCTCGTTGAAATCTTTCAACACCTCGTAGCATCGTTGATCATCTACGCTAGGAGCAACCAAATACAACTTATCCCACTTCATCCATCTCATTATTAAATTGAGTAACAATTGCGTCTTGCCGGATCCAGATGGTCCGATGATAATCATCCGGATCGAGTTTGGTAACGCTGCAACATGCTTAACTGGTTCTCTTGTTTTAGTTGCCGAAAAATCAATTATATTCATATTTCTATACATAAATTATGGATCTATATTGTGTGAAGTGTAGAGTACGTACTGGCACAAATGATATGACAACCGCTACAACAAGAAATAACAGATCGGCGCTTACTGGTAAGTGTGTACAATGCGGTACAAAGAAATTTAGATTTATTTCTATTAAACCCGGGGATGTTTTAAAAAAAAGCGAGGAGGTGATATTGCAGCCAAGTTATCAAAACTCCCCGGAACACCGTGGGCAAAGTATCCAGGAGAAAAGCACCTCCCAGGATATAGCTACTGTGGCCCCGGAACACGATTAGATATCAGACTCGATGATCAAAATCAGCCCAAACCCGGTGAGTATCCAATAAACGCTATCGATAAGGCGTGTCATGCTCATGATGTTGCTTACAAAAGTAGCGATCTGCAACAGCGTCATATCGCGGATGTAAAATTAATTCACGCATTAAATGCTATTCCTGATAAATCCGTCAAAGAAAAATTGGCCTCATGGTTGGTAAAATCGGCTATGAAAGGTAAATTAATGATGGGCGCTGGTAATTAATAACAACATGGAATCCATCTATTATTCTCCGAGAGGATACTGGAAGGGGAAGGCCGCAATTGGTAAGCTTGCAAGCGCTGCAAAGGTAACAAAGACCACTGCGGCTAATTGGTTATCCAAACAGGCTATATGGCAAATCTATCTACCACCGCCTAAACAAATCAACTTCTCGCGCTTTGATGTCAGCGTACCTAATGAAGTTCATCAGGCTGATATACTATTTTTGCCGCATGACAACGGTTACAAATACGCGCTAACCGTAGTTGATGTTGCGAGTCGATACAAACAAGCGGAGCCGTTAAAAACAAAGTCGGCAACTGAAGTAGCCGCTGCGTTTGAAAGAATTTATCGAAGAGGCCCTCTGCGCTGGCCAAATCTATTACAAGTTGATCCCGGTAGTGAATTTCGCGGCGCTGTTTTATCAACGCTGAAACATCATAGCGTCGCGATACGACGAGGTCATACTGCGCTACATCGTGATCAGGCAATTGTTGAACGATTCAATCGGACTGTTGCTGAACGGTTATTTGGATATCAATACGCGAAGGAATTCATCCAAGAAAAACGATCTCGTGAATGGGTTAAAAGGTTGCCAGGTGTAATTGCAGCGTTAAACAACGAGATTACCCGAGCAATCAACATGAAGCCCAGCGACGCGATTAAATACGAGTATATACCCGGAAAATCAAAAATAAATAGCGTTTCCAAGCCGATTCTCGGCAATGTCACCGTGAGATATCTATATGAACCAGGAGAGCTTGAAGGCGGTAAAAAAAGAGCTACTGATCCTATTTGGAGTGTTACCACGCATAACATATCAACGATAACACGATCAACTGGTAGACCACCGATCTACAGACTGGATTCAACTGCTCCTCAGCGCGGATTTACTCGCGAGCAACTACAAGTGATACCTGACGATACTCAATTACCCCCGCGTGGTCTTAACTAGCGCCGTTGCGTCTATTGCACTCAAGACAAGTTAACCTCACATTGTTTTTGACATGACCGAGACTGTTATCGATCCTGTCCACGGTAAATTGGCGAGCGTCTTTATCCGAATAACGCCAGCGCATTACACAATTACAACTCGCGCAGTGATTATTCTGTTGTTGTCGTAACGCAATTATTAATTCGGCATCAATATCAAAACGCCGCTGTTTTTTTTTTATCCTGTTGGCGGTAACCCGAGAGTTTTCTATCAATGACGCTTGCATCGATAATGTCGTTGTCGTTGGTGACTCCGTCACTGACTTCGTCAACAACAATTCTTCGAAGCTGATTTATTCTCCGTACTCGGGACACTGCAAGATAGACTAGATTCGACCATTCGATGCGATTATCAACCATCCAAACAATTGTGTCCGTGATGGTTAGTCCCTGCGAGGAATGTATTGTTGTTGCGTATCCTAGCGTCCACGGGGATTTATCAGCACGTAGCGCGTCCTCGACGACACCGATATCAACGAGCACGATATCATTCAGCACGAGAATTTGTTTTTTTGTCCCCGACGCTGTCGGGGCTGGAATTTCAACTTCAATGTTCTGCCGCCGTGTGTCCGCGGGTCTATAACATAACGGCACTGGACGCGTTGGAAACTTTTCATTATGCAACGCAAACAACTTCCGCTGAAGTGTGTCTCTGACTATCTTTCTACTCGCTACAATCAAATCGTTTGGTCTCCATGTTTCCCAGAATTCATTTAACGGCGTTTCCGGAATCACCTCGCGAATTATTTCACATTGAATTTTATCCGGCTGTAATCTGATTAGTTTTTTAACCTCGCGCAGTTGTTCATCAAGTGCTCGATAATCAGTATCGGTTTCTTCATAATAGTCTACGAACCCGCTCAACCAATCATGTGGACCCTCGCCGACAAATGGTGGTGGTTGGCCATGGTCCCCACACATGATTACCGCTGTATTCGCGCGCAGCAACCACTCAAGAAACATTTGTAAAGTATCTAACGAAACAGTACATATCTCATCCCAGATGATAATGTCGGGAATAAATTTTTCACCCATTCGATCAGGAGTCCACTCACCGCCGCTGTATCGAAAAAAGCTGTGATAAGTAACGGCGTCAACATTTCGTTGTTTTATCTCTCGCGCTAGTCTATGGGTCGGTGTAAGCACGATTATACTTGCCCGCGTACGAAATAATTCAATTGCCCGAGTCGTCTTTCCTGACCCGCCACAGCCGCTTAAATAAACTGTTTTGTGTCTACAAATTGGATCAGAACACGATGGTGCATTAGACCATTCTGACAATTTATCACCGCGTAAGTAGTTGTTCTCAACGGTGACATCTGCTGACGGGGAATAATCGCGTCGTATTTCATTTTTAATTCTCCATGTACCCCAACTCTCGTCCGGACTAGTAAACTCGGCTACGTTTTCCTTATACGCTACGTCAACATAAAACGAATCAACGGCTACTCTAACCGCGGTATCGGGGAATCTATTTATCATCGAGAATAAATTGATAGCGGCATAACCCAGCATAGACGCCCTCAAATGTGGATACGCCGGGCTGTCTCCGTCGCTGTAGGTAACAACTGTACCCAGCCTCGTTCCATTGGACAAGAAAGCTGTTTTGCAGTTCACGTATCTATTTTTTGCCACTGCATCCTTGATTACGAAATCATATTCTGCGTCATCTATAATCAGCCGTGAGCAATATCGTTTGTAGTCGTGGTTTTTTCCACCTTGTGTGAACTTACCAATTATTCTTCTACCGAGATCTTTTGCCTCGCGGTTTCGTTGGTTAAATATCCTCCTGGACCATTCGATGATATATTCCTCGTCGGCATCAATGTTTTTTCTGGACTCGTCAATTATGCTATCTAGACGCTCCGGTTCTGGTAACCAGACTTCAGTCTGCGCCCGGTATGATATAATTGCGTCACTGACAATCAACGAAACTAGCATGCTACAATCAATCATATACCGTAGCAGCGCTATTGGCAACCACTTCTTTTCAGCTATGTGTCTACCGATCCAAATATAGCAACAGCGATGGAGTCCTGCCGCGAATTCAAATGATACTATGCGAGCGAATCCGGTTAAATCAAAATCAGGCAGTGGTCCATTAATAGCAACACGAGTCATTTCATGACTGGGGTGTCCAAATCGTCTAAAGTACTCAGCGGCGGATCCATACCCGAGAAAACTCGCTGGATAACAGGCAACCATATCAACGGAAATCATAGCGTCGCGGCTGTATTCAGTGTTCCATAGTCCACCGTGATAGTATTCCAAACAACTGGATTGTACATCCGGCAGAAATTCCTTGCGCGTTGGTCTCCACGCATTTTTCCTTGCTGCAACATGAGCTACAACCGATGGAATCGTAAAACAATTTGTTAGCAGTTGTTCATCATGCTCTTCAAATTCCATGGCGGTTTTTTTCATCCTGTTGTGAAATGCTTCAGTGCGATATAATTCGCCGTTTGGTCTTACAAACTGATCAAAGGTATCCGCATCGTTTTCAGCGCTGCGAAGTAACCACACTGATACAGGGTCGTTTTTACACAAGTAGGCAATAGCATCAAATAGTTTCCTCTCCGCGAGAAAACCATCCCTGGAGAATTGTTCTCCCAGGAATTCTTCGGGTATATACTTTACTGTTCTATCCCGTGGAAATATTGTGATCGCGGGCGTCCATGCGTGTTCGTTATGATCAATAATTTTGATTGGGGCTCCCTTCGATTTATACTTTGATTCGTATAATACTTCATCGGTTATCGTCGTAACGGTTATTGGAAATCTCAACGACGTTTCTAATCTCGCTATGTCGCTGATGGTTGCTCCACGCTCTTTTACGGTTAGTTCCCACTGGTTGATTTTGCTACGTCGTAAATCAGTCAATTTGTTTCCTCGACATGCATTTGTAAAATGCTCTATTATTCGTTCTGCTACACAATTTATCCCCGTTGACTGTTTCATCAGTTTCAGTTTTCCGATATCAGGTTTCTTATTTAACGGGTATATTCCATAAACAACTGCTGTTTCAGGATACGCTCGTTCATAGTATGGTCTGTCAATTCCGGTTAACAACCCCGGCTTGGAGTCGCGGCTGACAGTGACTGTTTTCTTGTCGCTGAGAACTGGTTCAAATTTATCACGTATGATCCAATCGCCTGATTTAACCCGGACAATGAATTTTACTCTGAAGAAATACTTTTTACCGTCAAGTTGTGATATTATCGTTGCTGCGCGGTTGTCGTTCATGGTAGCATCAACAACACCATCAATTCGAAATGTTGACCAACTATGAGATGCACCATCACGTTTGAATTCATTGATACAATCGCGTATTTTACTCAACAGGGTTTTATCGTTTATTAACGCTTTTGGTGTGTCCTTGAGGACTCTATCGAGATTGAACTTAATATTTTTCCAGGGCTTAATTACTGCTAATCTCTCAAACTCATCCATATAATTAAAACAAGTATTTAAATAAAAGAATATAGTATAATGAATAAATGCAAATGGTTGATGATTGGGTCGACAACCCCGTGCAATAAATCATGCAGAGGTGAATTCTGCGGGTATCATTTACAAAGCGTTCGTAATGGCTCTCTTGGCCCCCTCCCGTGCTTGGTTTGCCACATTGGTGTAAGAGGAAAATCGCAGTTGTGTACCAATTGTGGCGGAAAGCGATACAGAGAGTTAAAGCGTTATTACGACAAACGAATTAAAAACGCCGTCATTGACCCCACCGCCGACTCCGTCAAAGACAAAATCATCAAAACTTCTCAAGACTACATTGAAAGGTTTATAATTAAACCAAATAATGAATTAGACAAGTAGTATTATTATACAAATGGACCAAGAGTTCAGACCTCACCCTGTGTTTGTTAATTACGAGGCATCTCGCGACGGCATTGTTAGAAACCGCAGAATGAAGAAGCCGGTTGGATGGAAAAATAATCAGGGGTATTTGATGTTTGGTGTCGGAAAAAAGAAGTATTTTGTTCATAGGGCGGTATTTGAAGCATTTAACGGATTAATCGAGAATGGGCTTGTTATTGATCATATTAATAATAATAAGACTGATAATTCTCTTACAAACTTGCAAGCTATCTCGCAAAGTCAAAATACCAAAAAAGGGGAAACTGGTAAATACTCAAAGAAAGCAAAACCCGTAAAGTCATTTGATACAACAACTCACGAGGAAAAAATATTTCAGTCGATGAATGAGGCAGGAAAATATTTTGACATTTGTATCGCCTCAATACGAAGAGTAGCAGAACGAGTATATCAAACAGCGATCTCAAAAAGGACCGGACACAGAATTCGATTTTCATATATAACATCAAAGGGAGATAACTCGTTTTGTGATAGCGTCGCATGACAAGAGTTATGTCCCTTGAAGTCCAATTAATGTTGCGATTAATTAATCATTTTACGATGAAAACTAATGAAATACACGCTGTTATCTAACAGCTGTATTCTTTTTTTTTAATGTTTTATTTGAGTATTTGGTTTCATTTAAATGCCGTGAAACACCATTAATAAGTATTTAAGGGTTTAACGATTCAAGGGAATTCAAATTAACACACACCTTGTGACTGACGCCGCTGTATTAGTCACTTTATATATAAGATGACTCGTTATAAGCCTGGGGCTTTCGAAAGCCAATTCAACTAATCAAAACTAACCCACGCTCTTGACCCGGGCGTGTGGTTGTCTTTTGTTCACAATCATGCAACCGGGTTAATTTAATTGGGTTGCTTTTGATTGGTTGAATTGGCCGTAGAGTTCCGCCCCGCCGTTTTATGTTTGTGCTGTCTTGTGCCGTCCCCATCATCCATCAATCATTTCATTGTAAATATATTCATCCTTAATTAAGTACATGTAGTGATGTCCCAAGCATATCTTCTGGGCGGTCTACGATGACGTTTGTCACCCTAGGCCTCCCTCCCGGAGATGTATGTTTGGGGTTCCAAGATGTGAATGTCCTTAATTAAGTATATGTGTATGCCTGTAATCTGCCACAACACTCGAGTGGAGATTTACGGCATTGTACTGTCCATGTATGCCTGTAATCTGCCACAACACTCGAGTGGAGATTTACGGCATTGTACTGTCCATACAAAAAACGGGGTCAAAAATGACCCCCAATAATTTTATTAAATTTTAACTTAAATTTTATTAAATTTTAACTTAAATTTTATTAAAATTTTTGATATTAGAAATAAGATGTTTATAAGAATATGGATTCCCAAGACATCAATAATATATTAACTGAGATTTCAAAATTAAAAAATCAAGGAATTGAATTATCTGATGGTCTCGACAGTGAAAAAATATTATCCGATTATGAGATTATTAACGAACAGTCGAAACGGGGGCGTTTTACCCTGGCCCGCGAGTACTTTTTTATAAAACGATTACAACATACGATCAATGAGAACCTGTACCACAATGACGCAAATGCATTCATTGGACTATTCACTGCCGTTGAAATAATACGAAAAAAACTCGGACGTGTTTATGAACGACGCCGGGAGATTTCTAGTAAGATCAAAAACATTAGAAGGATTATAGACGAAAACTCCGTGGAGCCCCGGATGGTACACTCGGCGGAAAATTAGAAAATTGCGGATCAATTTACAATAATGGTAGGTGAATCACTTACTACTCGGCTAGCCAGAGAGCGGCTAGCAGCGCTTAAAAAGTTTATACCGTTACGAGACAGAGTGAGAGAGAAACTTCAAACGCGACAACAAATGCAAACCGATTTTACTGTTGGAAGCGAACAACTCTTTGCCCCGGTAACTAAAGCGACCAAAGATGTTACGGCGGCAACTGTGCCCGTTCTTGGTGCGCTTGAAAAGATAGCGGCAGAGACAAAACAAACAAAAAGGTCTTTAGAAACACATCCTGCAAAAATAGCGGCTGCTACAACACGGAGGCCACCACCACTCGCTATAACCGAACCACAAGAACCTTATGTTACAATGGCCGACGAGGAAGAATTAGGTGCTACTGCGAAAGAACCAGAAGAAGAAATACCCGAAGAAACACCCGAAGAAACATCGAAAGAAAAAAAGAAAGAGGGAAATATACCCCGTAATGTTCTTAAAAAGTCCGCAATAGATCAAATTAGAGACATCGACGACGATGAAGAATTAGTTAATTTTGTTGCTACAACATCAACTAAGAGCATTCGAGATGAGTATATCAATGAAGGTTACAAGAAAAAAATAACCTCGACGGAGAACTGGGCAAGAATAGTGTATTTAGCGAGTAAACATAAAGAAGCATTATCACATCGTGGTGATCCCGATTATGATGAATTCCTCGAGAAAGTTAAGAGTAGAACACCAAAAAAAGGAAAAGGATACCCTGTTGGTAAAGAATCCTACGGCGTTACCTGCCCTAATAGTGTTCTCAGTGATATATCATGGCTAGAGGTACTAATTGGAGGAAAACGAGCCGGAAATAACTCTACGGAAATAATCAATGAGGCCGCTGATATTTGCAAGCGGTTATTTGCAGGCGGTATTATGGACATTAATGCATATCGAACGCTCATAGACGAACTCGTGGATGATTAATTGGAAAACTGGTGTTTTTAATAAGGATGATCATACACTACAACCATGATAAACCAGTACTCGTCTACGTGGTAAACTCGCGATTGCCTGTTTACCGCGCGTACTATGGAGATGGTCTCGGTAGCACCATTGCGGGGTTATTTACAAGAATGGCTCCAAAAGTAGCGCCGTTAGCCAAACAATTAGGAATGAAGGCTATTGATGTTATTCGTGATAAGGGTATTAGTGCCATTGGAGATGTTGCCGGAAAGGCGCTTTCAGCCGCGCGGGACAAACTAATGTCATTGGTGAAATCCAAGAGATTCTCAAAAAGAAAACAGAAACCACCGGTAATGCCATCAACGACAGTGATGCCTGCAAATGTCAGTAAAGTAATAAATAACGCCGTGGAAGAAAAATTAGAGTCGTTGGCGGCGACTCCGTCGTTGGCGACTTCGCCATCCGCCGATGCGGCAACCAACGCGCTCATGAACGCGATAGCGGGAAGTGGTCTACGACGAAAAAATCGCAATTGAAAACATCAACATGATAAATAATAGAATGTTTGCGCGTACCGCTGATCCCGCGTTTGATATGGATGCCCCAGTGCGCAGGGATGATTCTGTCCGTGATTATCAATATTATTCTTATTATGCAGCGCAACCCGACCTACGATCGCGAATTGAACTTCAAGTCCAAGATACCAGTAAATATTTTTTGCCGTGTGAAGCGTTTATCGAAATTGAGGGAGAACTCGTGACAAATGCCGCCGATAATGCACCATACGCAGATGACCATCGTGTTCGAGTTGGCTTTGTCAACAACGATATCATGGCGTTATTTGAGAGCGCCAGATATCTTATTGACGGGCGAGAAATTGAATCAATAGAACGCGAGGTTGATGTTGCAACGACGATAATTGGGTTAGCGAGATACTCGGATGATTATACAAGATCGGCGGGCCCATCTATGATGTTTGCGAAGGACACCACCAATAACGCTGACCATCTTCAGTACATCAACGTGCTGGTGGAAAGAGATACCGCAACTGACCCACAGGCTGAAGCAGCCAATCCAGACCGCAGAGCAAGACCAGGCGCTAATTTCAATATTATAAAAAGCACCAACAATGATTACAATCTAGGATTCGCAGCACGAGTAGGAATGTTGCAAGGACCACGCCGACAGTTTTCATGCGCGATTCCACTCCATCACATATTTGGATTCTGCAGAAATGTCAGAAAAGTTGTCTATGGGGCTAAGCATACAATCGCGCTGACGCGAAGGGGCGATGATAACAATGCAATATGGCGTGCTGCTGGCGTCGCTGCCGGTAAAGTCATTTTAACTAAAATGGCATTGTGGATGCCGGTGCTGACTCCATCAGTTACCACGGAAGCACGATTGTTAGCATTTATGGAACAGGGAGGGAAATCGTTGTTGAGTTGGCTAGCGGTAACAACTGATGCTAAAGAGGATAACGTCGCCGATACGTTTACATGGCACTTGGCGTCAAAACAGGGTGTTTCAGCCCCGCGTCATATATTCATAGCGCTACAGAATAGGGAACGATTGGGTAGTCAAGAACGCAGCCATATGATATTTGATCAATTAGGAGTCAGGGATGTTTCGCTGAGAATAAACGGACAACAGGAACCATCCGAGGATATACAGCTTAATTACGGCGACAACCATATCGCACGTGTGTATCATCGATTGCTGTCGTATATGAGTCGTGATCAAAACGTCGACACTGGTTTGCAAATATCACAACTTGATTTTAAAAACCTGTATCCGATTTATTATTTTTCGCTGGAACATCTTGATTTAACGAGACAATCCGTCGTTGATATACACTTCCGAGCTCATATAGCCCCGGGTAATGTTAATTATAGAGCGGTTGCTGTCATTCTCAGCGATAAATCAATGCTGCTAGAAGGCGTTGGTGGACGAATGAGAATCGTTGATGCGCCAGTGGAAAACATGTAATTGAAAGCACAAAACGCGTTTACAATAAAATGTCGTATAGTGTCGTCAGTGTAGAGTTGACTGATGGTCAAGTCAAGAAATTACGATCAAAGTCGGCTAAACAATGCGGAACCACAATAACGCTGAAGCCGTCGCAGATGGCGGGTGGTAATCATAAGATATCGTTGACGGCGCGTCAAATAAAACATTTCAATGATGCGATGAAGAATAAAAAGGGAGTTCAAATAGATTTTTCAGCCGCAGCAATTAAAAACATGGAAAAGACCGGTGGGATATTTCCGCTGTTAGCTGCGATTCCGGCATTGATTGCCGCGGCCGCACCAGCAGTGGCTAAGGCGGTGGCGTTAGGAGCCGTTGGTACCGCGGCGGGAATGGCATTGAAGAAGGCAACCGGGAAAGGCTACAAAAAAAACGACCCGTGGCCGGAAAGGGTCTAAGACTACCGGGAACCCCGTATTCATGGTATTCGGGAAAGGGTCTAAGACTACCGGGAACCGTTTAATGACTCCAATGTCTAATTTTGATTTAATAGACGCCGCAAACGCGTTAGCGATAAAAAACTTCAGAGGTGTTTTTATGAGGGATCAATTACCGGCGGCCCCAACGAATACTGAAACAGGCATAATTAACCTCGATGGGTCCTCCGGAGCGGGAACTCATTGGGTTGCATACGCGATTGATCCGCGTGCAATCGTCTATTTTGATTCATACGGGTTAGCCCCGCCGAAAGAGTTCATGCGGTATATCCGGGCGTGTTCAGCCCGGGCGTGTTCAGCCCGGGTTTTTTATTCCACGCTGCCAACACAGCAATTAAGTGACCCACCGATATGTGGCCGCGAGGTATTGAACGTACTCGCGGCGATTTCATCATCGCGAAAACCACCTCATGTGGTTGTAAACGAATACACTAGTGGGAAATTTAGAGACAATTACATTAGATAATAATGATTGATATTTGGGGACGACCGGTTTCGGCGCTGAAAGAATCCACGGAAACGGCCGCCGCCGACATAAAAAAACTAATCGAGGATGAAATCGCTGATACGTTGAATTTAACCAGTGTTGACCCGGGCGAAATAGTTGTATTTCAAGACCGCCAGGGTAAATTGAAATCCAGTAATGTGTCGCTGGATGACATTTTAATACGACATCCTAATGTCGCCAATGGCACTATCGCGTTGTATACCGGCGACGGACGACTCAAACCGGGTAAACATATATCGGAGGTGACGAATGAGATAATATCCGTTCGAGACAGACTTACATCGTTGAGAATATCTATGATCGAATTCGACGCGCAGGTGAAAAAATCTATCACCGATATACAACTTACTACCGCTAGTTTTTTTGGGACCCCGACGGTAACCGAACCAAATCTTGCAACAATAAAAAATACTATTTTTGAGTTTACGACGCTGTCGGGCCAATTTTACATGTTACGAAAAAATGTTAACAGGATCGATGACAACTTTGATAAATTCCTTGGTAAAAAAAATACCAAGCCGGATGAGATTACAATAACTATAAATGATATCACTGCGTATGGACAGGAAATAAAAACAATCAAAACTGATGTTGCAACAAACAAAAGGAGTGTAGACGCGCATGAACGGGAAATAGAAATAATCGGCGCTAATGTTGCAACGATCATAAATAATGTAGACTCGCATGGACGGAAAATAGAAACAATCAAAACTGATGTTACAACGATCATAAATAATATGGACGCGCATACACAGGAAATAGGAACAATCAAAACTGATATTGAAGCGAACAAAAAGAGTGCGGACGCGCATACACAGGAAATAGGAACAATCAAAACTGATATTGAAGCGAACAAAAAAAATGTAGACGCGTATTGGCGGGGAATAGGATTAATCAAAACCGATGTTGCAGCGAACAAAAAAGGTATAGACGTGCATACATATGAAATAGGAACAATCAAACTTGATGTTGCAGCAAACAAAAAAAGTATGACCGAGAATACACGGGAAATAGAAACAATCAAAACTGATGTTGCAGCGAACAAGAATAATATAGACGCGATTTGCGGAGAATAGAAATAATCAAAACTGATGTTGAAGCGATTAAAGACGGACTACCGAGAATAACAGAGCAACTCGAAACTAATATTGAAGCGAACAAAAAAAATGTAGACGCGTATGGAGGGGAAATAAAAACAATCAAAACTGATGTTGAAGCGATTAAGGACAGACTACCTAGAATGACAGAGCAACTCGAAAAAATGAAAACACCTCATGGGATCATCGGCAGTGGCGTATACACGGTTCAATACGGATCATTCGATTGGACTCCTACGCGTAATGCAATAGATGTCACCGCAATTGTTAAGGGTATTTATCGATTGACATTGATTTCGGCGATGCAGTTCAGTATATCATCGCCGAGTTCATCCGGGTTTAACAATACAATATCAACAATCATCGACAAGGATACAATCGAACGGTTTATAATTAAAGCCGTTGATAGCAGTCTATTTAGGGCAAACATCACATGGTATGCGGAATTTGTAGTGGATCTAAGTAATTAAAAACACTAGCTCTTTTAAAATAAAAATGACCACCAAAGAAATTGAATCAGAGGTATCACCAACGTCACATCAATATCGATTCGATACCGCAAAAGAATTTTCCGCGAACTTAAAAACGCTTTCCGAACAATACCGTGCAAAAATAAAAAAATACCGTCGTAAAATAACCGCCATCGACGCGGTCGTGTACTCAGTGTCGGGCATAGTAGCTGGCGCCGGTGTTATTTTATCCACGGTAACCACGATAGCCCCGATCGCTGTTCCAATCGCTGTCTCCGCGATGACAACAGTTGCTGGAGTCGCCAACGCAATCACTAGGAAGATATCATCGTGTTTTCAGAAAAAACTCGACGAGTACACAGTAAAACATCAAATAGTATCCGACGCGTACTCGAAATTATCCGGGTTGATCTCGTTATCGATTGATAATTTGTTCGTATCCGATGTTGAATTCTCCACGATGGTCCAGTTGTATAGCTCCGCGATGTCAAAAATCGAGGATTTTCAACTGGAAGCCGGAACCACATGGTTGTTAAATTAAACACTAAAGACAACGAATAATAATAATGTCACTGAACCCCGAAGGGTTTCAATTACTTCAGCGGATCGCGGAGAACACCACTCCGGTACAAACAAATATGATATCAATAACGTCAACGAAACCCGAATTCAGTGTGAACTTCCCATCGCCGGTTCCAGTGAAGGAAATAGAGCTGGCAAAATTGCGAGTATATCACAGTTGGCCTAATATCCGAGCGGACGCATTTAACGGACAACAACCTAATAACTCGCTGGTTTTTGCACGGACAAATAAACCCGATGGGACCCCAGACTGGGAGGAGGTTACAATACCAACTGGGTCATACCAAATAGAACAAATCAATAAAGAATTTCAACGCAGAATAAAATCGATCACAGGAAAAGAATCAAAAATCGCTATTACGGTTCATGAACCGACGTTATCGTCGACGATTGAAATAAGCACACCGGGGTATATGGTTGATATTTATAACAGTTCAATAAGAACCATACTAGGTTGGCCCAAGAATCCACCTAATGAAATTCCCGCGGACTCACACACGAATGCGCAATCGTATCATGAAATTATTCCCAATTATCAAATTGATTTGCCTATTATAAAAAGCGTGTTATTATTACCCAGTAGGTTTACATTTCAAGACAGGAATACCATGCAATGGATATTTTCATATAAGGAAACTCCTAAATTGTCCGACGCGGCCATAATTAGTTTAAGTGATATTAATAGTTATTTTGCCGAGATTAATCGTGATTACCAATTACAACTAGGACGGCTACGGGCAACAAAAGCACAAAACCACGTTGAGGCATTAAATCAACTTATATCAGACATGGAATATATCAATGAACGAATCGTTAAAGCAATATCCGATAGCAGCGATGATAATAAACAAAAATTCCTAACCGAGTATAATATCGCAGAAGCCGATTTACCCGATTTCAAGTTTCCAGGATACAACGCGCCAGAACTAAGAAAGTCTCTTAATGATTTTCTCAGTCCATCAACTCATATCCTCAGACACGATAACGGGGATGATGGTAGGCATATTGCCCCGTACAACGTAAATATCGCATCGGTGATAGCAATCAATCTAGTGTGTGATGTTATCGAAGGGAGTTACCAGGTAGATACCAATCAATCAAATCAAGCTCAACAGGGTTATATCCTTTATTCATTTTCACCAACAGCCCCTCCCGGATTCTTAATCGTTGAGAATCCGATTAATCCGGTCTATATGCGATGCCATGATCGGTTTTTAACGAGAATTAATTTTAAACTCACCGATCAGTCAAATAACCTAATTGATCTACAGGAAGAGGAGTTAGTGATCACTCTGTTTGTAAGATCATAAAGACCCTCATTGTAAATAACCACTTAGCAGCAGAGGGGGCGATGACATCGACGCGGTCGTCGATGTGCTTACCGGACGCTGACGACGCTGGGGATCGACGCGCAGAAAGTGTTAATTAAACCAAATGACGATTGGACGATCCCCCAACGACGTCGTCGTTTTTTTTTTTTACCAGGCGCTGACGACACTAGATCGTTGAGTGCAGAAAGTAATAATTAAGCAAAATAACGATTGGACAAAATGTCCGATTCGCCCCCTCTGCTGCTTAACATGCTTGATACAAATAGATCTTTAGTCCTAGCGATAAAATTAAAAATTGTTTATCCATTAGGGTACAGTGATGGTTACAACGTTGCAAAGTTAACCTCTGCGAACATAACTTGTATAGAGTATAAAGAATGTCCTAACAAAGGTTTCTACCATCATGATCAAAACTGACTCAGCCGTTCTGGTGAAGAAATTGGTTGGATTTTTGTTTGCTGTGGAAACCCTGCTTTCGTTATGAGTCTGTGAAGAACACAGTTTTGCCGTGTTTAACAATATATACTTACCAAGGTGGTTGGAACCAGCTCTCCTATTCCAGAGAAAAGGTTGAAATCTGTTTTGACATGGTTGCTTTGGATGTTGCACCGTTGTTCGGGAAGTTAACATCTACACAATCTTTATAAAGCTTATTATTAGGATTATTGCTTCTGTGACTGATTAAGACTACCGTAGTCATTCTAAATAAGAAGTCGCAAATACGTTTTTCAACGGATTGCCAACGAAGTCTCGCTGTTTCTAAAAAAAAACCCGAACATAATTTGACAGATCATGTTTTGAGAAATATTCCGACAAAACTAGGTCAAAAATGACTTATCTGTTTTAGAGCAATGGGTCCAAAATAGGGTTTTATTTCTTCTTGCTTAAGAAGGAAGAATGTATATGAATGTGTGTTTTGGCGTTGGGACTAGTATATGTATGTTGTGTGATAATATGGATGGAGGAAGTGAAACTGATTTTAACCAGTTTGTTTTTAATTTTATACAAAATATATGAAGACATTTTGCGTCTGTTCAATCATTTCAATTTGGTGTACATATGTGTACAATGGATACAAAAGGTTGTAGTTCATACTATTAGAATAGATGTTACATACGTTATCTGTGTTGTTTCATTTATCTTTGCTTTGTTTGTTTGATTGTTTTTCTTAACAACAAATATGTACTTGTATTATTTACCCTGGTTGTAATATATATCGGATCTTGGAGACAGTTGCTCCTAATTCCTTACTGAGGATAACGATATCAAGACAACACCATGTAAATGATTGTCAAATATATTAATATCTCCACTTTTGTTATCATAATAGACTCTCAGTTGTCAGGAAAGGTCATTAACCAGAGTCCCAGTTATCAAATTTGTCTATGACAATTTGTAAGTCTAGGCTACAATACTGCATAGACAATGTTATTATCAACAATCAGTCGAATGTTCCTGCTGACATGAGAACGCATCACATTTATGTAGAGTAGACACAGTCAATGTCTTCAAATTTAGCCATTTGTGACTCCAGGTTGTAGCAGGCATTCTTCAAACGTGTAATCAACAATTATGCCGAAATTAGCTGGGTTCCTTCTAAAGTAAATGTTTTCGCTGTGTCAAGGAAAGACGTAGGCGACTGGCAATCTAACTTACCCAAGGCCTACAAATACGGTTTAAATCCAATAACAATTGATGGAGTTATTGTTCTGAAAGAAACGTTGGTTGGTCTAGCATCCAGGGTCTAAAACACCTATAAAAGATAGCACATAATGGCAACAATCTTTAAACCTATCAGATCATGGTTGCAACAATGAATACTTATTTCTCTGACACTGATTGGCGAAAGAAAACTATTCTTCTTCAGAACCCGTCTTATAATAAATTAGCAAAACCATATAAGGTAGAAGAGTAAAAGTTATGTATATTTGCAGGTATACGTAGATGACATACTCATCCCATCATAACATTATTGCAACTTTACTATAGTTATTTATATTTGGTTTTCTTTTCCCCATGTTTTTTTTTTTACCTCGGAAATGTTTTGCAAAGAAATAGCTATTTCTCTTTCCAAGAATTTAACTTCCCAACCCTTCTTTGGACAAATGTTAAACCAATTACAATCTATCAGAAACCGGCGCTTTCTGTGTTAAACGTGAGTTGACCGAATTGTTTCAATCGGATGAGGTAAAGAATAAACTCTATGTCCTAAACATCATGAGCTTTCTATATCACATTACTAGCAACACTCCATTTCATTCATCTTACTAGCGTTTTGCTTTCCTTGTGTCAAGTACTAGTGTCACATAATGACATCGTTTATTTTAGTAATATGGAATACATGGTACAGTACCACGCATACGTAACAACAATAAGTTTCGATGAGTCAAAGGTAAAATAAAAAGTTATAAAATGAGTGGCTTTTGCCAATTATAATATTGTTCTTAACGTACGACAAATGGCCATGAAAATGGCACTTCATCAGTTACAAAATTGAAGCAGCCATTTACGCTCTAGTTGGTCACTAATTCATGGAACTGTTGTTTAAAGAAAATATCGAAGCTAACATAACACAAAGAAAAATAACACATGCAAGAATTGTCATTATGACGAAAGACACTTTGACACACCGATCAATTAGATAGCATTTCTGTTGATTTACAGAATGTTGAAGGTAAGCAACCTTCCCTAAGAAACATTGTCCATGACTGCGTTGATTAGCTCTCTCAACTTTCACTTCAGCTGGATGAAGCAAATTACTGAAATACGAGCGCGTTAGCTAAACTCAGGTAATAATAGTTAACCAGCTGATTACTTTGCTGACGTACTCATAGAATCACTTCTATAGCCGTTACCATATTGTAATTGCGTGCGGACTTCGAACCTTTTGGAACTTTGCACAATCTGAAGTGATTTATCACCTTGAAACGAAAACCGTCTCCAGACCATAATCAGTAAATGAAGGCAACAACATCAAATGTTCCCTGGCAGATCTACCAATGCTCAATACTACATTTACTATTACAAAGAGAAATTTATCAAAATTAAACAATATTTGTTTTTCAATGAAAATCACATACGTGTTTTCCGTCATGTATGTAATTCTTTAAAACGACGAACACTACAAGAAAATTAATCATAATATCTGACTAAACATAAAATTGGCACAGACTCTGATATGTGCATCACCTGTAACCTTGTTCACAGTGCGCTTGTGCAATGAGGTGTAAATGATAATGGCCAAGATGGTTAAGAGTGGATGAATGCAGGAATCTATCAATCATGGGTTCAAACCAAACAAGCAAGAGAGGGGTTGAAACGTTTTCCTGCAGTTGATAACCCACGGTCAACAATATTTGTAAATTAAAGCAGATCTGCCTTAAATGTGTATGGGTACAACAACTATAACAGCAACAACAACAACAACAATAATAATAATTATAATCATAATGATGATAATAAAAATACATATTATAGACAAAGAACTATTTTAACTCCACATTTATTATGGATGAATAGTAATAAATGTGTTGCGCTGGTCCCGATCCAAGAAAATATGGTTGACTTGTCCCAGACATCAGACATATTCATGTAAAGTATTTACTCACAACCCGGAAATCATCATCTAAGGAAATTAATTTTGATGGCATCTGAAACAGTTAAATATATCTAAATATATCTGAGATATTCTCGGTGTACAACAGTCACCATTAAAAACTGTAGAAGATAAACACAAAGATCAGTGACATGATAGTCATGATAGTGTTACGTAACTAAGTATTGTAGGATCTTCATTGTGGTACATACCATTTAAATCTCTGTATATCCCATGTGGTGTTTTAATAAAGCGCACTCAAACGATTCAACAGCAAACAAAAACCTTATTAATTATTATTATTATTATTATTATTATTATTATTATATATATATATATATAGAGAGAGAGAGAGAGAGAGAGAGAGGGAGAGAGAGACAGACAGACAGACAGAAAGAGAGAGAGACAGAGAGACAGACAGACAGAGACTATAATGTTCTAAAAATCAATTATTATTTTTAAATATGAAAAAGTCCAAAGTCCTCTCTCTCTCTCTCGATCGATCGATCGATCGACCATCGTAGCAAGATACGAGCTAAAATCTATAAAATGATAAACGTACATAATTTTCGTTTGTGTTATCCCATGATATCTCAGGACTTATGAATGACGATAAAAGTTAAGTTAAACCGACCAAAGGATGAGAGAGAGAGTCAGATAGACAGACAGACAGAGAGATAGAGAGAGAGTTTTAAAGTCAACCTGACCAGAGAGAGAGAGAGAGAGAGAGAAACCGACCAGAGGCAGAGAGAGAGAGAGAGAGAGAGAGAGAGAGTTTATGGTCGGTGGTACTGTTACTAAAGCAGAATAATGACTTAAAACAACTGTAAATATATTAAAATATTTTACTGACCTCTTGATGGTTAGTCATTTCGCTTAGTTTCTATTCCACATTAATTTTCATCAGCCGGTAGGTGAATGGCTTAACGTTCAAATGAATGGCGTAGCTAACCAAGCGTTTGGAGTGTGCTACTTTTATTGTTAAAATCATCTTATCATTACGCAAAGGCGATTTTGAATAGCCACAAAAAGCATAGAACTACATTTTGTAGCGGACTCCAGGATGAGAGGAGTTCATTTACTTCGTCCATAAACAGCTGCCTGTAGTAAATCTTAACTCCGTTCAGAGGGCAAATATATCCGATACAAATAAAATATATGTACCGTATGTACGCTGTATCAATGATATACCACTATACCACTCGTGGTATGATATTTCTTTAAAAGGAAACCCTGCAAGCCTCGTTTCCTTTTGATGAAAAATGTATACATCTCTTGGCATATCATTCATACACCGTACATACTATATATATATATATATATATATATATATATATATATATATATATATATATATATATATATATATATATATATATCGAGATAGATAGATAGATAGATAGATAGATAGATAAAATGAACCAGAAAAAACAAGTACAGTACAGTAACCTTATATTCTCATCATAGACTGAACTTGTCGTTTTCTATTGAAACAACTCCCCGACACAAACGGCACAATGGGACCGGTGGTTCCACTGCGTATGGACATGTCAGTGGTGTCCGCAATGTACACAATATTTTCCAATTACTCCATGATTTCTGACAGTAACGCTTTCTAAACGTTTTGAACAAAAAAAAAAATTTATAAATAAATTTACGAAGAAAACATAAATGAATAATTATGACAAGTAAGCTTTTCTTCATATGCTATTGAAATATATTTAAAGAAAATCATTGCTGCTGTATATTAACTAGTAGTCGATGTCATTACATTAGGCAAAACAAGATATATATATATATATATAGAGAGAGAGAGAGAGAGAGAGAGAGACAGAGACAGAGACAGAGAGAATTATAAATATATACCAGAAAGAATGGGAAGTGCTATCCCTGGATTCCTCTAGAAGAATGCTTGATAATAGTTGGCAGAATTAATATTTTATGCAAAAAATATTATCATACAGGTTAGAGAATTATTAATTCGTACTCTACGGAGATTCGAACCCAGGTCCGCGGGTAAACGGCACTCATCGCCTTGCCTACACACACGAGCCTATATTCCCTCACGATGAAGCACACATCACCAAAAAATGATGCTACTCAATCTATAATCGGAACATAAGTTAAATTTTGCACCTTGGTATAAAATATTATATTAAGATATTAGGAGCATACATTGCATATGATTTATAAATAGTTGTTGATGTAGCTGTTCACGATCATTAAGTATAATATTAATAATAAAACCTGTAAACATTTTTGGGGTGATTTTTCATTAGCTGGTTGGGTGACATGGATCCTTAGAAGAATTAAGTTAGTGTCCATTGGATGGGCTACATCAGCTTCTATAACGAAGTTGGATAGTTGCAAAAAGTCAATGAGCTAGCTACAAGCAAAATTCATTTCCACCTATTATTCTTGCATTAAATTACTTTGAACTGGACAAGTATTTCCGTCTTTATTCTTATATTCTTGATGCACCATCAGTCTGCAAACGTATGTAATGTAGTGTTTATAGATAATTTGAGACGAAAAATCTGTTTCGAATAATCATTGGAACTACAAAGTAATCATTGGACTAAGATATTTTTCCGCGCTATAGTGTCTAATTCAAAGGAGTTTAGACAATGCTATTGTAATGCACCAGAACTGTTGGCATACCAGTGCATTGGAGGATCTGAAATTCATTTAGATCATACGATTCTTTTTTACTTCAATATAACTATTTGGGGTTATTTTTTATTCAATTCATAATAACTAAATTCCTCTTACATTTTCATTTTATAATTTTCATAATTTAGGTATTTGTTAAGTTGAACAAACATTATTAGTGTTTCTTCCTTCTACAGCTTCGATTATGACCACACGATAGTAACAATCCTTATTTGCTGAATGTGTGCAAATTATCTCCGTGAAGGAACAAACTCTGCAAATAATGGTACATAACTGTCTGCACCGATACAGAAAACTTATGTTTCTCACAAAGGTAAACCATGGACCCATAAATGTACTGTAAAGCCCCATGAAATAAAGATTTCACATCACCACACCTATTTTGAATGTGCAACCAGTTCCTATGGAATATTTTTGAACAAAAAGAGTGATTAAAAAAAGGGCGTCATTTTACTATTGAAAACCCAGCATACTTTTGCTGACAACGAGCCTGGCCCAAAAATCTTCAATAGAATTTTTGACACCATTATTAAACCAGTCAGTTAGAAATCTGTGGTTTGTACGACTTACAAAGGAATCTATCATGTAAACAAATTATTTTAAAAATTAAGCAGCAATAATTCAAATGTTTATAAACGAAACGGATTTTCTGCAATACGATTGGCTGCAAACGGTCACTTGATAATGATCTGGAATTTTTTACACGTCGATAAATTATGGGACTACATTAGGTTTTTGTATTGTCTGTATTATCAATAACATTGCAGACACGTCATTGTGAAAAGATTGTTTCATCTATTACATTTTGTATTAAGAAAATAAATATAAATTATACCTTTTTTATTCTTTTTCAAATATTGTTTGATTGAAATGCATAGTTTACAATTTGGCGTTCGTCTGCTACATAGTCGCGCAAAATGGTCGATTACGGTGATTTTTCACTGCAATTGTCTGCGGAATTTTTTTTTTTTTTTTTTGACAATTAGATGACAAGGAGTTAAAAAGAAATAATAGCAGCGATTAACGCTAATGAAGATGGACTTGACGAGAATGCGATGGATGTTACAAACGCTGAAAATGAAACAGAACAACAGAGATTGATAAATTCCCTCACACAACACCCCATGACCTCAGTCATCCTAGCCATACACAACAACACCAATAATAGCAGTAGTAAAGTGGGATACATTAGGGACAATGGGACTTAGCATTAAAAAGACCCCTGGGACACTTTAGGGAAATTTAACATGGAGAAAAATCGTGGGTCACTTTAGGGACAATAGGAATTTAACATAGAGTTTGGGTCTGTCTAGGGACAAGGGAAATTAACATGGGAATAGAATTTGGGCTTGTCTAGGGAGAAGGGGAATTGAATATGGGATTTTTTTTAATTTTTTTTTTAAATTTTTTAAAATTTAATTTAAATTTAAATTTAAAAAAGGGTAGGCAATTGAAAGGCTATCTCTTTTCGAGAAATATGGCTGGCCCTGAAAAGGGCCTTTGGGTTTATGTTAATGCATTCATTAACATAAATGGCACCGCATTGGTCTTCTTCTTGTCCTTAGGCTACGTCTCACTGTTGGTTCGTAAATCAGCACTCTTTTCAGGCATCCTTGTCTTTCAACGTAGATCCTACGTATCCACAGGCTGGTGTTTGTCCTGTGGACAACGGTCCACTTGGATCGGACATACATGAGCATGTCCGTCCTAAACATCATGGAAGACACAAGGGTGGATGGCTCAACTGTGGTCCACATCTTGAAGCGACGAGAACAGGTGAATCAATGCAGTGAACTGCGCTTATTTATAGGTACAGGTAGGATTGAAATGGATTGAGTTCATTCACCAATCTGAACACGCGTTACAAAATTCAGTCAGCTCGCATCCAATCCAAAGAGAACAGTCTGTGACGTCACGTGGTCTATATAGATTCGTTAGCGCTTGTGTGCAGTCAATCTATGCGACAGTGATTCAACATGACGGAAACTCAGAAAACGATCCATTGGGGTGCACCAACAGGGGAGACTGTCCAAGTGAACCCGGACTTACTTTCAGAAGAGGTGAATTGGGATTTTGTGGATTTTCTCTCCTCGCAAGAATTTGTTCCGGAACCTGCGTTACCTTCTTCATTACCGCAAGTGGAGAATTTTAGACAGAGACGGAAAGAAGAATTGGAGAAATTTATACAACGACAAAAGGAAGCGGAACAAGCTTTTCTCCTACAGCAACAGCAGCAAGAAGAAGAGGTAAGAAAAAAACAACAGCAACAACAGCAAGAAGAAGTAGCAGCAAAGAAACAAGAGGGTGAAAATCAAACGGTCACGGTACTGTTGGACATTTTAGCGGAGTTAAGAAGTCTGAAACAAATGTGTCAGACTTCTTTATCACGACCGAAGAGAATACAACCTTCCCGAGCTAAACACGTTAACCCTGTGACTAAGCCTACCGTACCACCCTTAGTGATTTCAACCCAATCATCATCATCAACATTACGCAGTCCAGAAGTAGGCCTTGGCCGTGGCAAAGGCTTAAGGCAGTTAAAGTTGATTGCTTAAACTCACCCCTAGCAGCAGAGGGGGCGAATCGGACATTTTGTCCAATCGTTATTTTGCTTAATTATTACTTTCTGCACTCAACGATCTAGTGTCGTCAGCGCCTGGTAAAAAAACAACGACGACGTCGTTGGGGGATCGTCGCGTCGTCATTTGGTTTAATTAACACCTTCTGCGCGCCGATCCCCAGCGTCGTCAGCGTCCGGTAAGCACATCGACGACCGCGTCGATGTCATCGCCCCCTCTGCTGCTAAGTGGTTATTTACAATGATCTTACAAACAGAGTGATCACTAACTCCTCCTCCTGTAGATCAATTAGGTTATTTGACTGATCGGTGAGTTTAAAATTAATTCTCGTTAAAAACCGATCATGGCAACGCATATAGACCGGATTAATCGGATTCTCAACGATTAAATATCCCGGAGGGGCTGTTGGTGAAAATGAATAAAGGATATACCCCTGTTGAGCTTGATTTGATTGATTGGTATCTACCTGGTAACTCCCTTCGATAACATCACACACTAGATTGATTGCTATCACCGATGCGATATTTACGTTGTATGGAGCAATATGCCTACCACCATCTCCGTTATCGTGTCTGAGGATATAAGTTGATGGACCGAGAAAATCATTAAGAGACTTTCTTAGTTCTGGCGCGTTGTATCCTGGAAACTTGAAATCGGGTAAATCGGCTTCTGTGATATTATACCCGGTTAGGAATTTTTGTTTATTATCATCGCTGCTATCGGATATTGTCTTAACGATTCGCTCATTAATATATTCCATGTCTGATATAAGTTGATTTAACACCTCAACGTGTTTTCGTGCTTTTGTTTTCCGTAGCTGTTCTAGTTGTGATTGGTAATTACGATTAATCTCGGCAAACGCACCAGTGATATCATCTAAACGAACTGTGACCTTGGCTGACAATTCAGGAGTTTTCTTATACGGAAAAAACCATTGCATGGTATTCCTGTCTTGAAATATAAACTCGCTGGGTAATAACGTGTTTCTTATAATAGACAAATCATTCAGATAACTGGGATTAATCTCATGATACGATTGCACATTTGTGTGCAAATCCGCGGGGATTCCATGAGGTGGATTCTCGGGCCAACCTAGTATGGTTCTTATTGAACTGTTATAAATATCAACCATATACCCCGGTGTGCTTATTTCAATCGTCGATGATAACGTCGGTTCATGAACCGTAATAGCGATTTTTGATTCTTTTCCTGTGATCGATTTTATTCTGCGTTGAAATTCTTTATTGATTTGTTCTATTTGGTATGACCCAGTTGGTATTGTAACCTCCTCCCAGTCTGGGGTCCCATCGGGTTTATTTGTCCGTGCAAAAACCAGCGAGTTATTAGGTTGTTGTCCGTTAAATGCGTCCGCTCGGATATTAGGCCAACTGTGATATACTCGCAATTTTGCCAGCGCTATTTCCTTCACTGGAACCGGCGATGGGAAGTTCACACTGAATTCGGGTTTCGTTGACGTTATTGATATCATATTTGTTTGTACCGGAGTGGTGTTCTCCGCGATCCGCTGAAGTAATTGAAACCCTTCGGGGTTCAGCGACATTATTATTATTCGTTGTCTTTAGTGTCTAATTTCAGCAACCAGGTGGTTCCGGCTTCCAGTTGAAAATCCTCGATTTTTGACATCGCGGAGCTATACAACTGGACCATCGTGGAGAATTCAACATCGGATACGAACAAATTATCAATCGACAACGAGATCAACCCGGATAATTTCGAGTATGCGTCGGATACTATTTGATGTTTTACTGTATACTCGTTGAGTTTTTTCTGAAAACACGATGATATCTTTCTAGTGATTGCGTTGGCGACTCCAGCAACTGTTGTCATCGCGGAGACAGCGATTGGAACAGCGATCGGGGCTATCGTGGTCACCGTGGATAAAATAACACCGGTGCCAGCTACTATACCCGACACCGAGTACACGACCGCGTCGATGGCGGTTATTTTACGACGGTATTTTTTTGTTTTTGCACGGTATTGTTCGGAAAGCGTTTTCAAGTTCGCGGAAAATTCTTTTGCGGTATCGAATCGATATTGATGTGACGTCGGTGATACCTCTGATTCAATTTCCTTGGTGGTCATTTTTATTTTAAAAGAGCTAGTGTTTTTAATTACTTAGATTCGCTACAAATTCCACATACCATGTAATATTTGCCCCGGCTAGATTTCTATCAACGGCATAAATTGTAAACAGTTCAGTTGCGTTCTTGTCTATAATTGTTGATATTGTATTGTTAAACCCGGATGAACTCGACGATAATATATTAAACTGCATCATTGAAACCAGTGTCAATCGATAAATGCCCTTAACAGTTGCGGTAATATTTACTGTATTCTGTGTAGGAGTCCAATCGAATGATCCATGCCGAATTGTGTATACTGTGTTGATGATGTTCTCATGAGGGATTTTTATTTTTTCGAATTGCTCTGCTACTCTCGGTAGTCCGTCTTTAATCGCTTCAACATCAGTTTTAATCGTTCCTATTTCCTGTATATGCGTGTCCACATCTTTTTTGTTCGCTGCAACCCTAGTAATGAGTGTATTTATTTCCTGTATATGCGTGTCTATACTTTTTTTGTTCGCTATAACATTAATTTTGAGTACTTCTATTTCCCCTTCATGCACGTCTATACTTTTTTTGCTCGCTATAGCATTAGTGTTAATTGTTTCTATTCTCTGTCCATGCGCGTCTACATTATTTATGATCGTTACAACATTAGTTTTGATTGTTCCTATTTCCCGTGTATTCTCGGTTATACTTTTTTTGTTCGCTGCAACATCAAGTTTGATTGTTCCTATTTCATATGTATGCACGTCTATACCTTTTTTGTTCGCTGCAACATCAGTTTTGATTATTCCTATTTCCTGTGTATGCGCGTCCATATTATTTATGATCGTTGTAACATCAGTTTTGATTGTTTCTATTTTCCGTCCATGCGAGTCTACATTATTTATGATCGTTGCAACATTAGCGCCGATTATTTCTATTTCCCGTTCATGCGCGTCTACACCCTTTTTGTTTGTTGCAACATCAGTTTTGATTGTTTCTATTTCCTGTCCATACGCAGTGATATCATTTATAGTTATTGTGATTTCATCCGGCTTGGTATTTTTTTTACCAAAGAATTTATCAAAGTTGTCATCGATCCTGTTAACATTTTTTCGTAACGAGGTAAATTGGCCCTGCAGCGTCATAAGATCCGAAATAGCATTTGTTATTATTACAAGATTTGGTTCGTTTGCCGTCGTGGATCCCCGAAAAAATCTTTCGACAATGTCTCGCATTTCGCCGACGTGCGTTATCATCGACCTGAACTGTTCTCCCTGAAAGTTAAATTCACCACGTAAACCTTTTAACGAATTTGACATGGTTATATAATTGTCGCCAAGTGTACTTATTTTTCCATTTATCGTCAAGATGGATTCACCCGGTTTGAGTCGTCCGTCGCTGGTATACAGCGCGATAGTGTACTCGGCGGCATCACGCTGTCGTATTAAAACGTCATTCAGTGACACATTACCGGATTTCAATTTACCCTGGCGGTCTTGAAATACAACTATTTCGCCCGGGTCAACACTTGTTAGATTCAACATATCAGCGATTTCATCCTCAATTAGTTTTTTTATGTCGGCGGCGGCCGTTTCCGTGGATTCTTTCAGCGCCGAAACCGGTCGCCCCCAGATATCAATCATTATTATTGTAAATGTTATTCTCTAAAATCCGTTGAGCTTCTACGACCCCACTAGTATATTCGTTTACAACCATATGAGGTGGTTTTCGCGATGATGAAATCGCCGCAAGTACGTTCAATACCTCACGGCCACATATCGGCGGGTCACTCAATTGCTGTGTTGGCAGCGTGGAATAAAAAACCGGGGCTGAACACGCCCGGGATGAACACGCCCGGATATACCGCATGAACTCTTTCGGCGGGGCTAACCCGTATGAATCAAAATAGACGATTGCACGCGGATCAATCGCGTATGCAACCCAATGAGTTCCCGCTCCGGAGGACCCATCGAGGTTAATTATGCCGGTTTCAATATTCCTTGGTGCCGCCGGTAATTGATCCCTCATAAAAACACCTCTGAAGTTTTTTATCGCTAACGCGTTTGCGGCGTCTATTAAATCAAAATTAGACATTGGAGTCATAGACTCAGGAGTCATTGACTCCCGAGTCAATAAACGGTTCCCGGTAGTCTTAGACCCTTTCCCGAATACCATGAATACGGGGTTCCCGGTAGTCTTAGACCCTTTCCGGCCACGGGTCGTTTTTTTTTGTAGCCTTTCCCGGTTGCCTTCTTCAATGCCATCCCCGCCGCGGTACCAACGGCTCCTAACGCCGCCGCCTTAGCCACTGCTGGTGCGGTCGCGGAAATCAACGCTGGAATCGCAGCTAACAGCGGAAATATCCCACCGGTCTTTTCCATGTTTTTAATTGCTGCGGCGGAAAAATCTATTTGAACACCCTTTTTATTCTTCATCGCATCATTGAAATGTTTTATTTGACGCGCCGTCAACGATATCTTATGATTACCACCCGCCATCTGTGACGGCTTCAGCGTTATTGTGGTCCCGCATTGTTTAGCCGACTTTGATCGTAATTTCTTGACTTGACCATCAGTCAACTCTACACTGACGACACTATACGACATTTTATTGTAAACGCGTTTGTGTTTTCAATTACATGTTTTCCACTGGCGCATCAACGATTCTCATTCGTGCACCAACACCTTCTAGCAGCATTGATTTATCGCTGAGAATGACAGCAACCGCTCTATAATTAACATTACCCGGGGCTATATGAGCTCGGAAGTGTATATCAACGACGGATTGTCTCGTTAAATCAAGATGTTCCAGCGAAAAATAATAAATCGGATACAGGTTTTTAAAATCAAGTTGTGATATTTGCAAACCAGTGTCGACGTTTTGATCACGACCCATATACGACAGCAATCGATGATACACACGTGCGATATGGTTGTCGCCGTAATTAAGCTGTATATCCTCGGATGGTTCCTGTTGTCCGTTTATTCTCAGCGAAACATCCCTGACTCCTAATTGATCAAATATCATATGGCTGCGTTCTTGACTACCCAATCGTTCCCTATTCTGTAGCGCTATGAATATATGACGCGGGGCTGAAACACCCTGTTTTGATGCTAGGTGCCATGTAAACGTATCGGCGACGTTATCCTCTTTAGCATCAGTTGTTACCGCTAGCCAACTCAACAACGATTTCCCTCCCTGTTCCATAAATGCTAACAATCGTGCTTCCGTGGTAACTGATGGAGTCAGCACCGGCATCCACAATGCCATTTTAGTTAAAATGACTTTACCGGCAGCGACGCCAGCAGCACGCCATATTGCATTGTTATCATCGCCCCTTCGCGTCAGCGCGATTGTATGCTTAGCCCCATAGACAACTTTTCTGACATTTCTGCAGAATCCAAATATGTGATGGAGTGGAATCGCGCATGAAAACTGTCGGCGTGGTCCTTGCAACATTCCTACTCGTGCTGCGAATCCTAGATTGTAATCATTGTTGGTGCTTTTTATAATATTGAAATTAGCGCCTGGTCTTGCTCTGCGGTCTGGATTGGCTGCTTCAGCCTGTGGGTCAGTTGCGGTATCTCTTTCCGCCAGCACGTTGATGTACTGAATATGTTCAGCGTTATTGGTGGTGTCCTTCGCAAACATCATAGATGGGCCCGCCGATCTTGTATAATCATCCGAGTATCTCGCCAACCCAATTATCGTTGTTGCAACATCAACCTCGCGTTCTATTGATTCAATTTCTCGCCCGTCAATAAGATATCTGGCGCTCTCAAATAACGCCATGATACCGTTGTTGACGAAGCCAACTCGAACACGATGGTCATCTGCGTATGGTGCATTATCGGCGGCATTTGTCACGAGTTCTCCCTCAATTTCGATAAACGCTTCACACGGCAAAAAATATTTACTGGTATCTTGGACTTGAAGTTCAATTCGCGATCGTAGGTCGGGTTGCGCTGCATAATAAGAATAATATTGATAATCACGGACAGAATCATCCCTGCGTACTGCGGCGTCCATATCAAACGCGGGATCAGTGGTACGCGCAAACATTCTATTATTTATCATGTTGATGTTTTCAATTGCGATTTTTTCGTCGTAGACCACTTCCCGCTATCGCGTTCATGAGCGCGTTGGTTGCCGCATCGGCGGATGGCGAAGTCGCCAACGACGGAGTCGCCGCCAACGACTCTAATTTTTCTTCCACGGCGTTATTTATTACTTTACTGACATTTGCAGGCATCACTGTCGTTGATGGCATTACCGGTGGTTTCTGTTTTCTTTTTGAGAATCTCTTGGATTTCACCAATGACATTAGTTTGTCCCGCGCGGCTGAAAGCGCCTTTCCGGCAACATCTCCAATGGCACTAATACCCTTATCACGAATAACATCAATAGCCTTCATTCCTAATTGTTTGGCTAACGGCGCTACTTTTGGAGCCATTCTTGTAAATAACCCCGCAATGGTGCTACCGAGACCATCTCCATAGTACGCGCGGTAAACAGGCAATCGCGAGTTTACCACGTAGACGAGTACTGGTTTATCATGGTTGTAGTGTATGATCATCCTTATTAAAAACACCAGTTTTCCAATTAATCATCCACGAGTTCGTCTATGAGCGTTCGATATGCATTAATGTCCATAATACCGCCTGCAAATAACCGCTTGCAAATATCAGCGGCCTCATTGATTATTTCCGTAGAGTTATTTCCGGCTCGTTTTCCTCCAATTAGTACCTCTAGCCATGATATATCACTGAGAACACTATTAGGGCAGGTAACGCCGTAGGATTCTTTACCAACAGGGTATCCTTTTCCTTTTTTTGGTGTTCTACTCTTAACTTTCTCGAGGAATTCATCATAATCGGGATCACCACGATGTGATAATGCTTCTTTATGTTTACTCGCTAAATACACTATTCTTGCCCAGTTCTCCGTCGAGGTTATTTTTTTCTTGTAACCTTCATTGATATACTCATCTCGAATGCTCTTAGTTGATGTTGTAGCAACAAAATTAACTAATTCTTCATCGTCGTCGATGTCTCTAATTTGATCTATTGCGGACTTTTTAAGAACATTACGGGGTATATTTCCCTCTTTCTTTTTTTCTTTCGATGTTTCTTCGGGTGTTTCTTCGGGTATTTCTTCTTCTGGTTCTTTCGCAGTAGCACCTAATTCTTCCTCGTCGGCCATTGTAACATAAGGTTCTTGTGGTTCGGTTATAGCGAGTGGTGGTGGCCTCCGTGTTGTAGCAGCCGCTATTTTTGCAGGATGTGTTTCTAAAGACCTTTTTGTTTGTTTTGTCTCTGCCGCTATCTTTTCAAGCGCACCAAGAACGGGCACAGTTGCCGCCGTAACATCTTTGGTCGCTTTAGTTACCGGGGCAAAGAGTTGTTCGCTTCCAACAGTAAAATCGGTTTGCATTTGTTGTCGCGTTTGAAGTTTCTCTCTCACTCTGTCTCGTAACGGTATAAACTTTTTAAGCGCTGCTAGCCGCTCTCTGGCTAGCCGAGTAGTAAGTGATTCACCTACCATTATTGTAAATTGATCCGCAATTTTCTAATTTTCCGCCGAGTGTACCATCGGGGGCTCCACGGAGTTTTCGTCTATAATCCTTCTAATGTTTTTGATCTTACTAGAAATCTCCCGGCGTCGTTCATAAACACGTCCGAGTTTTTTTCGTATTATTTCAACGGCAGTGAATAGTCCAATGAATGCATTTGCGTCATTGTGGTACAGGTTCTCATTGATCGTATGTTGTAAGCGTTTTATAAAAAAGTACTCGCGGGCCAGGGTAAAACGCCCCCGTTTCGACTGTTCGTTAATAATCTCATAATCGGATAATATTTTTTCACTGTCGAGACCATCAGATAATTCAATTCCTTGATTTTTTAATTTTGAAATCTCAGTTAATATATTATTGATGTCTTGGGAATCCATATTCTTATAAACATCTTATTTCTAATATCAAAAATTTTAATAAAATTTAAGTTAAAATTTAATAAAATTTAAGTTAAAATTTAATAAAATTATTGGGGGTCATTTTTGACCCCGTTTTTTGTATGGACAGTACAATGCCGTAAATCTCCACTCGAGTGTTGTGGCAGATTACAGGCATACATGGACAGTACAATGCCGTAAATCTCCACTCGAGTGTTGTGGCAGATTACAGGCATACATGGACAGTACAATGCCGTAAATCTCCACTCGAGTGTTGTGGCAGATTACAGGCATACACATATACTTAATTAAGGACATTCACATCTTGGAACCCCAAACATACATCTCCGGGAGGGAGGCCTAGGGTGACAAACGTCATCGTAGACCTCCCAGAAGATATGCTTGGGGACATCACTACATGTACTTAATTAAGGATGAATATATTTACAATGAAATGATTGATGGATGATGGGACGGCACAAGACAGCACAAACATAAAACGGCGGGGCGGAACTCTACGGCCAATTCAACCAATCAAAAGCAACCCAATTAAATTAACCCGGTTGCATGATTGTGAACAAAAGACAACCACACGCCCGGGTCAAGAGCGTGGGTTAGTTTTGATTAGTTGAATTGGCTTTCGAAAGCCCCAGGCTTATAACGAGTCATCTTATATATAAAGTGACTAATACAGCGGCGTCAGTCACAAGGTGTGTGTTAATTTGAATTCCCTTGAATCGTTAAACCCTTAAATACTTATTAATGGTGTTTCACGGCATTTAAATGAAACCAAATACTCAAATAAAACATTAAAAAAAAGAATACAGCTGTTAGATAATAGCGTGTATTTCATTAGTTTTAATCGTAAAATGATAAATTAATCGCAACATTAATTGGACTTCAAGGGACATAACTCTTGTCATGCGACGCTATCACAAAACGAGTTATCTCCCTTTGATGTTATATATGAAAATCGAATTCTGTGACCCGTCTTTTTTGAGATCGCTGTTTGATATACTCGTTCTGCTACTCTTCGTATTGAGGCGATACAAATGTCAAAATATTTTCCTGCCTCATTCATGGAGTGAAATGTTTTTTCTTCGTGCGTTGTTGTATCAAACGATTTGACGCCCCTTGCTTTCTTTGGGTATTTACCAGTTTGGCCTTTTTCGGCATTCTGACTTTGCGAGATAGCTTGCAAGTTTATAAGAGAATTATCAGTCTTATTATTATTAATATGATCAATCACAAGTCCATTCTCGATTAATCCGTTGAATACCTCAAATACCGCCCTATGAACATAGTATTTTTTCTTTCCGGCACCAAACATCAAATACCCCTGATTATTTTTCCATCCAACCGACTTCTTCAGTCTGCAATTTCTAACAACGCCGTCGCGAGATGCCTCGTAATTAACAAACACAGGGTGAGGTCTGAACTCTTGGTCCATTTGTATAATAATACTACTTGTCTAATTCATTATTTGGTTTAATTATAAACCTTTCAATGTAGTCTTGAGGAGTTTTGATGACGAAGTCGGCGGTGGGGTCAATGACGGCGTTTTTAATTCGCTTGTCATAATAGCGTTTTAGTTCCCTGTATCGCTTTCCGCCACAATTAATACACAACTGCGATTTTCCTCTTACACCGACGTGGCAAACCAAGCACGGTAGGGGGCCAAGAGAACCATTACGAACGCTTTGTAAATGATATCCGCAGAATTCACCTCTACATGATTTATTGCACGGGGTTGTCGACCCAATCATCAACCATTTGCAGTGATTCATTATACTATATTCTTTCATTTAAATACTTGTTTTAATTATATGGATGAGTTCGAGAGATTAGCAGCAATTAAGCCCCGGAAAAATATTAAGTTCAATCTCGATAGAGTCCTCAAGGACACACCAAAAGCGTTAATAAACGATAGAACCCTGTTAAATAAAATACGCGATTGTATCGATGAATTCAAACGTGATGGTGCATCTCATAGTTGGTCAACATTTCGAATTGATGGCGTTGTTGATGCTACCATGAACGACAACCGCGCAGCAACGATAATATCACAACTTGACGGTAAAAGATATTTCTTCAGAGTAAAATTCATTGTCCGGGTGAAATCAGGCGATTGGATCATACGTGATAAATTTGAACCAGTTCTCAGCCACAAGAAAACAGTCATTGTCAGCCGCGACTCCAAGCCGGGGTTGTTAACCGGAATTGACAGACCATACTATGAACGAGCGTATCCTGAAACAGCAGTTGTTTATGGAATATACCCGTTAAATAAGAAACCTGATATCGGAAAACTGAAACCGATGAAACAGTCAACGGGGATAAATTGTGTAGCAGAACGAGTAATAGAACATTTTACAAATGCATGTCGAGGAAACAAATTGACTGATTTACGACGTAGCAAAATCAACCAGTGGGAACTAACCGTAAAAGAGCGTGGAGCAACCATCAGCGACATAGCGAGATTAGAAACATCGCTGAGATTTCCAATAACCGTTACGACGATAACCGGTGAAGTATTATACGAATCAAAGTATAAATCGAAGGGAGCCCCAATCAAAATTATTGATCATAACGAACACGCATGGACGCCCGCGATCACAATATTTCCACGGGATAGAACAGTAAAGTATATCCCGGGGGAATTCCTGGAAGAGGACGGTTTTCTCGCGGAGAGGAAACTATTTGATGCTATTGCTTGCTTGTGTAAAAATGACCCTGTATCAGTGTGGTTACTTCGCAGCGCTGAAAACGACATGGATACCTTTGATCAGTTTGTAAGACCAAACGGTGAATTATATCGCACTGAAGCGTTTCACAACAAGCTGAAAAAAACCGCCATGGAATTTGAAGAGCATGATGAACAACTGCTAACAAATTGTTTTACGATTCCATCGGTTGTAGCTCATGTTGCAGCAAGGAAAAATGCGTGGAGACCAACGCGCAAGGAATTTCTACCGGATGTACAATCCAGTTGTTTGGAATATTATCACGGTGGACTATGGAACACTGAATACAACCGCGACGCTATGATTTCCGTTGATATGGTTGCCTGTTATCCAGCGAGTTTTCTCGGGTATGGATCCGCCGCTGAGTATTTCAAACGATTTGGACACCCCAGACATGAAATGACTCGTGTTGCTATTAATGGACCACTGCCTGATTTTGATTTAACCGGATTCGCTCGCATAGTATCATTTGAGTTCGCGGCAGGACTTCATCGCTGTTGTTATATTTGGATCGGTAGACACATGGCTGAAAAGAAGTGGTTGCCAATAGCGCTGCTACGGTATATGATTGATTGTAGCATGCTAGTTTCGTTGATTGTCAGTGACGCGATTATATCATACCGGGCGCAGACTGAAGTCTGGTTACCAGAACCGGAGCGTCTAGATAGCATAATTGACGAGTCCAGAAAAAACATTGATGCCGACGAGGAATATATCATCGAATGGTCCAGGAGGATATTTAACCAACGAAACCGCGAGGCAAAAGATCTCGGTAGAAGAATAATTGGTAAGTTCACACAAGGTGGAAAAAACCACGACTACAAACGATATTGCTCACGGCTGATTATAGATGACGCAGAATATGATTTCGTAATCAAGGACGCAGTGGCAAAAAATAGATACGTGAACTGCAAAACAGCTTTCTTGTCCAATGGAACGAGGTTGGGTACAGTTGTTACCTACGGCGATGGAGACAGCCCCGCGTATCCGCATTTGAGGGCGTCTATGCTGGGTTATGCCGCTATCAATTTATTCTCGATGATAAATAGATTCCCCGATACCGCGGTTAGAGTAGCCGTTGATTCGTTTTATGTTGACGTAGCGTATAAGGAAAACGTAGCCGAGTTTACTATTCCGGACGAGAGTTGGGGTACATGGAGAATTAAAAATGAAATACGACGCGATTATTCCCCGTCAGCAGATGTCACCGTTGAGAACAACTACTTACGCGGTGATAAATTGTCAGAATGGTCTAATGCACCATCGTGTTCTGATCCAATTTGTAGACACAAAACAGTTTATTTAAGCGGCTGTGGCGGGTCAGGAAAGACGACTCGGGCAATTGAATTATTTCGTACGCGGGCAAGTATAATCGTGCTTACACCGACCCATAGACTAGCGCGAGAGATAAAACAACGAAATGTTGACGCCGTTACTTATCATAGCTTTTTTCGATACAGCGGCGGTGAGTGGACTCCTGATCGAATGGGTGAAAAATTTATTCCCGACATTATCATCTGGGATGAGATATGTACTGTTTCGTTAGATACTTTACAAATGTTTCTTGAGTGGTTACTGCGCGCGAATACAGCGGTAATCATGTGTGGGGACCATGGCCAACCACCACCATTTGTCGGCGAGGGTCCACATGATTGGTTAAGAGGTTTTGTGGACTATTATGAAGAAACCGATACTGATTACCGAGCACTTGATGAACAACAGCGCGAGGTTAAAAAACTAATCAGATTACAGCCGGATAAAATTCAATGTGAAATAATTCGCGAGGTGATTCCGGAAACGCCGTTAAATGAATTCTGGGAAACATGGAGACCAAACGATTTGATTGTAGCGAGTAGAAAGATAGTCAGAGACACACTTCAGCGGAAGTTGTTTGCGTTGCATAAGGAAAAGTTTCCAACGCGTCCAGTGCCGTTATGTTATAGACCCGCGGACACACGGCAGCAGAACATTGAAGTTGAAATCCCGGGCCCGACAGCGTCAGGGACAAAAAAACAAATTCTCGTGCTGAATGATATTGTGCTCGTTGATATCAGCGTCGTCGAGGACGCGCTACGTGCTGATAAATCCCCGTGGACGCTAGGATACGCAACAACAATACATTCCTCGCAGGGACTAACCATCACGGACACAATTGTTTGGATGGTTGATAATCGCATCGAATGGTCGAATCTAGTCTATCTTGCAGTGTCCCGAGTACGGAGAATAAATCAGCTTCGAAGAATTGTTGTTGACGAAGTCAGTGACGGAGTCAACAACGACAACGACATTATCGATGCAAGCGTCATTGATAGAAAACTCTCGGGTTACCGCCAACAGGATAAAAAAAAACAGCGGCGTTTTGATATTGATGCCGAATTAATAATTGCGTTACGACAACAACAGAATAATCACTGCGCGAGTTGTAATTGTGTAATGCGCTGGCGTTATTCGGATAAAGACGCTCGCCAATTTACCGTGGACAGGATCGATAACAGTCTCGGTCATGTCAAAAACAATGTGAGGTTGACCTGTCTTGAGTGCAATAGACGCAACGGCGCTAGTTAAGACCACGCGGGGGTAATTGAGTATCGTCAGGTATCACTTGTAGTTGCTCGCGTGTAAATCCGCGCTGAGGAGCAGTTGAATCCAGTCTGTAGATCGGTGGTCTACCAGTTGATCGTGTTATCGTTGATATGTTATGTGTGGTAACACTCCAAATAGGATCAGTAGCTCTTTTTTTACCGCCTTCAAGCTCTCCTGGTTCATATAGATATCTAACAGTGACATCGCCAAGAATCGGCTTGGAAACGCTATTTATTTTTGATTTTCCGGGTATATACTCGTATTTAATCGCGTCGCTGGGCTTCATGTTGATTGCTCGGGTAATCTCGTTATTTAACGCTACAATTACACCTGGCAACCTTTTAACCCATTCACGAGATCGTTTTTCTTGGATGAATTCCTTCGCGTATTGATATCCAAATAACCGTTCAGCGAGAGTCCGATTGAATCGTTCAACAATTGCCTGATCACGATGTAGCGCAGTAGACCTCGTCGTATCGCGACGCTATGATGTTTCAGCGTTGATAAAACAGCGCCGCGAAATTCACTACCGGGATCAACTTGTAATAGATTTGGCCAGCGCAGAGGGCCTCTTCGATAAATTCTTTCAAACGCAGCGGCTACTTCAGTTGCCGACTTTGTTTTTAACGGCTCCGCTTGTTTGTATCGACTCGCAACATCAACTACGGTTAGCGCGTATTTGTAACCGTTGTCATGCGGCAAAAATAGTATATCAGCCTGATGAACTTCATTAGGTACGCTGACATCAAAGCGCGAGAAGTTGATTTGTTTAGGCGGTGGTAGATAGATTTGCCATATAGCCTGTTTGGATAACCAATTAGCCGCAGTGGTCTTTGTTACCTTTGCAGCGCTTGCAAGCTTACCAATTGCGGCCTTCCCCTTCCAGTATCCTCTCGGAGAATAATAGATGGATTCCATGTTGTTATTATAAACGCTAGCGTTTTCAATTACCAGCGCGAGAAGCTCCGCTTCCAATCATTAATTTACCTTTCATAGCCGATTTTACCAACCATGAGGCCAATTTTTCTTTGACGGATTTATCAGGAATAGCATTTAATGCGTGAATTAATTTTACATCCGCGATATGACGCTGTTGCAGATCGCTACTTTTGTAAGCAACATCATGAACATGACACGCCTTATCGATAGCGTTTATTGGATACTCACCGGGTTTGGGCTGATTTTGATCATCGAGTCTGATATCTAATCGTGTTCCGGGGCCACAGTAGTTATATCCTGGGAGGTGTTTTTCTCCTGGATACTTTGCCCACGGTGTTCCGGGGAGTTTTGCCAATTTGGCTGCAATATCACCTCCTCGCTTTTTTTTAAAACATCCCCGGGTTTAATAGAAATAAATCTAAATTTCTTTGTACCGCATTGTACACACTTACCAGTAAGCGCCGATCTGTTATTTCTTGTTGTAGCGGTTGTCATATCATTTGTGCCAGTACGCACTCTACACTTCACACAATATAGATCCATAATTTATGTATAGAAATATGAATATAATTGATTTTTCGGCGACTAAAACAAGAGAACCAGTTAAGCATGTTGCAGCGTTACCAAACTCGATCCGGATGATTATCATCGAACCATCTGGATCCGGCAAGACGCAATTGTTACTCAATTTAATAATGAGATGGATGAAGTGGGATAAGTTGTATTTGGTTGCTCCTAGCGTAGATGATCAACGATGCTACGAGGTGTTGAAAGATTTCAACGAGAATGCATCAGCGATCGCTAAAAAAAATGTCATCGAGTTTATTACAGATATCAATGATGCACCGGGTATTGATGATATTGATGGCGACGTTAACAATCTAGTCGTGTACGATGATGTTATGTTAGACAATCAAAAAAACCCAGCTAGGATATTTTCCAGAGGCAGGCATAAAAACACTGACGTGATATATGTCACTCAACGATACACTCAGATTCCAAAAGTAATTAGAGACAACTGTAATATTCTTGCTGTGTTCAACGGCGTTGATACACACACGCTACGAAATATTTGGCAGACATGGTGCGGCGGTGACATGGACTTTAATGTTTTTCGAAACTTTTTTAGTCATGCTCAGTCGACCCCACATGGATTCGTAACGATAAATTTACATGATCCTCGGACACGATATCGTATCGGACTTGACCAAATATTCGGTTAGTTGTAAATAATTTTCATTGTAAATAACCACTTAGCAGCAGAGGGGGCGATGACATCGACGCGGTCGTCGATGTGCTTACCGGACGCTGACGACGCTGGGGATCGGCGCGCAGAAGGTGTTAATTAAACCAAATGACGACGCGACGATCCCCCAACGACGTCGTCGTTTTTTTTTTACCAGGCGCTGACGACACTAGATCGTTGAGTGCAGAAAGTAATAATTAAGCAAAATAACGATTGGACAAAATGTCCGATTCGCCCCCTCTGCTGCTCCCCTACACCATAAAGAAAAAAAAGGCCCTTTTCAGGGCCACCCACATTTCTCGAAAAGAAATACAATTTCAATTTGCCAATAACTCAAAAATAAACCCCACCCATTTTACCCTTATAGTACGTTTCTGTGTATGAGTGCGTGAGTGTACGTTCTTATTTTAAAATCAAAACTCAAAGACACTTACCTTATATCATTAATTTATTCTTTTATCCATTTTTTTACAATCCAATTCACAATTCACAACACAGCACTTTAATAAAAAGTTCATTGACGTCTTCTTTCTCCTTGTTTAGTCTCTCTGTTTTTTTAATTTCTTCACCGTCTTTTCCTCTTCTTTCTCCTCATTTTCTTCCCTTCTTCTTTTCTTCTGTTTCTTTGCCTCTTGTAAATAGAATTGTCTTCTTTCTTCCTCTTCTTCCTCTGAAGAATCCCTCTCTTCCTCTGAAGAATCCCTCTCTTCCTCTGAAGAATCCCTCTCTTCTTCTGAAGAATTCCTCTTTTTCTCTGATTCCTCTTGTTTCTTTTTTGGGCAATCTGGAGACCAATGTCCTTTTTCTTTACAATAATAACAGGTATCTTTACTTTTGTCTTTTTTAGCCCCTGTTTTTTTTTCTTTTTTGACGGTCTCGACACTCTGAGGACCAATGCCCTTTCTTCTGACAGATATAGCAAGTATCTTGACTTTTATCTCGAAAGGAAGGAGAGTAGTCCGTCGGCTGGTCTGAAGAGAATTTTCTAATGACCCCTCGCAAAGCTCTGACGAAACGTTCGATTTGGTTAGTCTCTTCCATCGTTGTGCTCGGCTTGAGAGTGAAATGAATAGTGAAAGGACAAGA
This sequence comes from Sinohyriopsis cumingii, assembly GCA_028554795.2. Taxonomy (NCBI): domain Eukaryota; kingdom Metazoa; phylum Mollusca; class Bivalvia; order Unionida; family Unionidae; genus Sinohyriopsis; species Sinohyriopsis cumingii. The sequence goes on from CM068828.1 coordinate 113,222,655, forward strand.
CACGCACCCTTTTATATACGCTGGTCTCCCATGACTATAAATTAGTTTATGGTGTTTACACTTGAGTCATTTGACGTTCTGCACTCAAGATGAAACGATCCCATTCATTCGAGAAGAAAGAAGAAGAAAGTAAGAGGCAGAAACGTGATCTATCGCCTCGTACCAGAGCTGAAATCTTGGCACAAATTCATGCCAGTGATTTTGAAGAGGACATGAGTGAACCAGAATTTGAAACCTCTAAACCAAGTTCGTCACCCTTAGTCAACCCTGAAAAATACTATTCCATTCGAGAGACAGAAAAGCGCTCCTCTAGAAAATTTAGAACCACGGCTTACACCTACACGGTGAAGTTTAAAGATTTCAAGGCCGACGTACCATTGGAGAAAGCAGAAGGGTTTATCACCGAGATGTGGGATTCTTTGCTCACCGCACTCAAGCGACAATGTCAACCCAAAGAAGACGATCGCTTGACACTATCCATAGATCACGACGGTTTGAAATCCCCTGTTTGGATCGAGTTTAGCAGACCCGCAGAACTAACCCCTTCCAAAATCATGGACAAGATTCAACACGTACAACAATCTAATGACCAGTTTGACATCACCGATGGTAAAGCCACACTGAAAATGGCTCACGTCTCTCTTCCTCAAGGGACTGGACGCAAAAAGGTTTTATTGGTGGACGACCTTCGCAACACCAAAAAGAGTCTCGTCCGAATTAACAACCCTCAAGACCAGATGTGCTTAGCCCGTGCCATCGTGGTGGGACGAACCTATGCCAACAAGAACGACACGGTAGAATGGAAAAGAACCTGGGAGAACATTCGAAAATCGAACCGAACCAAACAACGAAACGAAGCAGAACTCCTGTTGCAACAAGCTGGCCTGTCCAAAGACACACCCTGTGGCATTCCTGAGATGCAAAAATTGCAAGATGCCCTAGCTCCACGCTACACCTTGAAAGTGCACCCTCAAGAAATGCGCGGGCCTCTGTTGTTTCGAGGCCAACATTTTAAGGACGGAAAATACATTCATGTTTATTATCACAATGACCATTTCGATACCATTACCAGTATCACCAGATTCTTGGGATATGGTTATTATTGTGAGAAATGTGATTATGGTTATAACAATCGAGAGCAACACAAGCATTGTGGATGGAAATGCCCAGGATGTTTGGCCTCTCCACCCTGTCTGAGCGAAGAACCAGTGCCATGTTCGACTTGTCTGCGCACGTTTGTCAGCCCTACCTGTTACCAACAACATTTGAAAACACAAGGTTCACAGAAGAAATGTGCTTGTCAACTCCTGAGATTGTGCCCTACCTGTGGACAAGGCATACTTACCAATAATGCCAAGGCACACGTATGTCGAGGAAAGACAAAATGTCACATTTGTCACCACATCGTGGACTTGGAACACCAATGCTACGTGCAAAAATACCAACCCCCACCAGAGAAAGAGAACGGTCACAAGAAGAAAGGCAATTTCATCTTTTTCGATTTCGAATGCATGCAAGAGACCGGCATTCACATTCCTAATTTCTGCGTGGCTCATCGAGCGTGCGAGAAGTGCATTCAAGAACCTATCTTCAGTCATTGCCCTCACTGCAGCAAAATTCCCGGAGGGCGTGAAAAAATCTTTCGAGGACCGAACACGTTAGCCGATTTTGCCCAATGGGTCTTAGATCCCATCGACAAGACGTGTAGCCAAGAGGACATCGAACGTTACGGAGATTGTCATCGTCATGCCACGGTGATGGCTCACAATTTCTCCGGATACGATGGACAGTTTCTTTTGAGGTACTATACGGAACAAGGCACCGAACGTCCTAAAGTCACTTTGAACGGAGCCAAAATCATTTTCATGCAAGTGGGACAAGTACAGTTTAAAGATTCGATGAGCTATCTGGCCATGCCTTTGAGTCGAATGCCTAAAACGTTTGGAATGACAGAAATGGCTAAAGGTTATTTTCCACACTTTTTCAATACGGAAGCCAATCAACATACCGTTCTACCCCATTTACCTGAGGCTCACTATTACGACCCCGACAACATGCGTACCGAACATCGAGAAGCTTTCTACGCTTGGTACCAGGCTCACGCCTCGGACCCTTTCGACTTTCAGGAAGAAATGCTAAAGTATTGTCGTTCCGACGTGGACATTTTACGGCGTTGTTGTGGAAAATTTCGAGAACTGTTCATGGAACACGGAGGGGTCGATCCTTTGAAAGAAGCTTGCACCATTGCCAAAGCGTGTTCCTTAGTGTACCGCCAACGATTCATGCCTGAAAACACCGTGGCTGTCATCAGTCCTCAAACGACCCACTTTGTCAAGCGTCAATACTCGGTCAAAGCCCTACGTTGGTTACATTACTTGTGCGACAAGGAAGACAAGTGGATTCAGCATGCCCGCAACGGAGGAGGTGAAAAGACCATCGGAACGTATTCGGTCGATGGCTGGGACTTAGAAAACCCCAAGATCGTGTACGAGTTTAACGGTTGCTTATTTCACGGATGTCCCGTCTGTTACCCTGACCGTGACACTAAAAATCAGTTTTTGCAACGGACCATGGAAGACCTGTACCAGGACACTTGTCAGCGACGCCTAAAGTTAGAACAGCAAGGATACCAAGTGGTGGAAAGGTGGGAACACGAGTACGAACACCGTTTGAAAACCGATCCCGAGTTTAAACGCCTCGTGGAAAGTTACCAGTTCATGGACCCGCTGAACCCGAGGGATAGTTTGTACGGAGGAAGGACCAATGCCACCTGTTTGCTGTACCAAGCCGACGAAGAGAAAGGAGAAGAAATCAAATACTTGGACGTGTGTTCGCTGTATCCCTACGTGTGCAAATATTGTCGCTTTCCTGTAGGGCACCCGCAATTGCTGACGGAACACATCGACCTGAAAAACATTCGACAATACGAAGGCTTGATCAAGTGCAAAGTTTTACCTCCCACGAACCTATACCATCCCGTCTTACCTCACCATTGTCAAGGCAAACTGATGTTTCCCTTGTGCCGTACTTGTGCCGAAACGTGCAAACCAAGATCAGCCTTGTCAGCACACCCAGGAAGAACGAGCCTTGACGGGGACGTGGGTCAGCGTAGAATTGTTCAAAGCTATGGACATGGGATACCAACTGTTAGAAGTGTACGAAATTTGCCACTTTCCCAAGACACAACAATACCACAAGGGTGACCCTACTCAGAAAGGCATTTTCGCTGACTACGTGGATGCCTTTTTGAAACTGAAGTAAGAAGCCAGCGGCTATCCTTCCTGGTGTCACACTCCCGAAGACCAAATACAATTCAAAGAGAAATACTATGAACAAGAAGGCATCTCTTTAGACCACATCTAGAAAAACGAAGGCAGGCGATCGTTTGCCAAAGTGATGTTAAATTGCTTGTGGGGTAAAATGGCACAACGACCGTGTTTACCCAAGACGGAATATTTGACACAACCTTCCCGCTACTTTCAGATGATTCACGACAAAACCAAATACATGAAACACGTGGACGTCGTTCGCGAGGATTTGATCTTGGTCAATTACGAAGAAGATCTGGACTTTGTACAAGACGACCCTTTTGGAAATGTCATCATTGCGGCTTACGTGACAGCTCATGCTCGCTTAAAATTGTACGAAGCTTTAGAACTGTTAGGGGAACGCGTCCTGTACTTTCACACGGACAGTTGCATTTACATCCATCACCCGATTCCACATCACCCTGACATCGAAGGAGACCGTTTAGGAGCCTGGACAGACGAGCATCCCGACGACAAGATTCTAAGTTTCGTCAGTGGCGGTCCCAAAAATTACGGCTACCAATACCGTGACAAACAAGGAGAAGTGCACACGACGTGCACAGTGAAAGGACTGACTCTGAATCATCGTACCAGTCGAGTGGTCAACTTTGGGGTATTGAAAGAAGCCTTGCAATCGGGAGAGGATGGAAACTTTAAACTGACCACTCACCAGCCGAACAAGATTGTACGTTTACCCACTCACCACATCGTCAGTCGGCCCTTGGAAAAAGTCTATCAAATCGTGTACCAGAAGCGAATGCGACTTCCCAATCATTTCACCTTACCGTATGGACACGTCGGTATTGGTCTGTATATAAAAAGGAACCCTAGACAAGATGGATAGTTCATTGTGACTACCAAGACCGAGCGAACAAGATGAATACTTTCAGAGAAACACAAAACAAGTTGTTTAGAAAGGCCCAATTCAAGTGTGGGGCTTCGGAAGTGGAATGCGATTGTGAGCCTTGTGATGGATACGATGCTGTACCTTGTGACCTGAGCGATGGCGTAAAGCATCATGGAAACTTTAGTGTCACTACCCCTATCATGGAAACTGATGCTGTGCGTGTCAAACCTGAGGGATGCGAAAGGGATGCCGCTCGTCCTCTTGGACATTTTACTGGGTTTCGTTTTAAAGGGGAATGTTCACCTTCACGTTTACCCCCCTACGGATGTCATCCAGCCTTGAGCAAACTCCTGTTCCTGTCACCCAACCCTTATCGAAACGAACCTGTGAAAGACGAATATTCGTTTACTGTTTGTTTGTCGGAATACTGCGACTTTGAAAATCGTCTTCAATCGTTCAAAGGAAAATGGCCTAAGTATCTGGGAGGACCGACCCCCGAAGAATTAGCCAGAGCCGGATTTTTCTACTTGGGCGAAGGAGATAAAGTCAAGTGCTTCAGTTGCGGTGTGTCACTTCACCACTGGGAACCGCAAGATTCGGCCTACGTAGAACATGCTCGATGGTCACCGAATTGTCATTACTTACCCTTAGTGGGACCGAGACATTGAAGTAACTTTACCATAATAATCTGTTCATGGATACTTTACAAGAGAACATTCGTGCTTTGCCTGTGGAGTTGAGAGAACGCATTTACCGAGAGCTGGTCAAAATACAAGTGAAACGTAAAGAACAATTGCATCCGTTACGTCACCGGTGTTTGAACCACTGGTACCTGAAGGCTATACAAGGAAAGTGTTCCATCGGACAGACATTGATCAACGATCCTCTAGTTTTAAAAAGGATTGGTTTGGTATGGACGATTCTACCTACATCATTGTAAACGTACTGCATCGAATTCCAGAGGAAGAGTTAACGAATTACCAACATCTTGAACACAATGTCAACTTAGTGAAAGAGGAAACTTCTGAACGAATTGTAATGTGTAGATTAGTGACTGAACGATTTAAATTCGACACTGAAGTAAAACCATGTTTGTGCAAAGAGTACATTTCTTGTGTCAGACCAAAGAGGATTTAGTATGACCTATTCATGGATACTTTGTTAGAGAACATTCGTGCTTTGCCTGTGGAGTTGAGAGAACGCATTTACCGAGAACTGATCAAATTACAAGTGAAACGCAAACTCAAAGTGATTCGTCCGTTTTTAAATTATGCTATGTTCCAAAGTACAAGAAGACTGATTATGAGTGGATATTACATTAGGCACAAAGGTAAACGAGGCTATTGGCCACCACCCAACGATTCCAAAAACAGTGTATATACTTATGGATACTTTACAAGAGAATATTTTGGGCTTGCCTGAGGAGTTGAGAGAAAGGATTTACCGAGAGCTGGTGAAAATACAAGTGAAACGTAAAGAACAATTGCATCCGTTACGTCACCAGATCTTTAACCACTGGTACCTGAATGGTATAAGAAGACTGATTCGTCAGAAATTTTTTCAGTGGTCAGACCTTGTTGAACACTCTCAGTTTATGGATGATGATGGACCAGACGTTCGTAATTTTGGTTACTTCGAGATTCACTTACTGCAACGTATTGAGGAAGACGAGTTAAAGGATTACCAACATTTGTTACATGGAATCTGCTTAGAAAAAGACAAAACATCTAGACAAACTCTGACGTTTCAGTTACGGTATGTAACATTTAAATTCCCTACTGGAGAACGAACATGTTTGGTTAGAAATTACATTTATTGCTTCCGAAACAAAGACGCTATAAAATCAAGTTGCCATGCCACGGATTATGTCACATATCATTGAATAGATTCCGTGGAAGGTACTCAATGACCATATTCAAACCGTGGATCATTACCATCAATTATTACAAGAATTTTATCCATTCAGTTTGGGACAAGTGGTGTGTGTCTTAGTGACTTGTTTTCTGGGATTTCGTTTACCAGCCGATTCTTTGTGGACTCTTTACGATCAGTACTTACCACCTCAATGGCCTTAAATGGTCACGAAAAACTCCTTTTGCTCAAAGCCTTGCGGTTTCATCTGGATACTTCTCGACCTCAACGGGAAAAAAAGATTCGTCAACTTTTAGCTACCCAAGACGTGTATGACGATGTGTGTGTAGCTTGTGACTTACACCCTCATTGGACAGATGTTCGTGACTGGAAAAAGGGGGGTTTTGAGGCTTGGACCCAAGAAGTGGCCCAGTATGCACAAGAGTTGTTCAAGGAAAAAAGTTACTTTTCAACCTGAGTTAGTGACGGTGAAAGAAGAACCCGTCACCGAGAACAACCACTCGCTTCAGGACAGGACTGTCATGGACATTCCTGAAAGGTCATTCCGGGAGGACACTTGTGTGACAATACCTCGTGTAGAGACTGCAAGAACATTACACACTGTCCCTAGGACATCTTGGTTACCCAAAACATGTTGTACAGACACTTGTTTATATTCCACTTTGATCGTTTTGCTGTGTTTTATATTCCTGTACATCACTATTTGGGTTGTATGTATTTTTGTCTTTTGTGTTCATATTTGAAACATTCAATAAACGTGTTCTGAAAAAGTATATAAACTCTTGTCTTGTTTGTTTTCGTGTCACAAGTGACATTTCTCACACAATGGCTACCTCTGCTGTCTCTGCTCCCTCTTCCTCTACTGTCAAAGTCATCGACGAACACTTAGATCGTGCCAGTTGGGAGGCTTTGTATCTTCGCCATCCCTTTAACATGCTCATTGCTGGACCTAGCGGTTCAGGCAAAACCGAATTCATCAAACGTTTGATCGAACATAAACATCATTTGATCGATCGGCCACCTCAACGGATCGTGTGGTGTTACAAAAAGTGGCAATCGGCGTACAGCCTCTTGCGAGAAAGTCAAGGCGATTCCATCGTGTTTGTGGAAGGCATTCCTAAAGAAGACGACGGCATCGTCTCTGACTCCCGTCAAACCCATTTGGTCATTTTCGACGACATGTTAGGAGAAGACAAAGAAGAAATTAAACTGTGGTTCACGCGCAAAGGGCATCATCGTAATGCCAGTGTCGTTTACATCACCCAAAATTTGTTTCAATAAAGTAAAGCCCATCGCACCATCAGTCTCAATGCGATTTACGTGGTCTTGTTTAAAAGCCCTCGAGATAAATCGCAAGTGCAAGTCTTAGCCAAACAGTTAGGAACGCCTTGGCTGACTCAGGCGTACGACGATGCCACTCAAATGCCACACGCCTATTTACTCGTCGATTTGAAACCTACCACCCCCGAGGATTTGCGATTTCGTACCCACTTGTTTCACCACTGGTGAGAAGACGGAGGGCCTGTCCTGTACACGTCTCCGTCCTCGACTTCATTTCACTCCCCATAAAAAATCTGTAAAAACCACAGGCCCTTTTTCGTCTGTCTCACACAGTGTGAACATGACGTCCCTTCAGTCGCATCTTCCCGTCAAATTGATTCGTGCCTTGTATGGCATCAGTCGAGAAAAAAATGCACAGACACTAGCCCGTGTCTTAGAAGCTAGTCTCAAAGAAGTCTTACGATGGTTCACGGTGACGGCACGTCAATTACTCCAAGGAATCATTCAGATTCCTCATCAAACCAAACGCTTTTTCGATCGAAACAAAGTCGCTTTGGTCCAACTGGCCGATCCCCGCATCGACACTCAAACCAAAAAACAAATCATTTTGAAACCTGGAGGGAGCGGTACTCTAGGAGGGGTCATCATTCGCTCTCTCTTAAAATGGGATCCTAATGCCCCCAAACTTCTCCCCAAGAAAAAAGTCCAACGAAGCCCCAAGAAGAAAAAGACCAAGTCCCAAAGGAGAACTTCTCCAGTGGCAGGACCCTCCTCTTACCAGACACCACCCCGGAAAAAGAAAAGAAGCCCCCAGAAAAAGAAACAGAGAAAAAGTCCCCAGAAAAAGAAAAGTCCACAGAAGAAAACTAGTCGCAAGAGAGGCACTTCGGCCAGGACGCAACCATACACTCGCAAACCACGACCTGCCACAGCGGTGACTGTGTCTCCGGCAGCCTCACGTTTATCAACTTCTCCGTTGATGACACCAGGAACTGAAGAGTACTTGGAGACGTTGATCACACCAAGAACTTCTCCGTTGATGACCCCAAAAAGAACTTCCCCAGTGGCAGGACCCTCCAATTTAGTGGCAGTGGCTGCTGCTCACAAAGTACCTTCTCCCAAAATCAAAGTCCATGAAAGATCGGGCATGTTACAGAGTTTACTGGATTTGTCCAAGCAAGAACTGGCTCGATTTAGTCCGTTGCGTACCCCTGCACGACGTGTCATGCCTGTCCTCAAACTGATACGACGTAAAGACAATCAGTGGCGACGCGTTCCAGTATAAAAAAGGTGTGTGACCAAGTCGGGGGTATCAGTGTGTTTTTGGTGCTCCTGAAGACTCAAAGATGTCACCCTCCAGAAAACCCCAAGGAAAGAAAAGGAAAGGACTACCACCACGTTTAGTCAAACATGGGGACATGTTATCTGTCCTGTCCAAAGCTTCTTCACCTCTACGAAAAAAACTCATTCAATCAGCCTCCAAAGAGGTCATCGATACCGTGTGCGAATGTTGTTTGAACGTCTTGAAAGGCACGATCCCTTTGTCCAAACACCAGAAACAATGTTTAAGCAAACATCGTCACGTTCTTCGCCAAATGGTTCGAAAGAAAATTCCCATTCGTCAAAAGAAGAAGATGTTAGTCCAGCGTGGAAGCATTTTGCCTCTCTTGTTAGGCCCCATACTGAAAGGAGTCTTGGGAACCATGTTGGGAGGACTGGTGGGAGCAAGATAAAAAGGCCCTCGGAAGTCCCAAGATCTCAGAATCGACCCCTGACAACCCCATGGAAGGACGAAAACTAGCATTAGTGCCTTACAAACGATGGATGGAATACCATCGGTGGCAAGAACAACGCACCCCGCATTTACCTCCCAATCCCAATTTGAGCGTGATGTCCCAGTTACAACATGAATTGCAATCCTTGATGGATCGCCAAGATTTGTCCGAAACAGAAAAATCGCAAAAGTACGGTCAACTCTTGCAACGACTGCAACTCTTTCACCAGAAAGCTTTAGACGAAACAGCTCTACCCACTTTGAAAGATTTTAAGACCTTGATGAAAAGTCCAGCACCATCACCAGTACCAGTACCAGTACCAGTACCCGTGGTCAAGACAGAAAAAGGAAAAGAAGAAGAAGAAGAAGGGTTTCAAACTCCACCAGAAAAAGTACGCAAGTTAACAACACCACCTACCTCCAGAATTCGATGGATTAAAAAGATGATGGCCACCCCTTCTTCATCACAAGAGAAAAAGAAAGTGAAGACAGACGTGAAACAAGAACCGATATCCCCCGCTCAGACATCCTCCTCCTCTTCAACACCTATTGCCGGTCGCACACGCAAAGCATTGCAATCCAAGAAAGTACCCCAAGAGAAAAAGTGTAGCCTCTTCCAAGAGTGGGTGCCTTATTAACACACCAACCAACCAACACAAAAAATGGAAAAAGTCTTAGCCAGCATTCACTACGATCCCTCGCATCCTGCAGGTTACGCAGGAGTTCAAAAATGGTATCGTGCTACCAAAACTCGACTGAAAAGTCTCCGTTTACCTCAAGTGCAACGATGGTTACAAGAACACGCTACCTACACTTTGCACAAACCCATTCGACACAAGTTTGCCAGAAGTCGCACCCGAGTGGAAGGCATCGATCATCAATGGCAAGCCGATTTAGCCGATGTCTCTCATTTGGCCAGCTACAATCGTGGCTACAAATATTTGTTTTGTGTCATCGACGTCTTTTCCAAATTTGCCTGGGTCGTGCCCTTGACTTCCAAATCCAGCAGCGAGTTAGTGCGAGCCCTGCAACGGGTGTTGAAACAAAGCGGTCGTCACCCTCTTCGATGGCAAACGGACAAAGGCACCGAATTTCTGAACCAAGCTTTCCAAAAAGAATTAAAGAAACGTGACATTCATTCTTTTACCACCTAGAATCCCGAAACCAAAGCCAGCATCGTGGAACGTTTTCAACGCACTTTGAAAGAACGCATGTGGAAATATTTTACGCATCACCACACTCTGAAGTACATCGACATCTTACCGCACCTGGTGCAAGCGTACAACCAATCTTACCATCGAAGCATCGGACGTGCCCCGCAAGACGTGACTCCCGACAACGAAGTGTTGGTGTTTGAGCGCCTGTTTGGTACGTCCCCGACGAGGGCTGTCCCCAAGAAAAGTGGTGAGTTGGTCGTAGGAGATTGGGTGCGCATTGGCAAAACCAAACGCACTTTCGACAAAGGTTACTTACCTAACTGGCCGACCGAATTGTTTCGCGTCACTGGACGAGTGCATGGCCGTCATCCTGCCGTCTATAAATTGGAAGACATGAACGGAGAAGTGCTCAAAGGAACGTTTTATTTGCCCGAGTCACAACGTGTCACCAAAAAAGAAGACGACGTGTACGACATCGAAAGCATTCTCGAACGCAGAACCCTTAAAGTGGGCAAACGACGTGTCAAAGAAGTCAAAGTACGTTGAAAGGATATCCGCCCAGTTTTGATTCTTGGATCGACGCTTCGCAAGTCATCGACTATAAAAAGAAGTGACCATCATGCCTTTTCACACAGCAGACGCAGCTACGTAGACCACTCCTCCTTCACCCAGTTTTTCTGTGCAAGATTTACAAAAACAACCCTTGTGGGTGTGGTGTGGAGAACGTGTGCCTAAAACGCAAATCGTCTTTTTCTGCCAAATCTTCGTGGTGTATTGTGTCATCGGGGCAGCCATCGCCAATTTGAGTTTGCAACAAGCAGACAAACAATTGTGGACCATTTTATTGAGCAGTTGCATCGGTTACCTGCTTCCTAATCCCTCCCTGAAATTCACCTCGAACGGGAACCACGGGAACCTTGTGTCCAGTGCCAGTGCCAGTCACCACTCCAGCCACAACCAGAACCCCATTTTGGGCGGAGACACGCCTCTGACATCCACTAACCCCTCGGACAGCCACAGAACTCTGGAATTATGAGTCACCAAAACCAATTTTACTTAACTTTACCCAGTGACAGTTCCATGGAGGTGTTTCCCAAGAACACGTTGTGCTGTTACACGGCCAAATTACCTCAAACCATCCAGTTAGATCACGAAGCCCATTGGGAAGTGGCTTTAGTAGAAATCATTCACCCGACCCAAGTCCTCAATGTCCTTCCCAATCAAAATTTTTTTGATGTGGAAGTTCATGACGAGCAAATGCAACAGTGGATGGATAGCAATGTCAAATATGACAAGAAAACCCGTACACAAAAGTACACCACCTATCACTTGTTCATTCCTCCAGGCTATTATTTTAGTGGTCAACATTTGGTCAGCACCATAGCCTCTAGGTTTAATGTCGTGTTTCTGAAAGCTTTGGAGCGTGTCAACAAAAATGTCACCATGGAGTACCACAAAGCAGCTCGTCGCTTCTTGATGAAATTTGAACGGAGTAAAATCATGTCCATTTTATTTTGTCCTGAATTGTTTGTCATGTTGGGCGGAGACATGGACATGAGAAAGGCCATGACCAAGAAAAGCGAATTACCCATCGTTTACGACAACGAGTCTTTTAGCAAGTTATTTCGTGCCCCGGTAGAACTGAACCAAGGACTGAATTTGATGTTTGTGTATTCCGATGTGGTGGAGTACAACGTGGTGGGACACACCTCCGTGCCGTTACTGCGTGTCATTCCTTTCAAAGTGGATTCTGCCACGAACACTGACGAGGAAGGTGGAAACACTTACCATGTCCACCGCGAATTTGTCCATCCTCACTATTTGCCGGTCAGCAAGTCGTATTTGGACACGGTCAACATTGCTATAAAAGGAGATTTGGGACAATATTCCATTCACCAAAGGAAAAGTCACGGTGAAACTCCATTTTCGAAAACGGTTCTCTCACGACTCGTAAGTAAGTCATGTATCCAGTGTACCGAGGGGTTGCTCGACAGCGAGGACACGGTTTAGGAGACATGTTAAAATCGGCCTTTCGTTCGGTGGCCCCAGTGTTGAAACCGATGGTGACACGCGGATTGCACGCCTTGAAAGATGCGGCACTGACGCAAGGCAAAGAATTTCTCCAAAATGTCATCATCGACAAACAAAACCCTAAAGAAGCCTTCATGAGGGCAGGCAAAAATATCTTGCTGCAAACGGGCAAAGACATTTTAGGCCCACGAGACACACCTATAAATGCCCTGCACGCTACCGAGTCAGGCATTCAGCAAGGACAAGGGAGAAAGAGACGACGAAGAAAACACCCTTTCACCAGACTTCAAGCTAGAAATGCCAAGAAAAGAAGAACCGTTCGAGACTTAGACGTTTTCGATTATTGAGAAAGAACAAAAAAATGATGTACCGAGAGTCTTGCGCTTGTTCCAAGTCGGAACTGGATCTGCTTGCCATGCCCCCTACCATGATGACCATGCAAGAATCCCAGTGGGTGGAATTTCACCCAGTCTCCTCACTGACGGATTCCGCTCCCATCGCGTTTGAAATCAAAGGACAGCCCGAAGATTACATCGATCTGAATAACAGTTACTTGTACCTGAAAGTCAAAATTCTAGATAAGACTGGAGATGCTATAGACGATGAAGCAGTAGCTCCCGTCAACAATTTCATGCATTCCTTGTTCAGTGGAGTGGACTTGTACTTGAATAACAAACTGGTCAGTAGCAGCATGGATACTTACCCTTATCGTGCCTACCTGGAAAATCTCTTGACGTACGGAATAGATGCCAAGAACACTCATCTCAATGCCTGTGTGGTATGGGAAGCTGACGAACCTACCAAGTTTGAAATATTGGAAACTGATGAAAAGAAAGACAACAATGATGGATTTCTAGAACGAAGAAAGAGAATCACGGGAGTCGACATAAGTTTAGAACTGATGGATCGTTTGCATTTGGACATGTGGTTGCAAGAAAAGTATTTGCTGAACGGGGTTGATGTCCGCCTGAGACTGAATCGTAGCAGTACCGCTTTCCATTTATTGGCTGATAGTGACGGTTACAAAACCAAAATCCTAGAAGCCAGACTCTACGTACGCCGTGTGGAAGTGTTACCTAAAGTGGGAAACGACATCAGTCAGACGTTGAGCAGAACGACCGCCAAGTATCCCATACGACGCGTGGAAGTGAAAACCTTCACCATTCCCAAGGGACAGTGATCCTTGATCGAAGATCATCTGTTCCAAGGACAGTTACCCAAACGTTTGATCGTTGGTATCGTCGAGAATACAGCCTTCAACCGAGCTGCCGAAAAAAATCCTTTCTACTTTCAATACTTTGGCATGTCCAAAATCGAAGTCAGTCGCGATGGCAAGACCTTGTGTACCCGACCTTTCGAACCTGACTTCACCAAGAAGAATTACTTGAGATCGTACTTGTCCCTGTACGAAGCCACCGGACAGTTAGGAACCAATACCAGTCACGGTATTACGTACGAGGATTATGCAGGAGGCTACGCTTTGTGGGCTTTTGATTTCACTCCAGACCAAGGCAGCGACGAGGGACATTTCCACCCTATAAAATCCGGCCAGATTCGTGTGGAAATTCAGTTTAAAGACCGAGACCCTGATGAAACGGTGAACGTCATCCTGTATGCAAAATTCGATAATGCCATAGAAATCAATAGTTTGAGAGAAGTCATCCTAGATTACTAGAAACCATGGAAGACTGTTATCCCTCTTTACCTAGTGGAGAAACTTTAAAGATGGAATGTGAGGAGACTGTGGAAAAAGAAGAAGTGATCGTGATGAAATCGAGATGGCCAGAACAAGAAGCCCATTTAGCCTCCTGTTTTGCCAAACACTTGGTCGACAAAATGACGGAATTGATCAAAAAAAATTGTTATGGATGTCAAAACGATCATCCCAGTCAAATTCAACACGATAAATGCCTGATGTTAAGTCAAGAAGAAAAATTAGACGAATATCTGGACGAGGCTTGGAGTCTCATCTCGGAAAAAGACGTGTTGCATCAGTGGTATAAAGACTTGCGTGAACATTCTTGTCCACCATTAACCACTCAAGAGATCCATCGTATCGAAGCTCTCCTGAATCAGAGTGAGGAAGCAGAACGAATAACCGTTTATTCGTCAGACATTTTCAAGCACAAAGTCAGGATCGAATTGACGACTTATTATTACCTGTGAAGAAAAAAACACACAAAACAATGGATACCTGGGAACTTTATTACCTTTTGAACCACAGTTCGTATACGGCTTCTTGGAATCCTGTCGTCTGTGCTAAAGATGAACTCCCTCATCGCAAACCTCAAGACCATCAAGCTTACGTGATCAACACGGACGACAGTCATCTCCCAGGAACCCACTGGGTAGCCGTCTACTTTCCTCAAGAAGGATGTGTGGAATATTTCGATTCGTACGGATTGACACCTTTGGAAGACGATATCATCGACTTTATGAGAAGAAATGCTCAGACCACCCGATTCAATAATGGGAAATTACAAGGCACAGATTCCTTGGTGTGTGGACAATACTGTGTGTATTTTCTGCATCATCGCAGCCTAGGCTATTCCTTAGAACATTTAGTGACTCATTTTGATCCTCGTTCTTCTGCTAGAAACGATGTGAAAGTAGATCGATGGTTTTGTGACCATTATGCTTATCTTTTGTCTCAAGCTAGGAAACATAGTGTCCATCAATGGCCTAATGATTTCCAACAATGGAAATCACAATTTCATTCACAACGTTGTCACCCCTGTTTAAAGTAGATTGTCAATTGAGAAAAAATGTTGTGTTTTGAAAAAAATTGTTTGATGTTATCATGTTGGATTATTGTTAAAAATATTAGAGTTGTTGTTTAGTGTTAAGTGATTTTTGAATAAAAAATGTTGTGTTTTGAAAAAAATGCCTTTGTGTTTTGTTTAGCTATAAGAATGTTGGATTGATGCTCTTTCATTTCTTACTATCTCTCGCATGACACTCACTGAACTTTGCGGCTCGAAAACCGTGTGGGGGATGTTTTCCTTCACGTCCGCGCTTTGACTTTAAGAACCGGGGTTGTTTCCAGTCTAACCATCCATTGTCGACTCATCCTCCTACGAAGATGTGCTCCAAACTAGCTAAGCTCAACGAAGCCTACGTGAATTTGCATAGGGTCAGACACAGTCTGATACCGAAGCCAGAAGAAATAGAGAATGTGAGAATGTTAAAAATCACTGAAGACCTGATAGAAGAGCTCTTCAGAGAAGAAATGAACAGGGAAAAAGAAGAATGGACAGAGAAATACAGACTTCAGAGACAGCAGCAACAGCAGCAACAACAACAACAGCAGCAGCAACCTGAAGCTGACAGAGGCTTTGTCGATTGTCGTATCGACACCAAAGAGTTCTTCTTCTCTTTCCGAAGAAGCTGACCTATCGCCAGAAAGTCTATCCTCAGAGGACATCGCATTCTTAGAAACTAAAAAAGAATGCCATAGCAAACAAAAAAAACAGCCCTTTTCAGGGCTACCCCAATACTCTAGAAAAGAAATAACGATCGATTTGCCAATGTGTGTAGGTAGAGTAGTGTGAAAATAAACACTAACTCTTTTTTTTTAAAATGTGAGGGTATGTGTTTGTGTGTTTGTGTTTGTAAGTGTTTAAGTAAGTTGGTATGGATAGTAGATTAAAATGATGTCTTTTTTTGGTGTTTGAGGTGCATATTTGGAGTTATATTGGATTGCTTTGCGTATGTGGATAGTCTATTGAAGTGATTTTATAAAAAAGTTTAAAATAGTGTTGGGTAGCATAAAAAAGTGAGTGAGTGTTTCTTTTAGGTCCGCGCGTTGTTTCTTTTGGTCATGATCTAGGCAAGATCAATTTTATGTTTTTTAGGGGATGTTTTCCTTCAAGTCCGCGCTTTCACTATAAATTGAAACTCGCTGGGCAGTCTAGCTACCCTTGTTGATTGATCAACACCAAAAATGAACACGAGACTGTCTAAACTGTTGGAACTTCATGTGCATCTGGAATATGCCAGGCGCCTGTTGAATGAACTGGCCGCGGAAGCCATTGTGGAAGACGGAAGGATGAGAGAGGAGGAGGAAAGAAGAAATAAAGAAGAGGAGGAGAGAAGATATAAAGAAGAAGAGGAAAGAAGATACAAAGAGGAGGAGAGAAGATACAAAAAAGAGGAGGAGGAAAACGAGAGAAGAAGAAAAAATTTCAGAATCCCAGAAACCGAAAATTGGGATTCTGAAGCCACATATCCTGCCTCTGCTCTCTCCCCCAAAAAGGTAAAAAGTAACTGGGGGACAAGATGTGTATGTGGCGCCAGGCCTGGAAGGTGTCACCATTAACCAGGTGTCCATGAAGTTCAAAAAAAACCCAGCCCTTTTCAGGGCTACCCAATACTCTAGAAAAGAAATAACGATCGATTTGCCAATGTGTGTAGGTAGAGTAGTGTGAATATAAACACTAACTCTTTATTAATAGTGGAAGTGTATGTGTTTGTGTGTTTGTGTTAGTAACTGTTCACGTAAGTTTGTGTGAATAGTAGATTATGGGTTTCTTAGCGTAGGTGGAGAGTATAGTTTGGGTTTTATTATATGAAATGAGAAAGTAGGGGGATGTTTTCCTTCACGTCCGCGCGTTGCTGTTTCTTTGGTCATGATCTAGGTAAGATCAATTTTATGTTTTAGGGGGATGTTTTCCTTCACGTCCGCGCTTTCACTATAAGAATCCACAGTATTCGTCGTTCAAACCATTCTACAAAGAAGATGGCTTCTAACCAAATGGACAAAATACAAACATTGCAAGACGTTTTAGACAACTTAGGAATGATGGAACAGATGTTAATAAGACTCGTTGAAGACCATTATTCCTATAGTCCCCATCGTGTAAAGATGGAAATTAATAACTTAAAAAAGGTAAAGGACAAGATTAGTGGTGTCATGAAAGAGATAAAGGATGAGAAGGAGGATGAAGAGGAAAGAATAAGAATAAGCAAATGGAACGAAAAAATTGAAAAAGAAGAAGAAAATGAGAAGAGGAAGAAAGAAGAGGAGGAAGAGAAGAAGAAAGAAGAGCAGGAGAAAAAAAGAAAGAGAAGAAGCGAAAGAGTGTAGGAGATAAAATAAGAACTTGGTGGAGAAAAAGAAGAAATTAGAAGCAGAAGAAGAAGAAGAAGAAAACCCAAACGCCCTTTTCAGGGCCAGCCATATTTCTCGAAAAGAGATAGCCTTTCAATTGCCTACCCTTGTTTAAATTTAAATATAAATTTAAATTTTAAAAAAAACTTTAAAAAAAAATCCCATATTCAATTCCCCTTGTCCCTAGACAAGCCCAAACTCTATTCCCATGTTAATTTCCTTTGTCCCTAGACAGACCCAAACTCTATGTTAAATTCCCATTGTCCCTAAAGTGACCCACGATTTTTCTCCATGTTAAATTTCCATTGTCCCTAAAGTGTCCCAGGGGTCTGTTTAATGCTAAGTCCCATTGTCCCTAATGTGTCCCACTTTACTACTAATAGCGTGGGAACTGGGCCAGTCAATTTTGAGGCCACTGCGGTAATATAAACCAAGATTCAAGAAATTATCTGAGGAGGACTTAAAAGCGATTGAAATAAATCAGTACTAAGATGCTACGAAACCAAATACAAAATGGGCATTGGCGTTTTCAATGGTATTTTTTATTTATTTTTTATTTTTTGCTTTAAGTTTGTTTGCTTATTTAAAAACCGTGTGTGAGTGTTAGTGGCATGGTATGAATATGACCACTTACACAAAAATAAAAATCATTCAAAGACTGAACAAGGTTTTAAAATGGTAAAACTACCATCTCAATCAATTTGACTTAACACCATTAAAAGATGTGCATATAATCCATAAAGGTGATTGTTTTGATAATTTAAATTCTTTTGGATGTTTAGTCATTACTTCCTTCCATCACTCCAGCATTCAACTATGCAACCAAGCAAAACATATGGCTGGTATTGCGAGCAACTCTACATTTAACAACTGCACATGTAATTTTATATTAGATAACTGAAAGGGTCTTATTAATTAATAACGCTGATGAAAAAGATATAAAATGTTATTCATGTATAAGACACCAAAATATTTTTAAAAAATGTTATTTTTTATATGAAAAGAAATGTGCTGACACCAAGGGTAGCCATTGCCTAAGATGTACAGTATGAAGTTGCCGAATAAACGTAACTGTGACAGTAGTTAAATTTCATTTGTCATTAGACAACTGAACGGGTCTTCACAAGAATGATATAAAATGTTTTTCCTGTATACATTTTATTTAATCGTTACCTTTATGTTAGTAAGGGATATCATCGTCTTGTTCATATTTCCATGTTGTTCATTGATTAAATCCATTGTGATTTAAGGTTTGCTTGGAAATATAATCTAGCACACTCGTTCATTCCGTATCAGCTGTTATTATGTAAAGTCATGGTCATCTGACGTAGCAGATGGGACTGACTAAAATTGAACTAGACTTTTGTAAATAAGCTAAATGTGTTGAAACCACCGCTGGCCATAAGTTAACATAAAGGCCTTCGGACGTTATTTACTTTGTGAGTGATTAGGTAAAATTTACACATCGATAAATACCCAACAATGATCATTTAATCCTATAATGAATATTCCTTAATTTGTGAAAACAATATATTTTTTTGGACAGCACCATTTTGATATGTTGTAGCTGTTTTAGGTTTAACGTCGTTTTTCAGCGCATCATAGACTTAACATGACGGCCAGTATAACTGGTGGAGGAAAAACCAGGGAAAACCGCGGTAGGATCCACCGAACAATGGCAAGCTTTCTCACACACCAACATCGGCATCGCGCGAGATTCAAACTCACGCGGACAGAGGTTAGATGACAGTGATCTCTAAAGGAGAGTACTTTATACCACTCCAGCAGCAGAGAGGGCGAACAGGCTCTAAATGGTTCACCCATATTTTCGCAAACTACGACTTCCTGGGAAACACCAACAATCGCGATTTTTTTAAGTATCCGACATGAGACGACGCTGTACAGAGAACTTTATTAGTCTCCAAACCCACTTACTGGTTATCGCGATTACTAGTGATACACCGAAGGAAAATACGTGACTGTGTCGGTGACAAGTTGGAGCCGCGCCCTCTCTGCTGCTATTATCCAAAAACTGTATCAAGCCCGATTCGATATCTTGTTCGAGGATCATGTAAATTTATCGTTACAAATCCGTGCGGAGTTGCTTGCGCTCGTGAAAAGAAGTTTCTAAACCGATTATAGACCATATCACCGCTACGCCAGGTCTGATGAATATTTCGTAACGTGTCAGTATCAACTCCGTTAAACGCAGTAAGAATATTACAGTTTTCCCTGATCACTTTAGAAATTTGCGTATATCGCTGGGTTATATAAATCATATCTGTGTTTTTGTGTCTGCCTCGTGAGAATATCCTAGCTGGATTGGACTGTTTATCCAACATTACATCATCGTAAACAACTAAATTGTTAATAGATCCATCAATATCATCTATGGACGGTGCGTCATCGATATCCGTTATACATTCAACAACATCGTCTCTGTTCTCTTTTAACGATTTTGCATTTTCATTAAAATCCTTTAAAATTTCATAACAACGCTGATCGTCTACAGACGGAGCTACCAAATACAGTTTATCCCATTTTAGCCATCTCATTATAACATTAAGTAACAACAGTGTCTTTCCACTCCCAGATGGACCTATAATAATCATTCAGATAGAATTTGGCAACGTAGCATTATGCTTGATCGGCTCTCGTCTCCTTGTTGCGGAAAAGTCAATTATATTCATGATATAACATGAAATAATATGGATTTATATTGTGTGAAATGCAGGGGGCGTACACCAACAGGTGATCTAACAACCATTACAACAAAAAACAAACGACAGGCACTCATTGGTAAGTGTGAACGAAGCGGTAAAAAAACTTAAATTTATTCCTTCGGGTGATTAGCCAAAGTCAGGTAAAAAAAAAATGCAACAATGAGGTGATATTGCAGCAAAATGAGGAAAATTACCTGGAACTCCTTGGGCTAAATACCCAGGAGAAAAACATCTTCCAGAATATAATTACTGCGGGCCTGGAACCCGACTTGTTATCAGACTTGACAACTAAGACCAACCAAAACCGGGCGAGGAACCAATAAACGCTATTGATAAAGCGTGTCATGCTCATAATGTAGCTTATAAAAGTAAGGATCTGTAGCAGATGTAAAATTAATTCATGCACTAAATTCCATCACTGATAAATCTTTCAAGGAAAGGTTAGCTAGTTGGTTAATAAAATACGCAATGAAAGGTAAATTAGCGCTAGGTGCTGATAATTTATAAATGGAATCGATTTATTATTCCCCAAGAGGATACTGGAAGGGAACCGCAGCGATTAGTAAACTCGCTGAAGCCCCAACAGTTACGCGTGTTTCTGCTAAAAGGTGGTTATCCAAACAAGCAATATGGCAAATTTAACTACCACCACCTAAGCAGATTCACTTTGCACAATTTGATGTTAGTGTTCCTAATGAAGTTCATCAAGCTGATATATTATTTTTACCACATGATACCGTTACAATCCAAAGACGTCAAATAACAGACAAGTATGTGCTAACTGTAGTTGACGTTGCAAGTAGATATAAAGAAGTAGAACCGTTGTCAACAAAGATAGCACTGAAGTAGCTTCTGCGTTTAAATGAATTTATCAACGTGGACCCTTGCAATGGCCACAGCTGTTACAAGTTGATCCTTGCAAAGAATTTCAGGGTGCAGTATCATCGCTAATGAAACAACATAACGTCACCATCAGACGAGGACATACTGAAATTCAACGCGATCAGGCAATTGTTGAACGATTTAATCAAACACTTGTTGAGCGGTTATTTGGATATCAATACGCGAAGGAATTCATTCAAGACAAGAAATGTCGTGAATGGGTTGCAAGATTACCAAGCGTGATAACTGCATTAATTAATGAAATTACTCCAACAACCAACATGAAACCTATTAACGCAATTACCAAAAAGAATATACCCGTACAATGACGTGATTTTTCAACACAACCGGTGCTGAGCAATGACAATGTGAGATATTTATATGAGCCCGGTGAACTTGAAGGTGGTAAAAGAAGAGCAAGATCTTCTGGTACACCAGCTATCTACAGACGGGATTCAACTGCTCCTCAACGTGGATTTACACGTGAGCAATCACAAGTAATTCCCGAAGACACACAATTAACGTCCAGATCATTTCACTAGCACCCCGACGTCGATTACATTCAAGACAGGTCAACATCACATTTTCTCGCGTATGTCAGCGGCTGTTATCTTTTCTATCTACGGTAAATTGTCTTGGATTATTACTCGAATACTGCCATAACATTATACAATTACAACTTACACAGTGATTATTCTGCTGTTGTTTCAGCGCGTTGATAAATTCAACGTCGAAATCAAAGTCGTGTTTTTTTTGGTCACTTTGTTTATAACCGGCTAATTTTTTCTTATTATATCGTTGTCAATATCATCACTGATCACTGACGAGTCCATGACTATTCTCCGCAGTTGAGATATTTTTCTAACTCTGGACACCGCCAAGTAAACTAAGTTTGCCCATTCGATGCGATCATCAACAATCCAAACAACTGTATCAGTAATAGTCAGTCATTGAGATGAATGAATCGTCATTGCGTATTCTAGCGTCCAGGGGGATTTATTCAACGATAACGCATCTTCAACAACATTGACATTAACTGCGATAACATTATTTAATACGAGATTATGTTTCCTTGACTGTCCTGGTATATCAACGTCAATATTCTGTAACCGCGAATCAGCTGGTCTATAACACAACGGTACACGTAACGCTGGAATTTTTTTCTTGTGTAACTGAAATAACTGCTGTTGAAGTGTGTCTCTGACTATCTTTCTACTTGCCACTATCAAATCGTTTGGTTTCCATGTTTTCCAAAAGTCGTTCAAGGAAGTTTCTGAAATTATTTTGCGCATTATTTCACACTGAATTTTATTCGGTTGTAGTCTGATTAATTTTTCAAATTCCTTTAATTCTGTATCAAGAGATCTGTGATCATCAATTATCTCCGAATAATAGTCAACACAATTCTTCAACCAATCGTGTGGAGATGGTCCAACAAACGGAGGTGGTTGACCGTGATCGCCGCACATAACCATTGCAGTATTTTTCAATAACAACCAATCAAGAAATGTTTATAATGTTTCTAACGGCACTGTGCACACTTCATCCCAAATAATAACTTTTGGAATATATTTCTCTCCCATTCGATCTGGAGTCCACACACCACCGCTGTATTTGAAAAAGCTGTGATAAGTACAAGAATTGACTCCACGTTGTTTCATCTCCCTGGTGAGTCTGTGTGTTGGTGTTAGCACAATCATATCTGAATTCTGTCGAAATAATTCGATCACTCGAGTTGTCTTACCAGAACTTCCCGGCCCGTTCAAATAAATGGCTTTGTGTCTGAATACTGGATCATACACAGACGGCTCCAACGACAATTCTGATAAATCTGATTTGCAATAACTATCTTTAACCGCAACATCAGCGGATTCACAATAACAATGTAACATTTCCTTTCTTATTCTCCACTAACCCCATAATTCATCAGTGCATGTAAAACGAGCCAATAATTCTGAATATCTTTTAATATATAAAATGAATCCGTAGCAACTCTAACTGCAGTGTCAGGAAATCTATTTATCATCGATAGCAAATTTATAGAAACATAAGCAGGCATTGAAGATCTTATATGCGTGTACTAAGGTGATTCTCCATCAATGCAACTAACAATTGTACCTAACTTTTTCCCGTCGGATAAGTAAACATCTTGTTGATCACAAAATATATATTTCTTTGCTGCATCAGCGACCACAAATTTATACTCGGCGGGATCCATAATCAATCTTGCATGATGCCGTTTATTATCATATGTACCACCCTGAGTAAATTTACCGATTATTCTTCTACCGAGATACTTTGCTGTTTTTTCACTGTTGCTGAGTTTAATCTTAAGAATATTAGACGCATCATTAACAAAGACATCAACAGGTGTATTTGGACATTCCCGCGTATGTTTCCCCATGACCTCATCTACACTGATACGCTCCGGCGTTGGTAACCAAACCGAAGTCTGCGGCCGATATGATATAATTGCTTCACTGACCGTCAACGATATTAATACGCGGTTGTCAAGCATATATCCTAATAACACTATTGGTGCCCAACGTTTTTCCGAGAAGTGTCTACCAAATCAAAAATAACAGCACGGATAAAGATTTTCAGCGAATTCAAACGACACTACACGAGCAAATCCTGTCAGATCTAAATCGGGTAATGGACTATTAACTGATACTCTTACCATCTCATGGCAAGGATGACCAAAACTTTTAAAGTATTCGTTACACTCACCAATCCCAAAAAAACGTCCCGGATAACATGCGACCATGTCCACGGAAATGACATCCCTTTGGTTATATTCAGTATTCCACAAACCGCCATGTCCATACTCAATACAACTTAACTGTACATCTTCGAGGAATTCAGCGCGTGTTGGTCTCCACGAATTTCTCTCTCTCTCGCGGTGTGGGCAGAAACTGACGGAATTGTAAAACAATTAGTTAATAATTGCTTAGTATTTTCTGAATATTTTTCCAATAGTTTTCTCATTTCTTCATGCAGAGATTCTTTACGATATAAATCGCCGTTCGGTCTTACAAATTGATCATACTCACCATCTTCAGAACTCTTAAACAACCACACTGACACGGGATCGTTTTTACTTATCCGGTTGATAGCATCGAACGTTCCACCCCCATAGTTCTCTGACGAGTAAAATTTCACAACACGATCTCGTGGAAATATTGTTACTGCACTGGTCCAGGCGTGAGCGTTATGATCAATAATTTCAATTGGTGTCCCTCTCGACTTCTTCGGTGATTCATATAAAACCTCCCCCCGTTAACGTTTTACTACCATTGGAAATATTAATTTACCTGATAACTCAGCGACATCGTTTATTGATGCTCCTGTATCTTTGACCGATTCAGCCCACTTCGCTATTTTTTCACGCCACAGATCAGTTTAAACCTTTCCACGCTTCGCATTTGTAAAATATTCCATTACTCGATCGGCAACACAATTCAACTTTGAAAATCTCATCGGGGGAAGATCATTAATGTTAGGTCTATCATTTAGTTGATAAATACCATAAACATCTGCGGTCACAGGATACGATCGAGCGTAATATGGTCTGTCAATCCTAGTTAACATTCCTGGTTTGGAATCTTTACTAACACAGCGGTTTTTCCATTAGCAAGGACAGGATCACGTTTGTCACGGATAATCCACGTATCGAAATCCGCCTGCACAATAAACTTTATTCTGAAAAGATATTTCTGATCGGGATAATCGATAATCGTTTTCGCTCGTGCATCGTTCATTGTAGCATCAATGAACGAGTCCTTGACAGAGTCATCGCTTAAAATTTTGAATTGAGACCACACGTGAAATGCTCCATCATCACGAAATTCTTTTCTGGCATCGCTGATAATATCAATCAGAACAGTCAGTGCTCGCCTCCGTGAGTCTGTCAAGATCGAATCTAGAAGCTTTCCAGGACTTGATTCTGGATAATCTCTCAAACTCTCAAATTATATATAATTAATCAATGTAAATGTCTTAAGGTAGAACCTGTGACTCATGTGGCAAATCCTGTGTAAAAGAATTATGAGGGCAACATTCACAATGTATTCGTAATGGAAGCTTGGGACCAATACCCTGTTTACGAAGTGGTGTCTTAGTCCGGGGCAAGACACAGTTATGTGCGAGTTGTGGTGGTAAGCGATACAGGGAACACAAAAGATATTATGATAAAAAAATAAACAGACTCTGTCCCTGACAAAGTCAGGGGTAGAGTTATAGCGTGTGAAGAGGATTATTTAAATAAGTTTTCAGACAAATTATAATTTAAACAAATACATCATTGTATACATGTATCAAGAATTTGTTCAACATCCCATCATCAAGGATTATGAAGCAAATCGTAATGGCGTAGTTAGGCATTGTAGGTTGAAGGAACCAGTTGGTGTTGTTAATAATACTGGTTATCTTAGATTTACCATTGGGGCAAGAAAAATTATCTGTCATCGTTTCGTGTACGCGTGTTTCTTTGAAGAGATCGAAGACTGTCTTGTGATCGATCATATTGACGGTAACTCTAAGAACAATTCTCTTCAAACTTTACAAGCTATCACACAACGCGAGAATTGTGCACTAGGAGGGACTGGTCGGTTTAAGAGCATTGGAAAGAAAGCGGTTTAATCTTTAAATATAGCGACCGGTGAAGAGAGAATTTTTCAGTCAATGAACGCGGCTGGCGAGTATTTCGGAATTCACTCGCGTTCGGTCCAATCTGTTGCAGATGAAATGTCAAATCATCGTTTTCATACCGGTTTGGAAGCTGGATTTCGTTTTGCTATGTAGATACAAATAACGGAGATAACTCTGCAGCGATTGTGTAAAAGCCAATTATGGAATTCCTTCCCTGAGCAACCCACGTCATTATCTTTACAGGTGATATATTATGCAGAAAAAGTAGAACTAACTTCAGGTTCTATTTTTTTCTTTTGGTGTGGCCAACCGTCTATTGCATACACACTACATGTAAACAATTCTCCGTGTTACCTGTAACACGGAAGTAAAACATCTCCAATTACTTTCCGTAGATTTTATCAAGGATTGTCAGTACAGGCAGGCGTTTACGATAAATATTCACAGACAATTTACTTGTTTTTTATGGTTTATCAAGTCTGACTTAACAAACTTGTGTATTCAGAATTAAAATTCAGAATTAGAATTGAGAATTAAAATTCAGCTGCAAATTGTTAACTGTCTGCAAACGGTTAACTATATAATAATTTTAAAATCCTATATCAGTAGATTAGAGCCATGGCGCAGTCGTTGCTTGGCTGACTCTTGTTCTGGGGATCGGCGGTTCGAATCTCGTAACGGGCATATTGTCGACTTACCGATTTATAGGTTTTTCTGTATAATTGGGGCCCCAGCAGCAGCCCCATGTACACCCCCCTCGTCACGTCAAACCGCGTGATGAGTACGTTTTACTCACCCGGGGTTTGGTCGGTGGGGGGTGTACATGAAAAGTGCACAGACAGACTTCTAACATTTCGTTTTGCTGGCGCCTCAAAATAAACAATAGCGTGGATGCATAAGCTCTAAGTCAAATGGATACCCCACAGAAAAACATTCAGAAAGAATGTGGCCAAAATGAAACGATCATGGGATGCCGAGAAGACCATAAGAAAGGTCTCAACAAGACAAAAGTCTCAAGCAAAGGATCTCATGGAAGACACACAGGCCAGTGCAAGGATCCATGACTGATAACCGCTCATCATAGCTACTGTTTATTTTTGGTCTAAAATATTTTTCTTTTAAATATATAATATTTGGAATCACGAAAATATCAATGTAATTGTTGCTTATAAAAAATTAAATCCAATGAACTAAATCCTGAAAAAAATCATTTCTGACTTTGAAACACTGCAGGAGGATAAACAACAAGGAAGCTATATTCTGCCATCACAATATAGATTTATAAAGAATATTCAGACGGCTATGTGTCAATCACTAGCCACAGTAGAAGAAACACGAATAAAGGATTTTGTTTCGATGTCTCGTGCAATTGAAAAAATTAGGTCGGAATTATCTCTTGAATATGAATCAAAAAAGATATTTAATTCTCGTGTGAGACAATTAAGAAAAATTATATCAGATTGTGAAGCGATCGAAAATGAAAGTTGATTTCCTTGATGAAATCAAGTAAGTGCTTGGAAATCAAGTGGGTACGTGGAAACGAAATCGAAAGTAAATCTGATTTTAGTAAAAAAATGATTTGTTTTTCACTGGCAATTGCTGGATTTCCATGATTTATTTTAGTAATTACCCTATCAGAATTAATAAATCGGTCGATTTCCATGATTTTTACTAGTAAATACCCTATCAGAATTAGCAAATCGGTCGATTTCCATGATTTTGACTAGTAAATACCCTATTAGAATTAGCAAATCAGTCGATGTCCACAAAATATATATAAATAAAATATTTTTACTGTTGCTCGTGCACAAAAATAAAATTATACTTGCTTGTGAATTTCAGTCGATTTCCAAGATATTTAGTAGTAAATACCCTATCAGAATTAGCAAATCCGACGATTTCCATGATTTTTACTAGTAAATACCCTATCAGAATTCGCAAATTGGTCAATTTCCATGATTTTTGCTAGCTAAATACTTTCCGAAATTAGAAATTCGACAGATTTTCAGTAAAAAATAAATTTCTTATAATTCTGAGCGACAGTTTAAAAAGTATCCACCTTGACTGTCAGGAGAATTATTTTTTTTTACTGTCTTCTTGAATGAGATCCTTAAGATCGAAAATCTCTAGGATTTTACGAGTAAATTAATATTAACTATCGCATGCTTTAAATCCAATAAGTGGCCGGACTGGTCAGTTAGTTTGAAATTTATTCTTGATAACAGTGGATTATGACATTGTAGATAGACTGGATTGATCGGCTCTTGCACAATCAGAAATCCAGGTGGTTCTTTCGGGGTGAATGAATAAAGAACAAATCCTTGCTGGGCTTGATTTGATACTGTCGTGTCCGTGCTGTAGCTGCCATCGATTACATCACACACAAGACTGACCGCGACCACAAGGGTTATATTTACGATTTCGGGGGATACATGTCGTCCTTGCCCTTCTGGGTCATTCTTGTGCCGGAGAATAGTTGCCGGTGGTAGTGTTTTTCCCCATTCTGCGTGTATATCAGGAAAGAACTCATCGATGATATCACTGACTGATTTTCTTAGCTAGGTTACGTTATACCAAGGAAGTTAAAAATTCGGTAGATTTGCCTCTGGTATTCTAAAGAAGTCTAAAAAATTTTGCTTATATTTGTATGTGCCGTCAACATGATCGATTATCGCCTGAATTAATCGCTGGTTAAAATATTCCATATCGTATGCGAGCTGATTTAATATCTCAATTTGTTTAATAATGCGCAAAGTTATATCAAAAAGATGTTCTTGGAAAAGTTGCCGTAGTCGCCGTAATTGTCTTCATGCTCTTGATCAATGAATTTGAAGTAATCATTCATCTCATCTAGGCTTATAGTCATGTATTTAACTGTTCCTCATTGGAGATCTCGTTCATAAGCGAAAAACCAATTAATAGTATCCTTACTGTAAAATTCAAATATACTACCCAACCTTGCGCTTTTTAGTTGAATTAAATTATCGTCGTATAATGGTAAAATTCCGTGGTATGATTTATTTGTCCGTGGCATAGTCAGACTTTTTTGGTTCTGGCGGTATTGGTGGCGCCTGTGGTTGAATTTCAGGCCATCCTAAAACTGTTCTGATCGAACTCTGATATATATCCACGAAGTAGTCGGGTGAGTTTATCCCGATTGCAGAAGACAGCGTCGGTTTATGAACGGTCATTGCTATTTTAGATTCCTTCCCGGTGATATTTTTTATTCGACGCTGTAATTCCTCATTGATTTCTTCGATTTGATAAGACCCGGTTGGTATTCCAACAACGTTCCAGTCGGGTGTACCATCGGGTCGATTTTTTTTGCAAACATAAATGAATTATTTGCTGGTAATCCGCCAAATGATTTTGAACTGATATTGGGCCAATTGTGGTATACTCGCAACTGTGCCAGCGCGATCTCGCTCACCGGAATCGCAGTTGGAAAATTAATACTGAATTCAGGTTTGGTCGAGTTTACTGTTATCATTGAGGTTTTTACGGGAGCTGAATTTGCGGCTATCTGCTGAAGTAATTCTGTCATTATTTATTTTCGTTGTTTTCAAATGGTGGACTTGTTTGTGGTCTTCGTATATCTTTGCCATGTTCGTGAATTCGGAATCTGATATCGTTGTATCGTCGAAGCTTGATGATATCTGAGACGATAATTTTGAGTATGCTGCTGTTGCTGTGTTTATTCGCGTGATATAATCGTGCAATTTTTTGCTCGTGCACGTTCATATATTTTTCATGATAATATTAAAAACATCAGCCCCGGCCGCTGATAATGAAACGCATATTGTTACTGTAATTGCAGTTGTTACCGGTGTTAGCGCTGATAATATTACTCCAGTGGATGCAATAAACGCGGATACTGAGTATACTATAGCATCCAGCACGATTACACGCCGCTTGTATTTTTTTACTTTAAGCGTATACTCGTCAATAATGGTTTTAACTCTGACTGCCATTCGCGTACTTGATCGTATCTATATTGTTGAACATTTAATGTTGTCGTTGCTGACGCTGTCATGCCATTTATTATTTTACGCAGTAACCAATTGAGGTGTTTCAGCTACAAATTCCAAACACCACCAGTAAGATGTTGCGTTTAATGTCGTATCGGCTGCTTCCAGTATAAATGTTTCTTCGGTTCCGCTATTTAATATGATAGTCACAACCCCGGAAAACATTTCGGTGGAATGTAGCCAGGGATATGTTGTAAATATCTCAAATTTTGCAGCACTGAACACAGACAGCCTGTACACGCCAGTGACTGTTGCGGTATATTTGATAGTATTATTTCGTTTTGACCATGTTGCAAATCCAGATTACACCGTGTATACAATGTTGGCAATACGCCCGGGAGTAACTCCAAGTGGGATTTTAATCAGATTAATTTTATTAACAATCTCAGGAATTCCACTTACGACATTTCGAGTGTTTTCTTGATTGTGTCAATGTTAGTTTTGATATCAGAAAGTTTTGCGTCAACGGTGAGCGGAATGCCGAAGAATTTATCTATTGTTTCATCGGTTTTTTGAAAATTTCTGCGAAATCTTGCAAACGCGCCTACGTGAACGTAATACTCGTTCCGCAACGTGGATAATTTATAGTCAACGGCGCCGTAGTTAACGTCTAAGTATTTTATTTGTCGCTGCATCTACGTCGGATGTTGCATCTCTTAAAACCACTATTTTGTTTCCGTTCGTGTTGAGTTCACCTGTCATTGTGTCGCCGGTATTTTGTAAGCGATTAGCAAATCTCTGTATGATTTCATCCCTGATGGGTGTAAACGATATACTTGAATCCCTGATCTTTCCGCTGTCAGTAAACACGGCAATGTTATTCGGGGTAGCTCCAAGAACCGAACTATGTCATTCCACTTGATATTGCTGATTTTTAGCTTGCCAATTCGGTCCTGAAAAATAACAACCTCATCTGGGTCTATCCCGAATAACGTTAAAAGATTGTCGATTTCAGCTTTGGTCGCATATTTTGATAAATCTACGTCGCCGCGTTTTTGTTTTTTTTTTTTTTTTGACTTTGTTTCGATGAGAGATCTTCCGTAAATATCAAACATTATTCTTTAGGGACTGTTTAAAATGTTAAATCGGTCCGCGGTATACTCGTGCACGACTTTGTGAGGCGGTTTGGTTGATTTTGATAACGCGTCAAGTACGTTTAATACTTCACGTCCGCATATTGGTTGATCGGTTAATGTTTGTGTTGGTAGCGTTGAGTACCAGACTGGAATGGGAGTGGAAGTGCTTTGCACTTTGTGTACGTATTTTAGAAATTCAACTGGCGGTGCTAAACCATACGAATCGAAATAAACAATTCCACGTGGATGTATTGCGTAAGCAACCCAATGAGTTTCTGGACCATCGCTGTTATCGAGATTACAAATTCCAGTTTCTGGATTATTCGGTTCACGCGGTAACTGATCTCTCGTAAAAACACCTCTGAAATTTTTTGTTTTAAGTTGTTTAGCGGCATCGAGCAAATCAAAATTTGACATAGGTAAAACACTTTGCGTTTTCAGCGGCTTTTGCGATACCATGAGGGCGGAGTTCGTGGAAGTCTTAGACCCTTTCCGTACCATGAGGACGCAGTACCTGAAAGTCATAGGCCCGCTCCCTTTTTTCTGTATCCTTTTCCAGTTGCTTTCTTTAATGCCAATCCAGCAGCTGTTCCAGCAGCACCTTACCCGGCTGCTTTTGCGACAGCTGGAGCAGCGGCAGCTATCAACGCTGGTATTGATGCGAGGAGCGGAAATATACCACCGGTTTTAATCATGTTGCTGATGGCTTTTGGAGAGAAATCAAGGTGAACGCCGGTTTTGACTCGCTTTATTGAAAAATTTTAGTTGGGTTTTAGTTAGTGATAACTTGTTTGGGCCACCATTAGCAATTTGATCTTGTTTTAGTGTTATTGCTCGCGCTTTTTGATTGTAATTTTTTCGCCTGACCAGGAGTCAGAGTAACATTAACGTGACGATATGACATTTGTATAATGAACGCGATTGATCTAATTGTCTATATGTTTTCCACTGGTGCATCAACGACTCACATCCGCCCACTAACACCCTCAAGTAGCATTGCTTTATCGCTGAGTATAACAGCAATTGCTCTGTAATTAGCTATAGCCCCTATTGTCACATTAGCTCAAAAGTGCACATCAACGACAGATTGTCTAGTTAAATCAAGATGCTGTACTGAAAAGTAATAGATTGGATAATATTTCATAAAATCCAATTGTGATATTTGAAAGCCAGTATCGATATTTATCTCACGCGCTAGATATTTCGTCAAACGTTGATATACACGTGCGACATGCTTATTATCAAAATCTAAAAGTATGTTCTCAGATGGTTCTTGATGCCCGTTTATTTTTAAGGAAATTTCTGAGACGCCGAGTTTGTCAAATATCATATGACTCCGTGTTTGTGAGTTTATTCGTGTAGCATCTTGAAGAGCAATGAAAATATGTCGCGGTGCAGAAACCCCCTGCTGTGATGCTATATGCCATGTAAATAAACCATCATTATTACTTTGAGTACTATCTGTGGTTACTGTAAGCCATGATAACAACAATTTACCACCTTCTTCAGCAATTGCCGGAGTCATTACCGGCATTCACAACGAAAGTTTTTCAGCAGTACTTGACCAGCGTCACCTATGAGTCGCCATAATGCATCATTATCATCAGATTTTCTAAAAAAACGCAACCGTATGTTTTGCTCCAAAAATTACCTTTCGGACATCTCTACAAAATAAAAATATATGCGACAGCGGAATTACACAAGAAAATTTTCTACGATCAACACTCATCATTAATTTACGCGTTGCAAATCCTAAATTAAATTCTGTATTAGCACCTTGAACCACCGGCCTCACATCAGCGTCGGTGTTGTTGGCATTATTTCTTGGACATCTAATATTGTACTGATCACTGTTAGGAAAATCAGAAGTGTCCTCAGCAAACATCATTGATGGACCATTTTGTATAATTTTGTATAATCATCGGAATATCTCGCCAAACCTATTATTGTTGTAGCCACATCAACATTGTTCTCAATTGACTCAATTTTTTTCCGTCAAGGAGACACGCAGCGTTTTAAAACAAGGCTATAATTCCGTTATTGACAAAACCGACTTTAACCTCACCCCCGTATTCTGTGTCATCTGTTTTTATAATTTGACCTGCTACTTCAATAAATGCTTCAGCGGGTAAGAAATATCTACTTGTATCTTGAACTTGCAATTCAATTCGTCCTCGCTGATTCGGAATTCGTGCGTCATAAGAATAATACTAAAAATCACGCACTGATTCATTTTTAAGAACCGGTTCGTCTATGTCAAACGCTGGATCGGATTCACGTTTAAACATTTTATTATAATTTGTTGTCGTTTAAAACGAAGACCATTTCCCGACATCAGACTTGTATTAATTTGTTCAGCCACTTGATTTATCAACGCTGCTAGTTTTTGATTTGCGGCTTGATTTATTACTTTACTGACATTACTGGCATCGAGGTGATACTGAGGTAGTGGTTGGTAATTTGACTGGTGGTGGTGGTCTACGTATTAATCGTGCTAGTCTGTCCTTGATTGCCAAGAATGCTTTACTGGCAACATTACCAATAGTACCAGGAGCTTTATCGCGAATAATATCCATTGCTTTCATTGATAATTGTTTTGCAATTGGCATTGCTTTAGGGGCCTTCCTTGCGAATAAACCCCGAACAACATCACCGAATCCATTTCCGTAAGTCATTCTGTATACTGGTAATCGTGAATTTACCACCCTAACCATAACCGGTCTACGATGAGAATTGTGTACAATCATTTTATTTAATTATTCATTTATCTAACAACTAGTCACTATGATAGTCATCAACGAGCTCATCAATAAGTTCTCGGTAGATACTAGTATCCATGATACCGCCTTGAAATAATTGTCGACAGATTTCAGCTGCTTCATTAATTATTTCTGGTGAGTTATTTCCAGCTCGCTTTCCTCCTATGAGAACTTCTAATCGTTGCACGTCATTGAGGATATTATCAGGAAAAGCAATAAAACCACTTCCCAAACCACTGCCAGTAGCACCGGGTACTTCTCTTTGAGATAGTCTTTGCTTTGCTTCGGCTACCTCTTGCATAAATGCATGGTAAGTGGGATCAGTTAGGTTAATATGCGATTCAGTAGCGCCAAAATATATTACAGCGGGCCAATCCTCAGGTGTTACTCTTTCAACGTATTCAGGTTTTAAATATCGGTCTCTAGTATCATAATGATACGCAGCAATACTGACTAATCTGCCCAGTGATGAGTATGTGGTAATATTTTCAAGAGCTTTTTCGGTAAACATCACTGCAGTTTGTGATGTTAGTTCGGACGTGGGTTGAGGTTTGGTTTGAGATCTTTGTCGTTCTGTTTGTTGCAGTGGCGGAGGAAGTTGATAAGACTCTTGCTTAGGCGGCGAATAGGGAGGTGGTGGTTGTTGAGATTGTGATGTGTATTCTTCATAAAGTTCATTAATTTTGTCCTTAAATCTTAAATCAGTATATCTAGGTTGTTTTTTGTTGTAGTATGCACGATATATCCACGTGATGAAATTATCATTATTCACGGTAGTATATTTTGGTTTTAAAATCCTATCTTTCTGAGTCATACTTGCTAATGTTGCAGCGGGTAAATCCTCTTCTTTTATTTCTTTAAGTTGCTTAATACCACCCTCGTTAAATTTTGCAATCAGTTCAATATTTTCTTTTACTGGTTTGGGTTTACGCGCGAGTTCTTTTTCTTTTAATCGGCGAGTTCAGTATGCATTTTTTGACGCCTTCAAGTATTTCTTCATCGACGGGTGGAGGTTGAGCTGCAGCTCTATCAGTTGGAAGATCTCGTAAACTCTTTTTTGTTTTTTTAGTTCTTGCTGTTATTTTTTCAGCCTGCGCAGCGGTTTGCTTTAATACTGGAAGAATACCATTATTTCTCTCCTCCTCATCCTTAATATCTCCCCATATAGCTCTTTCAGTAGTTGCTGCAACATTTTCAGTAGCTGTTGTAAAGGGCTTAAATAACTGTTCTGTACCCGTAGCAAATTCAACTTGTGCTTGCTGACGTTCTTGAAGTTTTAGTCTTACAGAATCTCTCACGGGAAGAAATTTTTTGATTGCTTCTAGTCGCTCTCGAGTTAGTCTAGCGGAATGTGCTTCTCCGATATTTGCCATTATTGATAACGCGATGATTGTATTCATAGCAGCAGAGAGGGCGCGGCTCCAACTTGTCACCGACACAGTCGCGTATTTTCCTTCGGTGTATCACTAGTAATCGCGATAACCAGTAAGTGGGTTTGGAGACTAATAAAGTTCTCTGTACAGCGTCGTCTAATGTCGGATACTTAAAAAAATCGCGATTGTTGGTGTTTCCCAGGAAGTCGCATTTTGCGAAAATACGGGTGAACAATTTAGAGCCTGTTCGCCCTCTCTGCTGCTACTCCTTAACCCATGCCCCGACACACACACACACACACACACACACACACACACACACACTTCTGATATCGTGATTCGGATTTTGCTTTAATAGGTTTAACAATGCTTGCTAATTTTGCTTCATTTCAAATTCAATAATTCGCTTGACGAGAATGCATGCAAGGCTGAATAGACTAGTTACGAAATATTCAAGATATCCATTTTTGAATGGTTACAAATTTGTATGAAGCCCTTGTAAGAACCACTTATAACAATCTCACATGATACGCAAGATCAAACTGTCATTAGTAAATTTCACTACCAAAGAACTAGCATTGATGCTTTCTTATGATTTTACAATATTTAGAAGCTCCAGTTAAGCTATGGTTCTAATATTTATTTTAGAGACTTTTTATTATACTTAATGGTAATTATAGGAGTAGAACCACATATTTTTAAGGAATCATGAAGTAATACAGCTTGAAAATCCATTACTCACTAAGCATGTAAAGCCTTAATCGTTTCGATTGTTGATATAGAACTTAATCAGTTTTCATCGTCTTTGAGTCCGGTAAAATATGAATATCGACTCCTAATTCAGCCGATTGCAAGATATCGTTTTCAAGGTGCTCATTAAGGTAATACGTCTTGCACCTTAATTTATATGAATGTTTCTTTTTTAAGACAGATGTCAAGGACTGAGCTAGAATGCACGGGTACACACTGAAGCAATACAGTTGTCTTTATCTGGGTACGAAGAGGAGGGGGTAATTCATTAAACAGGATGCTAGTAACATTTTATTAGTCTTTGGTGTGAATCGGACGGGGTTCGTACCTGAGATCTTCCGATACCGAGGCGAACGCTCTAACCATTTATGCCACCATAAAGGTCGACAAATACATGCATACATACATAGGTACGTGCGTACGTACGTGCGAGCGTGCGTACACACATACATAAACGCATTCACACATACAAACATACAGACAAATATAAATACATTTATTGATACATAAATGCATAGGTACATAAGCACGGACCTCACCGGTGGCCTAATATATAGAGCGTCTGCCTCGGAGGCGGTAGGTCGCAGGTTCGAACCCCGGTTAAGTCATACCAACGACTTATAAAAATGGTACTAACAGCTGCCTTGCTAAGTGCTCAACGTTAGGATGCTCTTGTTACGGATAGGTCGGCCTGGTGGCAGGATAATGTGACTGGTTGGGACATCGTACTACATGTCTAGAGTATGATGCCCCAGTGCTAGATATCACTATAAACTGTCACACTGCAGACATCGTATCGATATGATTGAAATATTGTTAAAGCTACGTTAAAAATCCAAATCACACAACACACATACGTACGTACGTATGTCCATGCGTCCAAGCGTACATACATACATACATACATACATACATACATACATACACACACACATATACATACATACATACATACATACATACATACATACATACATACAATTAGGACTTGTCGCTTAATATATCTCCATCATACAGTATTTATGGCATATTGTGGTGGCATATGGATCATTTTAAAAATTTAAGAATTGGCGAACCTTGCATATTTAGAAAGAATAAATATTATGTGTGTGTGTGTGTGTGTGTGTTTGTATTATTGTGTCTGTTTGTGACTTAGATTTGTAACGTTCCTTTAACAATTTTTCACTCATATCGCTACGATATCTGCGTTGTGGCACTTCTTACTGATGTTCAGCACTGATACATTATGCCGCGGACATATCGCATCATGTACCACCTGAAACCAGGCCGACCACTCCTAAAAGTAACCTCTTAATGCTGAACGCACAGTCAGGCAGCTGCTAGCAACATTTTTATTGGTATTTGGTATGATCGGACGGGGTTCGAACCCGAGATCTTCCGATACCGAGGCGGACGCTCTAACACTTACGAAACCGGATAGGTCGACACATACATACATACATACATACATACATACATACATACATACATACATGAGTAATTACATACGTACGGACCGCTCCAGTGGCCTAGTTGTTAGAGCGTCCGCCTCGACCGAGTCGTGACAAAGACTTACAAAAATGTTACTAATAGCTTCCTCGCTTGGCGCTCAACATTAAGAAGTTAGTGTTAGGACTGGTCGGCCTGCTGTCAGGATAAAGTGACTGGATGGAACATAATGCGACATGTCTGTGGCATGATGCCCCAGTGATAGATATCGCTATAAACTGCCACACTGCATACATCGTAGCGATATGACTGAAAAATTTTTAAAATACGTTAAAAATCTAAATTACACACACACACACACACACACACACACACACACACATACACACAAATGGATCATTATAAAAAATTTAGATTTGGCGCACATTGCATATTTAGGAAGAAGAAAGTGTGTGCGTGTGTGTGTGTGTGTGTGTGCAATCACATCAGTATTTTTGTCTGCCTCGAGAAAATATTCTTGCTGGATTTGATTGTTTATCCAGCATTACGTCGTCGTATACAACTAAGTTATTAATAAATCCATCTAGGTCATTTACGGATGGTCTTTCGTCAATATCTGTAATAAAATAAATAATATCATCGCCATCTTCATTTAATAATCTTGTATTTTCATTAAAATCTTTAAAGACTTTGTAGCATCGCTGATCACCAACTGATGGTGCTACTGAATATAATATATCGCACTTTAAACATCTCATTATAAGATTAAGCAGTAATTGTGTTTTAACCGTTCCAGATGGACCTTTTATTTTTTTGTCATTTTGATAGAATTTGGTAGTGATGAAATGTGTTTTAACTGGCTCTTGCTTTCGTGTCGCTGAGAAATCAATGACATCCATGTTGTGGAAATACAATAAGTAATATGAATCTATATTGTGTTCCGACAAGTGGATTAACAACAAAATTAACAAAAACATAAAAAGCGTACACTTACATACCAATGTGCAAAATGTGGTACAAATGATTATAAATTAATCTCCCTTGACAAATCAAGAAAAATTTGTGGTGATATCGCTACTTCACTGATAAAATAACCGGGACAATTAACATACAAATAAGCGTTAACTGCTTTGATGTTGCAAGTAGATATAAGGAAGCAGAACCGTTATCAACTAAAACAGCAACTGAAGTTTCTTCTGCTTTTGATCGTATTTATCAGCGAGGACCCTTACGATGGCCACAACTATTACAAGTTGATCCTGGCAAGGAAATTCTAAGTGCAGTATCATCTCTGATGAAAAAACATAACGTCAAAATCAGACGATGACTTAAATGCAATTCATCGTGATCAGGCAGCTGTTGAACGATTTAATCGAACACTTGCTGAGCGGTTATTTGGATATCAATATGCGAAGGAAATAATTCAGAAAGATACGAGATCTCGCAAACGGGTTACAAGATTACCAAGTGTGATAAATGCGTCAAATAATGAAATTACTCGAAAAACTGTCATGGAACCTATTAATGCAATTACAAAAAACACATATCAATATAACGACATGAATTTTCAAAACAACCAGTATTAGGTAATGTTACTGTAAGATATTTATACGAACCCGGTTAACTTGAAGGTGGTAAAATAAGAGCAACTTATCCTATATGGAGTATTACGACACATACAAGTTCTAGCCTGGAACGATCCACGGGTAGACATGCAATACAATTAATTATTTGAAGACCCACAATTACCACCGCATTCATGACAGGTCAGCATTACATTTTCGCCTGTGTGACCAAAATTACTATTAATTCTGTCTAAAGTAAATTGTCTTGGATTATTATTTGAATACTGACACAACATTACTGTGTTAAGGCTTCCAAAATGCTTATTCTCTCGATGTTTTAATGTCATGATAAATTCAGCATCGAGATCAAAGTCGCGATTATTATTTTTGGTCACACTGTTTATAACTATTTTTTTTTACTTACAATATCATTATCAATAACATCGCCGTTATTGCCATTAGTTTCTGTAAAGTCAATGACGATTCTCCACAGCTGAGATATTCTTCTGACTCGAGACACTATGAGATAAACTTTATTTGACTATTCGATACCATCATCAACGAACCAAACATTTGTATCAGAGATGGTTAATACTTGTGATGAAGGAATCGTCATTGCATATCCTAGCGTCTATGGGGTTTTATCCATATTTAACGCGCTCTCAACAACAAGGACAGGAACTAAAACGATATCATTTAATACAAGATTTTGTTTCTCTGACGATCCTGATATATCGACGTCGATATTCTGTTGTCGTGTATCTGCTGGTCGATAATACAACGGTACGGTAGATTTGAAAACTTTTCTTTATATAACATAAGTAATTTTTGTTGAAGTGTATCACGAACTATCTTTCTACTTGCCACTATCAAATCTTTTGGACTCCATAAATTCCAAAAATTGTTAATAGAAGTTTCTGAAATTATTTCATGCATTATTTCCCATGAAATTTTATTCGGCTGTAGTTTGATTAATTTCTTAAACTCTCTTAACTCTGGACCTATTGCTCTATGATCATCAGTTATGTCTTAATAATAATCTACAAGATTCTTTAACCATTCGTGTGAAGACAATCCAATAAATGGTGGTGGTTGACAATGATCGCCACACATTATTACAGCAGTATTGTTTTGTCCAATAACCAATCAAGAAATATTGTTAACATTTATAATGAAACAGTGCATATTTCATCCCAAACACTAACCATTGGAATATATTTATCGCCGATTAGTTCATGATTCCATTTATCTCCCATCCATCGAAAGAATGTATGATAAGTGCATGATTTTATATTTCTTTCTCTCATTTCTCTTGCGAGTCTGTGTGTAGGCGTTAATACAATTATATCACAATTCCTAAATAATTCGATCACACGAGTTGTTTTGCCAAAACTTATTGGCCCATTGAGATAAGCTGTTTTATGTATAGCTACAGGATCGTATACAGATGGTGCTGATGCCAATTATCATATATGATTTTTTGGGAAATAAATACCCCTAATTTCAACGTCAGCGGATTCAGAATAATTGCGTGTATTTTCTCGCTTTATTCTCCATTCACCCCATGAAGCATAAGTGCCGATATGTTGTTGTTATAGCAATCCTGTAATTTTTATTGATATAAAATGAATCTGTAGCGACTCTGACAGCAAACTCAGAAACTATATTTATCATCGATGATAGATTTATCGAAACATAAAAAATAAAAACATTGAAAATCTTAAATGAGTAAACTGCGGTGACTCACCATCAATATAACTCACAATTGTACCTAATTTAGATCATGTGGCAAGAAAACTGTTTATCGACTTATAAACGTATTTGTATTTGTTATATCAGCAATTATAAAATAAAGTTCAGCATCATCTATAATCATTCTTGTACAATGTCATATCATCCTCCTTGAGTGAATTTACCGACTATTTTTCTGCCAAGATCTCTTGCGCTTGTATTATCTAAATCAGTCATATCAGGATTTTCATCATCACAATATTTCTTTTGTTCTGGTAACCAAATTTCTTTCTGACGACGATATGATATAATTGCTTCACTTACTGTTAACAATACAAGTGTTTTTACTTCGAGCATATATTGTAATAATATTGTTGGTACCCACATTTTATCTGAAAAGTGTTTGCCAAACCAGATATAACAAAGCGGATGAAAATTTTCTGCAAACTTAAATGACTCAATACACGCGAATCCAGTCAAATCAAAATCTGGCAATGGTCCGTTTATCAATATTCTGGTCATTTCGTGTATGGGATGTCCAAATCGCTCAAAATACTTAAAACACTCTCCCATGCCAAGAAAACCTCTGAGATAACATGCAACTATATCAAACGAAATAGCATCTCTATAATCGTATTTAGTATTCCATAATCAACCGTGTTCGTATTCGACACAATTCGATATTTTATCATTCAGAAAATCAAACCCCGTAGGTTTCCACGAATTTTTCTCTCTAGCAAAATGAGTTGCGACTGATGGAATCATAAAACTCTTACCGATCAACTTTTCACGTATGACATTGGCATGGATATATTTCAACGCAAAATTTGTCATTTTTGTATGAAGAGATTCCGTTCGATAAATCTCACCATTAGGTCGTACAAACGGATCAAATTTACTTTTTTCTTCGATGCAAATACTTCCATTTGGTCTAATCAATTCATCGTCGTTTTCAGAACTTTGAAACAGCCATTACAGATACAGGATCAATTTTACTAATCTGACTAATAAAATCAAATAAATCTCCTTGGTAAAATTTAACAGTTCGAGTTTGTGTAAATATTGTTACTGCATTTGTCTACGCATGCGCATTATGATCAATAATTTCAATCGAAGCCATTTCGATTTATACTTTGAGTCGTATAAAAGCTCTCCAGTTATTGTTCTTGGGAATTTCAATTTCTTTCCTAATTTATCAACATCGTTTCTTGTAGCTCCTTTATCCTTGACTGATTCAGATCATTTGTTTATATTTTCAAGTCGCTGATCCGTTAAACCATTTCCACGTATCGCGTTTGTAACATGTTCCGTTACTCGTTCTGCTACACAATTTATTTATATATATAATGATTCAAACGAAGCATAAATACATATGGCTAATGATAGGCTCTACAACTGTTTGTAACAAAGCTTTCGTAAACGAATTCTGCTGATATCATTTATAAAGTGTACAAAGAGGGAGTTTAGGATAATAATAATCATGACATAACAGTTATTTTACCATTCTGAGGCTTCGTTGGTGGGGAAAGTATATCACTATAACTTTTCAGTATTGTTGAAGGGAGATAACTCTGTCAAGCTAAGCTCTCTCCGGCAGAGTAATTCAGTAGTTATTTCGCTTGTTGCTGCATAATCTCAGGATTTATTTCTTTATTGTTATAGTAAACTAATTATATAAATATGCAATAAATTAACTATCTACGTAATAATTTACACAAGTAGTTTAAGAAAATATTTCACTTAACTCTTGTTCACTTCAGAATGAACACTTCCAGACTGACTGTGAGAGACTGAGTCTGTGCCTCTTATTGCCCGCGCAAAATATTCTGGAATGACGGGTGGGATTTCCAGAATAACTTGTTACTACATGTTTCTGGGGATTTCCAGAATTCCTCTGTGTGGACTATAAAAGACACAGAATCGCAACATCTCAGTCAGTCTGAAAGTTTGCATTCTGGAGTGGACAAAGATACATGAATGCTTATTTAGTAATATATATATATATATATATATATATATATATATATATATATATATATATATATATATATATATATATATATATATATATATATATATATATATATATATATATATATATATATATATATATATATATATATATATATATATATATAATGAATTCCGAAAATATTAATGATATCATTTCCGCAATTAATAA
This sequence comes from Sinohyriopsis cumingii, assembly GCA_028554795.2. NCBI lineage: Eukaryota > Metazoa > Mollusca > Bivalvia > Unionida > Unionidae > Sinohyriopsis > Sinohyriopsis cumingii. The sequence goes on from CM068828.1 coordinate 113,265,203, forward strand.
CTTTAAAAAGTCGGTATAAAAGTTCAGCTTAATCCAGAACAATATTATTTGTGATTAAGAATTATTGCAAACAAGTGAATTTAAAGATAGATATACACTACCTGCGGAATATAGATTTATTAAACTCATCCAACATGCTATGTTCTAATCTTTGGCTGCTGTGAAAGATACGGAAATGTAAAAAATTCGTATCTATCTCAAAGCGTGATCGAAAAAATTCGATCACAATTGGCTCACGAATACGGAACGAAAAAAGTATTAACACGAGCGTGAGACAGTTGTGGAAGATTATGTCACATCGTGAACACTAAAATGCTGTTAGTGACTATAGCAACAACGTCACTTGTAAAAGTAGTATTGACAGTTAGATCAGTAAATAAAATCTGTCTGTAATTTGTTATGAGATTTTTATCTTAGTTTATGGTAATATACCTATCAATTCGAAGAATTACACAATAGTTTTTAAAGCTGATCTAATTTAATACAGGAATGTGCATAATTCAGAATCCGATCTCCATCACACGTAATCATAATAATATTTTCTCGCCGCAGTTCATTTAATTAATCCAGCGTCAACAAACATTTTTCCTTGCCGTATTCATCAATAATTATATTAACACTACATTGTTCTGTATTGACTTGGGGCGGTGTCATTATTGTTCCGATGGCCTTTTCAAGTACCTCTTTGTCCTGTATAAAATCTCGCACATGCTGGTACATTATATAATACCTCTTGATTAAATAATTAATTGTAAAACGCGCTGCAAAAGTCGTGAAGATCTTCCATAGAGATTTATATTTAGATTTTTATTTCTTAAATCAATTAAGTGTCCGTATTGGTCACTAAATTTGAAATGTATCCTTGATAACAACGTAGATACACAGGATTAATAGGCTCTAGGACAATCAAATATCCAGGAGGTACTTGAGGTGTAAATATATACAGAATATATCCTTGTTATACCTGACTAGATATTTCAAGATCTATGTGATAGCTGATATTAATTGCATCACATACCAGATTGACTGCGATTGTTGATGTTATATTAACAATTCCTGGTGAAATGTGTCTGCCGCCGCCTTACGGATCATTATTATGTTTGAGAAGATATGCTGGTGGGGCTAATTTTTCAATGACTCAACAATTTTAAGAAAGTTTTCATTGATAAGATACTAAGATGCTTGACGGAATTTTATAGTTCGTCGACGGATAATCCTGGTAACACAAATGTTGGTAATTATTCTTCAGTTATTTTTAATGATCGAGAAATGATTTCTTTTTATCATTTTGTTTATTGTAATCAACTAATATTTGATCACGAGCCGCTGATTAATATATTTAATCTCTGATACAACCTAATTTAAATGTTGTATTGTTTCAATAACCTGTTTTCTTAATTCGTCAGTAATTTCGTATGATACTTAAAAATAAATTTTGTTGGGGCCCCGAGTGGCCGAGTGGTCTAAAGCGCTCTCCGTTACGGATCACTGCCATCTCACCTCTGTCTGCGTGGGTTCGAATCTTGGATTCGGGCAATGTGAGAAAGCTTGCCAGTAGCTTCCAGACGGTCGGTGGTTCTTTCCGGGGATTTCCCGGGTTCTTCTTCCACCATTAATACTTGCCGCCATGTATAGCCTATCGTGTGCTGGAAAATGGCGTTAAACCCTACAACAACAACAACAGCAACAACAACAACAATAAATTTTATTAGTTACCAAATATGCGTATAAATTCAGATTTGGTTTCTCTTATAAAATCATTGCTATATTCTTTGTTTACAATCGTTTTTCCAGAAGAACCAAACATAAATAAGCTGAATATATATGGTGTTTTTCACCATCTAACCCCCCCCCAAAAAAAAAAATACTCTATCAGGTTGATCTTTAAAAACACTGTAAATTAAACATTTCCATAATTCCTTTTTTCGATACTCTGGTAGTTTTATAAATATATTTTGTCCGTGGTAAATTCATCTCGTCCTGGTTCTGGTGGTCCTTGATAAACGGGCGCTATCTCAGGCCACCCTAACACACTTCTGATCAATGATTGATAAATATCAACAACATTATCTGCGAATATACTTCTATCGCAGCTGATAAAGTTGGTTCGTGAACTGTTATTGTTATTTTTGATTCTCTTTCCATCATAGATTTGATTCTGCGCTGGAATTCGTCATCAATTTTTTTCAGTCTGAACTGTCCGTAGGTACGCCGATAACTTGCCAATCGGGATCACAATCATCTTTATTCTTATACGCAAATACAAACGAATTATTTGCCTGTAATCCACCAAATGATTTTGATCTGATATTTATCCAGCTGTAATATACTCGTAATTGTGCTAGCGCTATTTCTTTCGCTGAAATTGCAGTAGGAAAATTAACATTAAATTCAGGATTAGTTGAGCGTACTAGTGTCATTGTTGTCTTTGATGCAGATGTATTATTTACAATATGTTGTAGTAGCTCGTTCGGAGTTGACATTCTTATTTAAATACTGATTATCTAATTCAGGCTTGGATTTGGTCACAGTCATTGATTCTTCATAAAATTTAATCATATTTGCAAACTCAAATTCTGATATTTGACCACCACTAAGACTTGTTGATAATAACGAGAATAATTTGGAATATATACCGTCACTGCACGCAGTTTTAATATGTGCTCATGTAATTTTGTATTTGTGCATGTACGTATATTTTTGCAATGATATTAGGAAGGCCAGCTATTAGTTGTTGCAGCTGAAACACAAATTGTGACAGCTGCTGGTGATGTCATTGTTATTGTTGATAATAATGCGCCGGTTTCAGCAATAACAGCAGACGGTGACTACACAATTATATCAACAATAACTATACGACTGCGATATTTTTTACTTGTACTGTATATTCGTCAATGATATTTTTTAGTTTTATTTGCCATTCACGTGCTTCATTATATCTAAATTTTCAAACTTTGACTGGGGAGTTCATTAAATTTTAATTATTTAGTAATCAATTGAGGTGTTTCAGAGACAAATTCCAGACACCACCAATAAGACGCTGCAGTTAAATTTGTATCAGATGATTCCAGTATAAATGCTTCTTTGTCTCCCTTATTTAATACAATAGACACTGTCCCAGAAGAACTATGGGTTGAATGCCACTAGGGATTCGTGGTAAATATACTAACTTTTGCACCGCTGAACACGGACAACCTATACACACCAGTGACTTCTGCAGTATGTTTCATAGTGTTATTTTGCCATGACCATGTTGAGAATCCTGATGACACTAAGTATACTATGTTGGTAATCTGCTTGTGGAAACTTTTAATCAGATTGAATATTTTAACGATATCAAGAATTCCACTTATTACATCTTCTAGTTTTTTCTAATCATTTCAATATCTTATATAGCTGTTTTACTATCGCCAAGTTTTGTGTTAATTGCAGATAGTTTCACGTTAACAGTCAACGGAATTCCAAAGAAATCATGTACGATTTCATTAATTTATCTAAATTCTTACGAAGATTTGTAAACATATGTACGTGAAGGTCATATTCAGCTCGTAGTGTGGTTAATATATTAACTACTGTATTGTAGTTATTGTCTACATAATTTTTGGTTGCGGCATCTTCATCAGATATTGGATCTCTTAAAACAACTATTTTATTTCCATTCATACTGAGTTCACCTGTCATTATATCACCGGTAGATCTTAATGAGCAGCACTTTTTGCAATTTCATTTCTAATAGTTGAGTCTCTGATCTTACCGCCGTCGGTAAATACTGGAAAGTTATCCGTAGTAGCACCTAGAACTCTACGAACTAGGTCACTCCATTTGATATAACTCGTCTTTAAAACACCGTATTTATCCCGAAAAACAAGAATTTCATCTCGGTCAACTCTAGAGAGGATCATAATACCGGCAAGTTCATCTTTAGTCGCGTAATTTGACAAATCAATATCATCTTTTTTTTCCTCTTGTCTTTGATAGAAGATCTTCAGTAAATACCTACCATTATACTTTAAGATCTATCTATATCGTCTACTGGTATACTCGTGTACGAATTTATGAGGTGGTAATGTTGATGAAGATATAGCGTTGAGTACAGAAATTATTTCCTGGCCACATATTGGCCGACCGGTTATTTTTGGTGTTGGTAATGTCGAATTTCAGACTGGAGTTTTTATTGTGTTTACGTAACTTATAAATTCTTTTGGTGGAGACAACCCATACGAATCAAAATAAACAATTCCACGTGGATCAATTGCGCATGCCACCCAATGAGTGTCAGGACAAGAACTATTATCGAGATTAATAATACCTGTTTAATATTATTTGGTTGTTTCGATCATTGATCACGCATAAAAAGATCTCTAAAAAATTTATATTTAATTTTTATCAGCATTAAGTAAATCAAAATTTGACATTGGACGAATTAACGAAAAGTTCCTGGAAGTCTCAGACCTTTATCATATCGATACGCAGTTCTTGGTAATCTTAGACATTTCCCTCCTTTTAAAATCCTTGTTCTGTTTCTTTCTTTAATGCCATCCCATCAGCAGTTCCAACAGCACCAAGTGAAGCTGCTTTTGCTACAGCTGGGGGTTCAGCGGCTATTAACGCTGGTATAGCTGCAAGAAGTCGAAATATTCCACCTGTTTTAATTGAGTCTTTAATCGCACCCGCCGAAAGATTGAATTTAACGCCTGCTTTTGATTTCTTGGCGCTATTTAAATGCCAGAGTTGACGTTCTGACAATGATAGTTTATTTTGACCACCTGTCATTTAACCTTTCTTAGTCATATTTTTATTCCGCAGTTCTTTGCTGATTGAAGCTTTTTAATCTGACCAGGAGTCAGACTAACACTAACATGATGATATGACATTATAAATATCGTGAGTGATTTAATTACATGTTTACTACTGGAGGGTGAATGACTCTCATTCGTCCACGAAACACCTTCAAGTAACATTGATTTGTCACTGAGTATAACATCAACCGCTCTGTAATTAGGAACAGATCCAGCGTCTCTATTTATCCGAGCTCGAAAGTGAATATATACGACAGAGTGTCTAGTAAAATCAAGATGTTTCAGCGAAAAGTAACAAATCGGATCTAGATTTGTAAAATCTAGTTGTGATATTTGCAAACCAGTGTCTATATTTTGATCACCTCACATAAATGTTATTAACCCAATGATATAAACGTGCTACATGATTTAATTCAAAATGTAATGATATATTTTCAGCTGGTTCTTTTGTCCATTTATCCTCAGTGAAACTTCAGAAACCCCAAGTTTGTCAAATATCATTGGACTTTCTTGCGAATTTATTCGTTCAGTATTTTGAAAAACAATGAAAATATGCCTTGGCGCAGAAACACTTTGCTGAGATGATATAAGCCACGTAAATAAACCATTAAAGATACTATGAACACTGTCTGTGGTTGTTGTTAACCGTGATAATAATGATGTACCACCTGAATCCATAATGGAGAGTAATTTATTTTCTTCGGCAATCGTTGGAGTCATTACCGGCATCCACAACAAAAGTTTTGTTAGTAATAGTTTACCAGCATCAACGCCAACTCCTTCTCGCCAGATAACATCATCGTCAGTAGCCTTTTTTCCAAGTACAACTGTATGCTTGGCTCCAAAACAAAACTTTTCTAACATTTGTGCAATATCCCAAGATATGTGACAGTGGAATTATGCATGAAAATATTCTATTACCTCTTAACATTGATCGATGTGTTGTAAAACAGACGTTTAAGCGTGCATTTATGTTGATCAGTGCATTAACGTTGAAAAGTCTTTGTGTTTTGATCAGAATGGCCTCAATTTTATCTTCATTCGTTTGTAGCTTGTTACATGTTATTCGTGATTTCACATCTGAAATGCACCTCTCTACACCTTGGATGGTAGCATCAACTTGAGTTGGGTGGCTAGATCTGTATATTTGGGTGTCGTCAGCATACAATTGGTGAGACACTGGATGATAATATATGGCACTTGTGAGCGGCTGAGTGTATAGAATGAAGAGAACAGGTCCAAGAACAGACCCCTGTGGAACACCACAACATAGATCAACTGGGCTGGAGTGTATTCCATTTGCAGGCACAATTTGTGTCTTGTTGACCAGGTACGACTTGAACCACAGTAAGGCTGTATCATGAATGCCAAATACATGCTGGGAACGGTGAAGTTATATATCATGGTTTGTTGTGTCAAATGCTGTCAAATCAAAGAGGTTGAGGACTGTAATCTTTCCGTTATCCAAAGCAGAGAGAATGTCATTAACTACTTTTAGAAGAGTAGTTTCAGTAAAGTGGCAAAGGCGATATGCAGATTCTACATTTCTAAAAAGACTGTTTGAATTCAGATGAGATACAAGTTGGGATAGAACAACCTTTTCTAAGATTTTTATATGAATGGGAGATTAGAAAATGGGCGGAAATTCTTTAAATCGTTATGGTCGAGTGTTGGTTTCTTCAGCAGAGACTTTACAATGGCGGTCTTGAAAACTAATGGGAATTCCCCTGATGAGAGAGAGGTATTAATAACATCTGTTAGGGAAGGCAATACTTGATCTAAGCACTCAAGCAGCAGTGATGTTGGAATTGGATCAAGTTCACATAACTTTGGTGCATTTTTCAGCACGTTTGTACGTACTAAATCCATATAGACAGGTTCAAACGCTGATAATGGTTGCCTCTGAAATTATGTATCCCAACTGTATGGTGACGACGAGTCAATTGAAATTGTGTACTCAAGCTTATCTCTAATGGTTTTTACTCTGTCATGGATGAAATTTGCAAACAGATCCGGAAGGTCGACCAGAGAGAAGGTAGTTGCAAGTGGTGCACATTTGCTCCTTGACATTAGCGTGTTAGTAATCTTGAAGAGCTCTTTTCAGCTGGAACTTTCCATGATCTTACTACTGTAGTGGGCTGATTGTGCTGTATGGACTATGCTTGTGACATTCTTCTGAGCGGATTCATAGATTTGCTTATGAATAATGAATCTGGTGGAAAGCCAAAGCCTCCCATCTTTACGGTGGTCTCTTTTAGCAGTGCGAAGCTGGTCCCTAACACTGCTATACCTTGTAGAACACTTTTGAATTGATACTCCGCACTTGGTGGCTGAGGCATGTTTGTCGAGCAATGAAAGCAGGCAATTATCGAGTTGTTCTGCTGTAGTAGGTAGGCAAGTTGTTAGGTTTGCTTGGATGAACTGCCTTAGTTGGGTTATATCTATCACACTGATGTTTCTCTTTGTAGCAAATAAAGGTGAAGGGTTAGGGACTGATACGTCAAGATGGCATATAATACAGAGGTGATCTGATGCAGGTTCGTTGGATACCAGGGAGGAACATAGAATATTATCATCAGGTCTATGAAAAATCCAATCTAAAATGTGACCATGGTTATAGGTGGGATGGTTAACTGACTGTTTGAGGTTGAAAACATTAATGGAATCTAAGAGTTTTGATATGTTTGGGTGTCCTGGACAGTCGAAGTGAAATCTCCAAAAATAATCAGGTTGACACCTGTCGAATTTCCATATTGCAGAAAAAATGGACCGACCTTTGTTCCAGTGTAAGTGTGGTTTGGACTAGTTCAAACGAAGTGTGGTAGAAATTGAAAGTTGTGGTGTGGTTAAGACGTTCGATCATGGAGTTCTTTGTGATGACATCAGTTTCACCTACGCGAGAGTGGCGGGGGACGACTTGATGGAGTAACCAGTTGGTGTTAGATCCGCGCACTTGGGCTAACCGTCTAATCTTTTTAGCCATGTTTCTGTCAGGAAAAAGACGTCGATATTCTGATTGTTGATAATATTAACTGTTTCTGTGCGCTTTTATGGTGGACCTATTGATTGGGCATTGAATAATGCAATACGCAGAGGTATGCCCTGGTTGGCATCCGTTAGTCTCGAGAGACGATGGAACTGCGCCCATGAGAGATGTCCCGGTTGGTGGTTGTGCAGCGTCTGTTGTGGATAAGTAGTCCAAGGCGGGAGTGGCAGTCCCTGCTGCACTTGCTGCTCTTGAAGGTTGTGTCCTGTGTTGGTTGGAGCTGCATCTTCTTAATCTGCGATCGTCTTTCATCAGCTGGCAAGCGTTGCTTGTCCTCTTCGGCTTTCAGATCAGTAAACAGAGCATGTCGTAAGCTTGATCTGTCTAGAGTGAGCTCTTCCCAGGTGTTGACATCGATATCAAGGGCTTTCATGTCATGCTTACAGACATCCTTGAAACGGAGATGTGGCCGTCCGATCGACCTTTTGCCAGAGGCGAGTTCCAAATAAAGAATGTCTTTGGGGATCCATCCGTCAACCATCCAACGTACATGGCCCAGCCATCTGATGCGGCGTTGGCGGAGGAGTGTGATCATGCTGGGAATCTTGGCACGCTCGAGCACCTCGTTGTTTGTTACTCGATCGCTCCAGGTGATCCCGAGTATGCGTCGGAGGCAACGCATGTGAACGTCTGTTCTCTTGTGAGGCGTACAGAGTCCAGGTTTCACTGGCGTACATGAGAGTGCTTAGCACGCATGCACGGTACACGGTGATCTTAGTGTTCATGGTCAGCATGCTGTTGTTCCACACTCTCTGCGACAACCTGGAGAGAGTTGTTGATGCGTTTCCGATCCGCTTGTTGAGCTCATCATCGAGCGAGAGGTTGTTGGTGATGGTAGAGCCGAGGTACGTGAACTGACTCACCACCTCAAGTTCGTAGTTGTTGATGATGATGCTTGGGGGGTCTCTGTCCTGAACCATCACGTTTGTTTTCTTTAGGCTTATGGTTAACCCAAACTCATCACATGTTTTAGCAAAGCGGGCCATTAGGCGCTGAAGCTCAGCTTCTGTGTGGGTGGCTTGAGCAGCATCGTCTGCGAAGAGCATGTCCCTGATGGTTACTTCACTCACTTTGCTCTTTGCCTTCAGTCGTGCCAGGTTGAACAGTCTGCCGTCTGATCGTGTGTGCAGGTAAATCCCTTCTATGGACGTCCCAAAGGCGTGCTTGAGTAGGACTGCGAAGAAGATGACGAAGAGCGTGGGGGCAAGGACACAGCCCTGTTTAACTCCACTGCGGATGTCAAAGGGGTCGGATGTTGAGCCATCGTACTGCACTGTGACTTTCATGTCATCGTGGAAGGACTGGATCATGCTTAGCAGCTTTCGAGGGCAACCAATTTTCGCCAGGATTGTGAAGAGTCCGCCTCTGCTGACCAGATCGAATGCCTTGGTGAGGTCTATAAAGGCCAGGAAGAGGGGTCTGTGTCTGCATTTTTCCTTCAGTTGCCTGACAGAGAAGATCATGTCGATTGTGGACCTCTCTGCGCGGAACCCGCACTGCGACTCTGGGTAAACTCTGTCAGCAAGCGTCTGCAGTCTGTTCAGGATGACGCGTGCGAAAACTTTACCCACGATGCTGAGACGTGATATGCCCCTGTAGTTGTTGCAGTCGCTTCTGTCGCCCTTGTTCTTGTACAGGGTTATGATATTAGCATCTCTCGTGTCCTGATTCACTGCACCCTCGTCCCAGCACTGGCAGAGGAGGTCGTGCAGGTGTGTGAGCAGCACGCTACATCCAAACTTGATGAGTTCTGCTTTGATGCCATCCTTCCCTGGGGCTTTACCTAGGGACAGTTTCTCTAAGGCCTTCTTTAGTTCCTCTACAGTAGGTTTCTCGTCCAGTTCGGGTGTGAGAGGGAGGTTTTCAATGGCGTTGTGGGCATCATTGGTCACGCGGTTCTCTTTTGGAGCTCAGAGTAGTATTCCACCCAACGCTTCATCTGCTTGCCCTTGTTGTGGATGGTATCTCCTGTGGCAGACATCAGCGATTCTGTCAGTTTCTTCGTGGGACCCATTGCTTTCTTTATGCCATCGTACATGCCTCTGATGTTTCCAATATCTGCTGCTGACTGGATACTCTGACAGAGCTGAAGCCAGTATTCATTGACACTCTGCCGTGCTAATCTCTGCACTTTGCTTCTGGTAGACCTGTATGCCTGTAGTGTCTTCTGATAGGGGGATCGCTTGTATTGCAGGTGAGCACTGCGACGCTCTTCTATGTCTGGCATGAGTGTGGCAGAGTTAGCCTCAAACCAGTCATTGTTCTTTGATTGCTTCTTACCAACGATCCGTGTGGCTGTGCTGTATACAGTCTCTCTGATGTGATCCCATCTTTCTTTGGCACTGCCATTGGGGGGTTCTGAGTCAAACGTCTTGGAAAGAGCATAGGTGAATTCCTCAGCCTTGTCTGGATATGATGTCTTGCTCACATCAATGCGTGGTTGACCCTCTTGCCTAGAGCGGTGGATCTTCTTTGGCTAAAGCTTCATTTTGCAGCACACCAGCGAGTGGTCGGTGTCGCAGTCAGCCCTGTGGAAGGTACGGGTAAGAAGCAAATCCTTCATGGCTGACCGTCTTGTAATGATGAAGTGCAGCTGGTGCCAGTGTTTAGACCGGGGATGCCTCCAAGACACTTTGTGCTGTGGCTTTGTCTGAAAGTATGAATTGGTAATGCTGAGTTCGTGGTACGAGCACATCTATAGAAGGCGCTGCCCATTCTCATTCATCTTCCCAACGCCAAACTTGCCAAGACAGGTGGGCCAAGAGTCATGATCGGCACCCACCCTAGCATTGAAGTCGCCCAGCAAAATCAAGTTCTCTTCCTTGGGAATTTTGTCGATGAGCGAGTTTAACTCATCATAAAACTCATCCTTGGCGTCTCTGGAGGATCTTACTGTGGGAGCGTAAACACTGATCAGGTGGTGTGGAGACGGAGGGATAGCAGTCTTCCATTTCCTTGTTGGCAGGGTTCTATCATTCCCAGCAGAGTGTTCCTGACGGCGAATCCAACACCAAACTCTCTGGCTTCATCTGCACTCTTTCCTTGCCAGAAGAATGTGTAGTTCTTTTCTCCGAGGGACCCAGAATCAGGTAGTCGTATCTCCTGTAGTGAGGCGATGTCGACCTGGAGCCTTGCAAGTTCAGGCGAACTGTGGCGGGACGGCACCTTATTGGCTGGGGGCTGCCCAGTTTGAGGCAGGCGGTAGCTGTCCATTGAAACATGTTGGCCTCTCCCACCGTCAGAAGCAACCCCTGGCGTCTGGCTCTACGCCAATCGAGCGGTGACTTATAACCGGTAAACTGCTGCTTCCCGTGTTGTGTCGACGCTATCGAGCGAAGCTGGAGTGTCCTCTCCAGGGCGCAAGCCTGGGCAGGGTGATATGGAGAATCAACTGTTGCCCATGCAGCTGATCTCCCCTCTCCAAGCAGCTGATGGATCCAAGGGAAAGGACAAGCCGATACGTCACGGCACCAGCTGCGTCGCAGGAGTTGCCGAGATGACACTGAAATCAATGCCAAGTCGCCTTAGGGACTCCGACTCCAGATTTTCTGTTGGGGTTTACTCCCTTAGCCTTTCCCCTGAGAGGGTTTAGTCGCAAGGCAGCGAAGGTTTGCAATCGGAGTTTGCCTTCTCCTAGATGAGCGACCACCCAAGGTTAACGAGCCCCATCTGCCCGAAGCATCTGGTTTTGAAGCGCCAGAAGCTCGCCTGTCATCCCTTCTCCAGTCAGTTTAAACAGGTTCCGCCACTCGTGAAGGCCTGGAGCTGGATTTAGTTGTCAGAGGCTCTATCAGACGCAAGCCATCTCCTGGATAGTGGACACAAAGGATGACGATTTAATAGGAATTTGAATTATGTTACCTTGTTAAATTGCTGAGACGGAAAGGGCATAAGGGAGATAACTGGAATTTGTCGTCCTGTTCTACGCCGGCCAGCTTTGAAACAACGTTTCTTTTTCGCTTCTGTTTACATTTAAGTAGTGGTGAATGTAGTCCCAGTTAGTTTAGTCTAGAGCACAATATAGTGTGTAGAGCCAAGGAGTGGTCATTTAAAGCAATTAATGAGGGTCCATCATGGCATAGACCGGTTACCTGACGCGTATTACGTGATAGCGGTTTGTTCAACAACAAAGGAAGTTGTAGCAGTGGAGCAAGACAGCTGAGAAAAAGTCTAATTGTTCTCGTTTCCGAAACAAGAAGATAAAGACACATACGAACTGAACGAACAATGCATGATGAACACAATAACGTAGACGAAGACAGGCAACAAACACATCATGAAAAACGGCACAAAAAAAAACAGAACAGCTGCTTCAAGCCGATTAAGCGATAGCGCCCATCTTGCACACTCCTTGACATCAGTGACGGGCCATCTGATCTTGTATAATCATCAGAGTATCTTGCTAAACCTATTATTGTTGTAGCAACATCGACGTCGTTTTGAAAATGTTCAACATTATTTCCATCAATTATGTATGTAGCACTGTCAAACAAGGCCATGATGCCGTTCTTAACGAAACTAATTATATCATTGGCATTATATTATGTATTATCAACTTTCAAAGGTTTCCCTTCTACTTCATTAAACGCTTCAGCAGGTAAGAAATATCTGCTTGTATCTTAAACTTGTAATTCGATTCGACCACGTTGATTCGGTACAAGTTCGTCATAAGAATAACACGTATAGATTCATCCTTAAGAACCGGCGCATCCATGTCAAACTCGGGATCGGATATACGCTTGAACATTTTATACTAATTATCTTCGCCTAACACTAAAACCACTTCCTGCTATCAAACTTGAAGCTATATGTTTTTCTGCTTCATTGGCCAACTCTGATAGTTTTTTATTTGCAGCTTGATGTATTTCTTTACTGACGTTTGCAGGCATAACTTCAGTGCTGGGTAATTTCACTGGTTGAGGTTTTCTTGGTTCTAATCGAAATAATCTATCCTCGAGTACAGAAAATTCTTTGCCGGCAACGTCACCAACAATACCAATGCCTTTATCGCGAATAACGTCAATAGCTTTCATCCCTAATTGTTTTGCAATCGGTATTGCTTCTGGAGCTATTCTCTTAAAACTACCTTGAAAAACATCACCAATTCCATCTCCGTAAATTCCTTCACACCTTGGTAATCGTGAATTTACTACCCTGACCATTACAGGTCCACGTTGTGCATTGTGCATAATCATCTTCTTTGTTATTCATTTATTTAATCACTGTGATAATCGTCAACAATTTCATTAATTAGAGAATGATAAACATTGATGTCCATGATGCCGCCTGTAAATAATCTTCGACAAATATCAGATATTTCATTAATAATTTCTGGAGAGTTGTTTCCAGCACGTTTTCCTTCGATCAGAATTTCTAACCTATCTACGTCAGAAAGAACACTGTCAGAACAAGCAATAACATCACTTCCTTGATTAGTATAACCACTTCCAGTAGCGCCTGGGGGCATGTGATCGCAAGAATCTTTAAACCATTCTTCTGAAAGACGATAAAGTTTTGATCGTTCTTCTGATCTTTCTGCTTTTTCTTCTAATCTTTTATCTTCCTCTTCGTATTTAAAAAAAAAAAACAAAAAAAAAAACAAACATTTTATATCATGTTTACAAATAAAAAATTATATCATAATCACTGGAAATTGTATTACTTTTACAGAATATAAATCCTTAACCAAATCATATTTATTTTCTGCATGATCATGAAGATGTTTACGTTTTATATATCTCGCTCTTAATGTAGCAATCTTTGTTAATTCTTTTGGATTTGATTTAACAATTGTTTCATACTTCCAGGCGTAAATCTATCTTTAATTTTAATTATTTCTGGATCTTCTTCTTGCTAAACAAAGACTGTGGTTGTCGTTCTATGTGTTGCTGTGGTGAAGGAAATTGATACAAAGGTTCTTGCTGCGGATGTTGTTCTTTTTCTCTTACTTTTTTCTTTAAATTTTTGAAAACCAGGATCATCATTTTTGACAGAACCTTGTTTAGCATAGATAAGATATACATCTCTAATCCAATCATCTTTTGTCCGTAACATTAAAACCTTTTTCGTTAATTTATTTCTAAGACCAACTTTAGGTTTAGGTCTAGGTTGCTTTTTAAGTTGTTGTCCAATAGATAATATTTTTCCTATTTCATTTTTATATGCAACAAAATCAAAAGCATCTGCCCTAGCTTGCTTACTTTCAGTGTATAATCGAAATATCCAACTTTCCCAAATATCTTTTGAAACAGGTTTATCAGCATAATCAGGTTTAAAATGTTTCTGTATTATGAAAACTCGTAGTAGCAAATATAGCTAAATCTCGTGTTGTTTTCGCTTTTTTATTGCATTAACAGGTTCTTCATGAAATTTATCAAATAGCTCAATTTTGTCTTTTTTCGTTTTTGGTTTTGCTCCAACAGCATCTTCAAATTCTTCTTCTTCAGTAGCTTCTGTAACCCTCTCAGTGACTTTTCTTACTGGCTTAAATAATTGTTCTGTACCTTCTGCATATTCAACTTGAGATTCTTGACGTTCTTTCAGTTTTTGTTTAAAAGAATCACGAACAGGAAGAAAAGTTCTAAGCGCTTCTAATCATTCTCGAGCTAATCTAGCTGATAAGATTCCGTATCCGGTGCCATTATTGGTATAATGATGATTTAATTATAGCATCAGAGAGGATTCGACCTCATTAAAGCGTCCGGCGGGTAAATGAACGCACATACAAATTTAGAAAAACACTAAGGCCAAAAATAAAGTAACTAAATAAACTAACCCAATTAGAGAAACTTTCAGTAAGTTAGATGCTTCGGTTTGACGTTATTATGCTTATATTTTTCATTTTCGTAGGAAGATTTAGTTTTTCGAAAATGGCGTTCTAGCAAAAGGTCTGTTCACCCTCTCTGCTCCTGTCCTTAAAATTGGTTTGGTTTGCACATTACGGCACTGCAAAACAGAAAGGTTATTAAGTGTTGAGGCAGCCCAAAGATAAGCCACAGTAGCTGACTCAGGCTAATCATCTTTAGCGTCGCCTTCTCGATTTACAACTCCTCCCACGAGTGTTTTGTCTGTTTCAGGGTCGAAGGCCATTAGTGTCAGTAGAACAGGTGTTCTGATCATCGAGAGCAGATAGTGCTCTACTGAACAAGTGCTATGACCGATGTAGGGTATAATATTTTAGTGTCGATGATAAATCGTAATTCCATGAACAAGTGTTATGACAGTAATAAGCTACAAGTCTGGATACGGCTACATGTTCGTTCCACCTCCTCGACCATTCCTTATTCACATGTAGCATTGGACATCTACCCACTACTAGTGACTTACTGGAGTTATGCTACACCCTTTAATCACATGCAGATGCTCTGAACGTTACACAAGTCGTAACATGTTAAAAAGATTTATGTTTAAGATCGTTTTGAATATCCAACATCAACTACGTAGTTATCCTATAACTTTGTGTTGCCAACGTCTCCACTTATTTAAACTCCCTCACTACTTCCAACCATTACCGCAGCAATGAACCCATTAGGTTTCAGATATAGGGGTTCAATTTGAAACTAATGGAAACCAAATCTGTTAGATAAATGGGGATGTGTTACAAATTAATTGCAGACAAGAGTGCTCTGTATATGCACCGAAACGTGCTTATAAAAAGAGAAGAAACTTAACCGACGCAATGATTGTGCACACAAAGTATCAGTTGATCATGGATTAAAATAGTCATGCTGTATCTATACCAACGATCTAACTGAACTACAACAATCCAACGTTTTCTAGAGGAAACAAAATTGTTTTAACATTGAGAAAAAATAAGCATAAATGTATTCGCAATAATGTCAAGTATAGCGGAAAATGCTGCAATGTCATTTATGAATTATTCTGCCAAATAGCTGGGTATATTGGTCGTTCTTATTTGACCTTGAGGTATATCAATTCTATGCCACCTTTACTGATTTAATTTCTGCCAGCTCTCACTCTGCTTTAATATCTCATGAGACTGCTTTAAAACTAGCTTTCGAGAGCCGAAGAATTGCTAGAATCATACCCATTGAAATTACAATCGTGGCAATTGTCTCATCTTGCTTTCTGAACAGTTGTTTCAACCTTTCATTGTATGATAACTATAATAGAATTATTGAATGGATGTTTCCAATGTTGTATAGAAAGATGCTTATTCAAGAAGGCAACTTGGTAATCATCATGGAAAATATTCAGAATAATTTAATGGTCAAATGATAGATTACACCAGGAGCAGGTCAAAATCTGTGGCATGACAGCATGAATAATGTCCGCGCAGTTGAAACAACATGTATTACGGATTAGATTATGGTATTGTTGTCTTAGATGTCTTATTGGGGTATACAGAGAAGACAGCTTCTTTGTCAAGCCTGTAAATACATGCTGAATCATCTTACGACCTACCTGTTAATCTAGCTACGGTAGCAAATAACAGAGAGTCTAATATATGATGTTAGCAAAGCGAACTGTATCTTACTCAAAGCGAACAGTATCTTACTCATAGCGAACAGTATCTTACTCAAAGCGAACAGTAGCTTACTCAACTCGAACAGTATCTTACTCAAAGCGAAAAGCATCTTAATCAAAGCGAACTGTATTTTAATCAAAGCGAACTGTATCTTACTCAAAGTCACACTTCACAGCAATTATTGCCAAATGAGACAACATGATGTTGCATCTTAAGCAAAAACACATTTCAGAGTAATAAATGCCAAGTTATACACTAACATGAGTAACACTAATTAAAAGGAGTATCATGACTGTTCCCGGTGGTATATTCTCGCCAATTCTAGCTTGGGTGTAGCTGAAATTGATCATCCTTCATCACTGAGAGGGTTTTGAGCACCTGAATTTGGTTTGGACCTAAAGTGTCCAGGGAAAGGTTGATCTACAGCAAATTTTAATACAAATAATGAGATAGTAAATTTTGCACTAGTAAATTGTTGCAAGCCATTAGGCAGTTGTAGCAAGCCATTAATAAGATGCAAGCATTCCGCATACGGTAAGTAGCGTAATCAGTGATAATAAAGTCAGAAGAAGGCTTAAACAATGTAATCGAACCAAATATAAGCAATGCAGTATCACAATATAAGAATTAAAGCGACTTGCAATAGCAAAGAAGAAATTAAAGGAATATTAAACATTGGAGAAGTATAAAGCAAGCAGGAAATCTAAAACGTTTGTAACAAAGATTAAAGTTTGAAGAGAATCGTTATATGGAAACTATATTCTAACTGGCAGACTCCCTTAAGGGGCGTTTCACAAGTTACCTAACAACAACAATGACAGCATGTTCATTTCGATACAAATATGGTAAAAAGGTTCTTGGTCATTGTTATAGATACAATAAACCGTAAACAAATTCTATTACGTTTTCTTGCGTTTATTTTGTAACTTCAAAATACACACCATCCAAGCATAAAATAGCATTACAGAGAGTAATATAAAAAGCATTGATACCGTTTGCTTCAAACACATTATAAACGTTCACGTCATTCCGGCCAATAATTGCACTGTATACGTAGACAGCTACTATTTTAAATTATTAGGTTTGAAACCCAAAGTTCTATACCGACATATACGGAATCTATAAAGTTTCAGGGTTTAACAGCCTTAAAATTATTCTCACTTTTCTCCATCAGATCAATTAATATACAAATCACTCTAATATTTTTGCATGCTAGAGTCTCAACCTGTTTCTTGCCGACTCTCTATCATACCATGTTAACAGTCAGTACAAGCAATTACTAAGAGGTGCCATGAAAATCATTTTAAATAGTCTTGACACTGTGAAGGAAAAAGAGAAAATATCCAGTAGATGTTCTTAATACTGCAAGGAGAACATCAAGCTTTCTGTGATAAGATTAAACAATAAGATTTACTTCGAGGGTTATTTGCTCATTTAGCAGTTTAATGAGGCATGCGAGTATTTTTGAGCTGTAACCGAGTTTTCAGAAAATATTACGATAATGATCTCTGTGTGTTTGTGTTACCATAGAAACCAAGAAATACAGGTGGTTTCAAAAACAATTTGGACTTAAAACCTCAACGATTATGTACATTCATATACACGAAGGAAATGAGGAGGAGAAAAAGAAACTATACAAACTGCGAAACGTAATAGTTTGAAACTTCCTATCGTTTGTCTTCCATACAAGGAACAATACATTTGTCAGTGCCTGTAAGGCTCACAGTATAACATTAAGGTTCTGTATCCTTTTGGATTATGTCTCAAGCGCAAATGCCACAAACTATTAGCAAAAAAGATAGTGAATTTGCAGCTTTTGGATATTATCTATACTATCAGACAACAACACAAAGGAGACGACGACGATTAATTTATTAGACACCTTTGATTTCTAGAAAGAGGTATACACTCCTTCAAATACACTCGGGGTTTAGACAGTGACCATTTATATACTATTATACCATAGTTTCAGCACATTTATAATTTTTTGCCAAGAATATCTTTACGTATTGAACTTTAAAGCTCTATTTTCAGAGTACGTTTAAAGCCAACGTCTGCGCCAAAACATGAACACATAAAAAGTAAAGTGAAACTACTTTAAGTGCCCACATAAGACATGGAAAGGTAATGCTGAATATTATACGGATAGGAAATAACAAAAGAACGTCAGGAAGGTATATGGGATGATTTGAGAAGTACACATGATAATAGGCTGCATCAGTCGAATAATAAATTAACTACAGTTCGATAAAGATTACATAGGCATATAATCCAGATCAATGATCAAATGTCATTTATTAACCCTTAAGGATAGAAAAATATAACGAGAAAAAATACGAATTATATCCATTTTTAAATGATTTAAACGTGGTTCACAACTCCATTGCAATCCTTTATGCCTCGCCAATTCTCTCCCTTCCTCTATCCTTTTCTTCATCAATCCCTCCCTCGTTCTATTTCATGCATAAGGGACAAAATGCACAGAAATCTGTGAAATGTGACAAAACTAATGTGGGCCCGACGAAACCCTTGAAAATGAACTAAATATACTTCAAGAACCTGCGTCGTCGTAACTGTTAGGTGTGTGCATGTTCCATGGGATTTAAACACAGTATCCAAAATACTAATAATACAAAGCTGAAACAGGATATCGAGACTGTGCGGTGCATTTATTGGAGGCAAACACATACTGTAATATATCTGATCCATTGTGCGGACGGGTCCTTTTATAAAATTCATACTAAGGTTGTAAAAACATTTTTAATATTAAAATGTTCAAATGACGCACACACCAAATACCCGCTCTTTCTAACTTTTTGGCTGGTCAGGTAACAGATTAATAGAGCAACAAAGAAACATAATGGTCTATAAACGAATATACTTATGGCAAGTCTCCCCACCACCACCACAACAACATCGGCCTCTCTCTCTCTCTCTCTCTCTCTCTCTCTCTCTCTCTGGACCGAAATTCTTGACATTAGCGTAGCAGAGTTGATCCTGTCTCATGCGACGGTGTCTCTGAATTTATGAATTATTTATTGATTGGAAATATACAGCAAAACGGATTCACCAAAACGGAACAGAGAGAAATTGGCTTAAACAATTTTTATGATCGGTAGGAATGTTGATTACAGCATAGTAATGACTTAGATATTGCATATTTAAATGTTGGAATTGCTTCTTCTTGGTTTCGCTTCGTTTGTATTTCGCACTCGTTTTAGTGTTCAAAAAGCTAACCATGCTATCTTACTTTCTTTGCTTAAACCATCTTCCATGTTTAAATCATGAGCATTTTTTACATTTATTTAACCAATACGAATTGAATTAGAAGCAGAAAAACGAAAAGAACCAACATCTCAATATGCACACTGATTGTTATATATATATATATATATATATATATATATATATATATATATATATATATATACAACTTAAATTACAAATAACATGACATTTAAAGTGCTGATATAAAGAAAGTTTGACATACCTGAACTATTTCTATATCAAGTTTACAAATTGTTATCCGCCCATGGCGCAATCATATGCAAATATTAACATTCTTGCAATTGCGTGCTGTCAATTCTAGGCCTATATATCAAAATGACGAATTTCCACTCATGAATCATTAGTACCGTATGAAAATATCGATACAAAGTGCTAATAATCCCTATTTTCAACAAGAATTAAACATGTGACACAATTTCATTGCAATCCTTTCTTCTTCCATCTCGTACATCACAGACAAAATGCACAAAAATCTGGAGTGTGAGAGAAAACCAATTTGGGCTGGATGAAAACCTTGAAACTGAACTTACACCAAGTAACCTACAAGAATATGATTCGTTGTAAAGGTGTGTGTACGTTTCCCCAGTGATATAACTGGAATGTTTGTATAATCATTGATACAGTGATGCAATAGCCTGCCGACACTATACGGTACATTTTTTTGGTTACGAGGCACACCTATTGTAAGGCATTTAATAGCGTTTGTTGTTGTAATTGTTGTTGTTGGACCATCGCAGCAAGATACGTCGAAAATCCATGACCAGACGAGTGTAGAGGACTTTCGCTTGTGTCATACGATTATATATCTGGACCTATGAATGATCGTAAATGTTAAGTCAAACTGACCAAAGGAAAAGAGAAGAGGTGAGAGAAAAAGAGAGAGACTCTTTTGGTCGGTAGTAATATTAATTAAAGCAGAATAATGACTTAGATTATACTAACTATGTTAATTACCTGCTGCTGGTTTGTCATTTCGCTTAGTTGGTATTCCACACTAGGTGGATGGATTACGTTTTAGAGATCAAGAATAACCAGGCGTTTCTAGTCCTCTACTTTCTTCATGTTTAAATATAAGTGTGTTTTATATCGATTTAATCAACGTGAATAAAAATAGAAACTCGTACAAGAAAACAATCAACTTATCAATATGTAAAAGTTATTGCGAACAGTCACAAACGGAACAAAACTTAATTTTGTAGAGGACACACTCGCCGGGGATGTGATTAGTTCATTCACTTGGTCAACTCTACAGTTTCATGTAGTCACTCTTAACTCCATTCATTGGTCAAATATATGTATTTGTATCTGATATAAATAAGATATATGTATAGTATGTACGCTGTATCAATGATATACCACTCGTTGTATAAATTTATCATTAAAAGGAAACTCGACAAGCCTCGTTTACTTTTAGTGAATAATTTATTGGTCTCGCGATATGTCATTGATACAGCATCTCATTACAGGGATATACGCAAAGATCCTGTGCAACTTTCATGCAATATAGAGCACATGGTGATATAACCTAACTCAAGATCTATGCAAAAATGGTAGCAGCTGCTTGATCAAAAATCCATAGGCTTGAAAAAAGACTTGAAAAAAGAAAGAAATACGTGGAATTGAGATTGCTAAATGAGAACCTACTGGATGCCTTTACAAAGACGACTACCACTAAAATAACTACTAGTGCAACCAACGCATTCTAGATTATATATGCTGGAGGTGAGAAACTGAATTTAGTTAAAAGACGTATACATTAAATCGACTGAGGAAAGAACTTTAATGACAAAATATTAACAAAAAGTTCCATGTTCAAAACAAGTTACCATTAGCTGAAACAATAAAACAATTTCATTAAAGAAAATCGAGTACAAATATTTCGGCATTTGTTTCAATTAAAGCCGTTAGCGAATGAAAACAAATGGAGGCGATGGTGTTTAGAAAGGTAGTACAACAGCATTCGTTGAAAGAAAGAATGAAACATATAACCATATATTTGATTAAAAAAGTAGCAGTAGGATTATCATCGTGTTTTCCTGACATCATTAACAATGTAATAAGATGGATTTTGTTGTTTCGCTATTAGCTGATATTAAAGTTTCAAGTTTCTATATGACATGAAAGAATAATCCGGATGAGGACCCAAAGTGCATTTCTAGAAAATTCAATTCTGACAATGGTTTCTGACAATGGTTTTAGGGAATTTCACTTCTAGTATACATTGACTTTGTACATCAGTGTACACTAGATAAATCTTAGATATCAAAGTTCAAGTTAAATGTTTATTAACACATTTTAGGTTATTTAGAGCCGCCAGAGTGAGAGCGGGACGATTCATAAGAATCCGGACGAAGTTATAGGAAAGTGTGTTGCCCAAGAATACACCTAGGAATCTCGATGGCACTGGTGAGGCTGGAACTCGTTTCGTCCGGTTACATGTCCACCTCGCTCTCCACTTGGCCATGACAATCCCTTAAATATTCAAACAATAATTAGTTACCATACGCTTTAAACATCTTGTAAATATCATTACATTATTGAGGTAAACTGAATATGATAGGAATCCAATTTATTCGCATGAGGCCTAAATGGTTGCATACGGTGTATATAAATCAAGTTATTTATAATTCATAACTAATACAAAAAATCTGTTTACATGTGATCACGATGACAAGTATCAATATTATATATAACCACCAATGATTCATGGAAGCTAAATAGTCTATATGTTTAATAGATACTGCATACACTAATTAAGCAAACAACATAAACTGGGCTTTTTACAATTTATATTTAACTTATTCATCATATATTCATTATAAGAATTAAGATATATTGAATGAAATGTACAACGTGCGAGGGTAAAGAAAACCTGAAGCAAAACCGACACAGATCGGAAAATGGGTGTTGCCTCTGTTATGCTAATAAAGATTTTTCTGTATTTTGACCAAGTGACCAAGTTTTGGACCCATGTAACCCCTTTTCAACAGGAAGCGGAGACTCCTTCATATAAACATGTTGAACATGTTTAGATACATGAGGCCTCTATCGTTAGTTTCAATTTTCTGTGTAAACACATACAGAAAATAAGCAACACACCTGATGGCCATGTTTTTCAACAAATCAAGTCGGTTTGAACAGACCTTATTGATGGCGACTGGACCATCATTTCTGCGAAATTATTTCGAATTCTGAAAATCAGTTTCATATATTTTTTAATGCAATGTTTTTTTCCATTGTCTATGACAACCAGAATTCATAATTTGTAAACATCTAAAGTAGGACAAAGCTTTCAGCGATTTCCTAAGATATTTCAGAGGAGGTGTCTTTTGAAGCAATACATTGACCAAGACGGGCAACCAGTGATCAAAACAGTTCACCATTGAGCGGTTAGTGATCAAGTCAACTAATAACACCAGCAGTATAAAATATTGTGTTAATGCACAGTTAAAGTATAAAATAAAATCCATTATGAATAAAATCATATGTGATTTGAAAGAGGTATAATGTAAATATCTAGGGTTAGCTTTTTTGTTCGTAAACTGAAAATGTGTAAAAACAGAATAAATGCCAAGCGTTTTCCACTGTAATAGATGCCCTATATGTTCCAGGCTGCGTATTTGTCTTTGTACGATACATAAGTTCATTGTTCCTATGTAAAATGCCCCACATTTCCTTCTGAAGTTAATTTTTCATCTTTATATTGCAAAGTCACAGGATGGTTTCTATTCTGGGCGAAAGCAGAGACGTTGTAATATTCGCTATGACTCATTACTAAGATAACAATATAGAACCCCTTACACAGCGGATATTGAAAGCAAATACGCCTGGGGTTTCATTAAAATAGTCCTAGATAAAGAGAATTAAATCAATCCTTTGGCCAAGACATTACGCCCGTAAAAGTCTCCCGCTCTTCAACATCAAATAAGGTATTCTATATAAAAAATAGACCGACATTGTTTGAACTTTAGCGAAACCTATGTCTCCTACAGAAGCGTCGGTTATAAAGTGTACATAATGCGATACATTTAGTACTAAATGCACACGAGAAACATAAAATGATCATGCTGAAAAAACGAACAAAACGCATAATGAGAGAATATAGAGAGAATAAAATGTTCAAAATGACAACGTTCAAAAATTAGACGTGCTACATATACAATAGGTAAACTAATTCGTATATATATAAAATGTACATGGAAAGAAATACCAAGAGTTTAGAAAATGTAGTCAATGACATAGTAAGTGTAAGAAATATATGAGGAAAATCAAGTACATATAATACAATGTACATACTCCAAAACAAAAGGCAAATATAAAATAAGACTTATGAAAGAGGTCAAGTATGCATAAAATATACATAAGAATTTTCAAGTATATAATGTACAAAATGAGAAAAGCCAAGTATAATATATACATAATGAGAAACATCAAGATAATATGTACATAATAAGGAACGCCAAGTAAGTATAAAATGTACATGAGAAACGTCAAGTAAGTAAATAATGCGCATAGTATGAAATAGTAACTAATTGAAAAATGTAAGCAAATGAGTAAGATTAATTTTAAAATTTACATACTGAGAATGTTTAATCAAAATTTGCAAATAAAATGCATCTTATATAGTATGCATATAACTTATCTAACGATACTTTTACTTCATCTGTCGTTTCTGAAAATAGCACCGTATCGTTAGCAAAAATGAAAGATAAAAGTTCTTCAATAATAAACGCATGCGAATGTATTGATATATCTAGATCTTAGATTTTTAACTACTTTAATTAGTCAAAGCACTTTCATATAATTTCATTTTTTCACTGTATTCAGCATTAAAGCAAGGATTATTATACGCTCCGTTAACTTTACATTGTCAGAATCGTTCAGTATTTTAAGATATTGCACACCTTCATATTGCATTCACGCACAGGACACGTGTGCCCAGTAATGTACTAGGAACTATTTTGTAAACAAATCATGTACACTCGCACTCGTGCAGCAGACGCTTTACGTTTTGGCTGATTAAATTTGTTTCTGAATGAACTAAAGCAGATGTTTCTTGGACTGCCACATACCAGCTGCTTTGCTACATTCCGCGTTAACTTTTTTGATACAATGTTTCGGATTTTGGCAATAGACGCCAGATTTCATATAATTACTTGGTACCTACAAATAACATGCAAGTTACATGGCATAAACTGTCTCCTTCAGCTGGAAACAATAATGGCAAAAAAATATGCTTACAGTTTTACATCCTGAACTTCCTTAAAATGTACTTTCTTAGTTCTGTAAATCCGAATTACATGAGCGATGTCATGAGTTCTTAAGCTTGATTACGCATTTCGAAATCGTATTGTAATTTCGAGTATATTCCAAGTGCAGTCACATCCTCCTTACTGTACTCAAAATGAAATAAACATTAAATTCAATAGAACTTTTTTGACAATTGCAATTCAAAGACTTCATATCTCTCCCACATTATGATTTCAAATAGTCAATGACAGAACAAACATACTTGCAGATGTAAACACGCTTCTCCCGCGCCGCTTCAATCCCATGTATTTCATGTACAATTTGCACAGATGAATCCAGTCCATAATCACGAAATTTCATAGAATCGACAAAAATACAAAAACATATTCATTGCAGATAAAATGGAAAACTTGTTGCAAATTCATTCACAATATGACTCCAAATTTTAATTTTAAGTTGACAAAAACGCCGTTTTCTTTCGAAACTTACGTCTGGCGCGTTTAAATTTATCTGGGCGGAGTTATGTGTGTATTAATATTGTTGTTGTTGTTGTGCAATGATGAATATGCGCTTGTGTATTTAGTTTAGAATATGGCATACATTCATTTACTTTGTACATTGTAGCGTATTTTGTTTATATAATTAAGCCTTAGGTAAAATAAGAAAATGAGCATATTTTCCCATACAAATGCAGTAACCTATAAATATTATCTTTCATATTAACACTGAATTTTGCATCCTGGAAATACACCATTTTTTAATATATTAATTTTGTCTTTTTGTAAGGAACAGCGTCAACTCTTCGACTATTTCATCGATCATTGGTTGCTCCACGAGTCCAGAAGTACAAACGTTACAGTGTTGCTGCAATTTTGTTTATGGTGTAGCATAGTATTAGTAATATTATTCTGAAGACTAATTGTAGATTTTAACGAGAAAGACAATGAATTATGGTTACAAAATTAGATAAAAAAAAAAAGAAATCAGACGTTTTAGATGGAGGGAACATAATTCTCAAGTAGTCAAGATATAATCAACAATACTTTTTCCATTTGTTGTTGACCCCTGTCTACATCGTCAAATAATCGGATATTTAGTATCATTACACACGTGCTGTTACTTACCTCGAGAATTTCACTTCCAGAACTGCTACTGTTTTGGTCATAATTAACACGTGGAATTGGAATCCCAGTAGTCTTTAGTTGGTCGTGCATTACAACGCTAGAGTAACGTTTGGTGCATTCCGTGTACCATCCAGTGCCGGATTATCCTACTACAAGCCCCACACTTTCAAGGGCCCCACGCTAAATTCTTTCAAGCTATCAATTAGCTACATGTAAATAATAATATTACTGAAATGTCAGACATATTTGACATATTATCTGGTGAATAGCAACAACAAAAAATTACTTTACTATGCAAGTTAAAAATTATCTGTTTTATATTAATGTGTTTTTTCTTTTACATTTAGGGTCCATTTATAGCATATACTACGTGCCCCTCACAACCGTAACCCGACAATGGTTCTGACCAGTCCTATTGTTACCATCACACGCTAATAAAATGCTTCCCATTTGCATCTTGGCTTCCACCTTTAGTTTACCAGATTAATGGCAAATAAACAGAGTATGCATCAATGATTTTAAGGTGGAATATAAACATCAACATCAAAACCAAAGTAACCTTTTCCTAACCTTTTAGCAAACAATCCAATCAAAGTTGTTTGACACTTTTTATATCTTTATCAGACTTTGCCTTGCTTATCATAAAAGAAAAAGAAAAACCTCTGCAAAAAACATTTTACTTTTTCTCGACTAATGTTATGGACAAAAACATGTAAACCTGATAAACACAAAACTCTATTTGAGAAGCCTATGTACTCCATGTTTCTATGACGCATATTAAGAAGACTTTCGAAAGAATGACATTAAGCTAGCTTTTCTCTCTTCCCCCAAGCCCTTCTTCATTCTATGTCAATGTATTAAAATAGCTCGCCCTTTTCTGCGCTCATGTCTTGAATGACCAGTTTGTTCTGGTCACTATCTTCAGTGTAAACATGGTACTGGTTGCGTTCGTTTCGCCTTCTGTTTTGACTGGGCTGTGCCTATATCCTATTAAATGTATTAGTTTTCTGATGGATCACATGTGGTAAACATGAAGAGTTCAAACAACGGACGTGAAGGGTATTTGAGAAAAAATGAGACAAAATGTCAGCCTTCGAACGCTTTAATAAAGTCTTTTGCTCTTACTATGAAATAATAGACTAATCATATTCATGAAATGAAAAGAAAAAGGTTTGTATAAATGAAGACAATGACAATAATGGCTATTTAAATATACTTTTATCATTTGAAATCAGTTATGCTAATAAAAAAACTTCGCATGTATTATTTTCATGATTTTTGTCGGCAAATCTATCACAGGTGAATTGGTGAGCCATGTTTAAGTTGAAAAGCAGGTGGATTGGGGATTTATTTTCTAGCAGTGTAGCATTGGGCATGCTCTGATGATATACAGAACAAACAGGTGCAAACACAACCGGTTGTTTTCATTGACCTCAGTCTGTACCTATGTGTCTTTTGTGTTAGTTTAACTTCTAGCATGGTTCGTAGCTATTGTCAGACCAGTGGATGACCTGATCAGCTGATATAAGGAAAGGAATACAACAAGGCTCTTTACATTCGAAAATACCCTCGAGATTGTTTTGCATTATTTTGTTGTTGTTGTTGTTGTTGTAGGGTTTAACGCCATTTTTCAGCACACGATAGGCTATACATGGCGGGCAGTATTAATGGTGGAGGAAGAACCCGGGAAAACCCCGGAAAGAACCACCGACCCACGAGAAGCTACTGGCAAGCTTTCTCACATACCCACATTAGCCGAATCCGAGACGCGAACCCACGCAGACAGAGGTGAGATGGCAGTGATCCGTAACGGAGAGCGCGTTAGACCACTCGGCCACTCGGGGCCCCCCATTATTTTGTTGTTGCGGTTATAGAAAGCATTCTTGGAATAAACTCTAATAAGCTTAATTATTTGTTGTGATAGTAAACTTCCAATTATGTATGTTTATTCAACAATGCAATATCTTCAGAAAAATAATATATACATATTTGTTGCATTTTTGCCTATTTTCTTGGTTCTTATTAACTTATATAATTAACGTGGAATTTCGACAACAAAATAATGAATGAAACATTTTTGCAAGATTGTTATCAGTCACAGCATGGTTGTACCGATAGCATCGTGAATAAAAAGAAGTGAAAACCAAATGGAGTCAGTGGTTGTACAATGATTATTTTCCACGTATCGAATAACTAAATTCCTCTCTTTCCGTAGTCGTATATTGACTTCACTTGAGAGTGCTCTTTGGGAAATTCGCTTAGCTCAAGCTTACTTGGCCCAATATAACCATTTATGGGTTAACTGTTTACTAATTATGAATGCAAGATTTCAAACTGCTGAAATAACGCAAATGGTCTACTATAAATGACTGTTCATGTCAAAAGTGGCTAAATGAAACGCCTGTTATGAATTTCAATGGAATGTAACTGTTATAAATATTTAAATTTTGAGATCAATATTTATCACTATGCAAACAAATGTTACACCTGAGGTTAACATCTGCTACATTAGTGTATTTGTTGTGCCACATCGTGTGTGTGTGTGTGCCACATCGTGTGTGTGTGTGTGTGTGTGTGTGTGTGTGTGTGTGTTATTTGATTTAATCTGCTTTCAAATTAAAATCAATGGCGAATATATAGTTAACAACATCTCTGAAACATACAACAATTTATCATCCATTGAAACAGAATTGTTTGAGGCAGAGAGATCAGCAAATGACCGCTGCGGACTCCAGATCGAGAGGTCGTGGGTTCGATCCTCACTGTGGCAATGTTATTTGTCCTTGAGCAGGATTATTATTCCACATTGCTTAGTACTGGTTCTACCCAGGAAGTCTGCGAGAAGAGTGATTAATATAAGTTGTAAGACCTATATTCACAGCATCTTCGCAAGCCATGGTTGCGATATGTTAACCGTATCTACAAATTGGCAGATCGAGCAGATAGTTTACTGCTTTGTCTTGACGATATCTATTGGATTTCATGAATTGTCTCAATTAATATGTAATGCCAACTAAGCAATAGCGTGTGAAAGCGGTGTATTGTACAGCAGTCGAAAATGGTGGAGGCAATCGATTTCAAGAGCATACTTTGTAAGATTAACACCGAACGTATGACTAAATATCAATGAAAAGCCATTACAGGTGTATTTGAGTCAAAGGAATTTGTATAAACTGGGACTGGCAGTGTTTCGTAACTAGGGTTACGCACCAGGGTTAGCTACTTTAAAGTCAGAACAGTGTTCAAATTTGAACAACCTAACTTCGATTGGATGCGGTGGCACAGAAATATCGACTTGATCTGCCAAGGTGTAGATATAGTTGACATATCTGAACCTTGGATAGCGAAGATGCCAACTGAAAATAATAGGCCATATTCTTCTATTCCAGTCAGCTTCACATCTATATGTTTTCTCGATATGATTATTCCTTGGATGAGCAGGGATGCCTTTCGTCATACAGATCAAACTCTAAACAATTCCCACCTAGTCAATAGATAGGCACGCAAGGTAATCGGATCAGCATGCTGCTGGTTTCTATTTTGTAACGTACTATTTTGTAACGTTATCCAATGTGTCACTAGCTCTCTCATTTATTTTATTTCCAATCAAAATGTAATTCTTTATATAGTGCGTGATTGACTGTCGATTTTACTGCGCACCAGCACTGTAAGACCATAATAACACCCAATTAAAAGCAAAGAGACGAGACAGCGAGGGTAATAGATGAAGCTTCTCGATAAACGGGAATGTAAATGGTGTGTGTCAATGAACAATTATATAAAATTAATGAATGAGAGCACATATGTTACGTATAAATATTCAAAGTGATATCACACAAGTCATATATTAAAACACGTTTAATGTATCCAAATTTTCATTCATGTGTTGAACATTGTAGTTACGATCGCGTGTAGGTTGGATATCGAAACAATCCATCATGAAGTGCTTCACAGTGAATGGTTCTTTGCAAGAAATGCACTCAGCGACCCTAGCCAGATGTTGTAAGTCTTAACGTTATATCATACAGTGGTGTACTGTTTTACGTAAACCATGCCGATATTCTCCTCTGTCTCAACATTTCAATATCACGATGGCTGCTAACAAGGGACGCATGAAGTGTCCTTTTAGACAAATAAGTTTGGTACTATCGGGGTATATCTTCCCTTCACCCAATCCTTTTCTTTTAGACACATGCTCGTATGTCCTGTAAAAGAACAGGACATATGGTATCATGTCTTCTAAGGCGTTTTGTCCTTGATTAATATAATAAGACCATACATACCATACATACATACATACATACATACATACATGTGTGTGTGATTAAACTAAGATTTTAATTAAAACAGCTGATTTGTATGTGATCAAATGTAGATTTTGAAGAATATCAAATGTAAAATAAATAATTTATACATATTTTACAACATGTTGTCAAATGTAAAATCGGTGTCTTGAGAATGTTCTGATTTATAAATAGTGCTCGCTCTAAATTCCATGTTGTGGCGATTCTGCATTTTCAAGAACTCTCACATCTTTATAAAACACAAGAAATAATGCTATATTTGTTCGAGGTTAGTGCAGTTATCATTTAGATTCTATCATAGTTTTTCAATGAATAAATTATGCACTCTAGTATCATATCATCTCAACTGGAAAACAAATAAAACTGTTTCAGATTCTGGCATTATTACCTTACGGCAGAAATATGAACACCTCCGGTTTATACATTGGCGGATTTGTCATCACAGAACCAATCTAAGTGAATACATTTTAAAATGTGCATTTCAATATAAATGGATAAATACGGAAGAGTATCTCAGAATGACTGAATCAACGACTATATAAATGTGAAGTGGTCCGTACATAAAACAGACAGAATATACCCCAGGGCTTTGGAACATCTAATTATACTGCCTGTTGCCCCTTTACGAGCTGGTAAAAATTTAAGAATAGTTACATGTATTTTCAGGGCGTTCTGTCACACCTACAGGAGATGGTAATAATTCAGATTTACAAATAGTGTCGGGTGTTCTCATAACCTCTACTCGAAGTGGTATCAAATTCAAGTTTACGAATGGTCTCAGTGCATTCCTGTACGTTTAATGAAGATTGTAATACTTTAACATTTTGCAAGCGCCCTCGCACGCTCAAGCACTTTCCTTCACTTTTTCTTCTGATCTTTCTAATTTGTTCTTCAATTTTCGTTTTTATCATTCACCTTTGTTTTCTTAATATATCCATTGTCGTCATCGTTCTTAATACAGTTCGACATGGAACATTAGCAAATTATCTAACAACAGAATCTGATCAATATGTTATGTATATATAATGTTTTCTTGCCCAGGTAATTCTCAGATTGAAACGTTTCATTTGTATTTGTGTAACCGATTAATCTCATATTCTTAATAGGTCAGATAGAACATTCCAAGGACAACGGCATAAATCCCATCTACCAGACTAACTTGCTACATTGTCTGGAGGCATATGACAACTACTGCTAGTTCGAGAAAAGCTCAAGGTAGATCCCCAAAGTTCCCCACAGTAAGTTTTTTATTTTGACTTGACACAGTTTCATTTCTAATTCTTCTTTATGATAAAAACGTGACTGACATTTCACGGTTTAACTCTTTTCTCAGACCTTAATATAATGATAAATTTCTTTTGAATAAATGTCACGTCTCTGCGACATACACGTTTAGGACCACTAATTATTTTACATCCAGAGAACCAGTTTACACAGGGCTAATTATTTTGAGATGCAGCCATTGGTTTGTAAATCTGTTTAATGTTCTTCCATCACTCAGTTTACAAGCTTAAATATATCTACTATAGTCGACAGCATAGTCATTGTACATCATTTTCTACTGCCTGAGTATCATATGAACTGTTTTTGCGAACCTTTGTTATTATATGCCGACCGGGGGGTGGGGGCTTTACTTAACATCACGACGCACCCACCCACATGACAGAGTTTTGCTATTCCACGTGGATTTATGAATTGCGAAACATTTTTGCCTCTGAAGTATAATATATGTCTCCAAAAACAACATTCAGCCGATGGAGGTTCCACAGCCACGAGAAAAACCGACAAGCGTATAAAATGTGTAAAGATAAGCTTTTTCTGTAGATGGGAGATATTGTCCTTTCCAAAGACTCACCGATGGAGCCGAACTGGGCTGGCTTGCGTGGAATAAAACCGTATCTGTTGAAATAACAGCTGGGCACTTGATAATACAGCTATCGCTGCTCCCTCTCTGCAACGTGTGATTTGAACCGAAAATGTTGAACTGAGAGGATATTGGTTGAGACCCTATAGTTTAATATGTTTATGAGTAACAAAGAACTCAATTATCATTTAAGTGCTAATGACCTGTTTCATGTTTCTTAACCTCCACTATATATATATATATATATATATATATATATATATATATATATATATATATATATATATATATATATATATATATATATATATATATAATATAATATAATATAATATAATATAATATAATACTGTTATTCCCAGAGGTAAAAAACGGAAAGTAAAATGCAGAAACGTTTCGTCTTCCTCATCATTGTGTCCTTATCCTGCTTAATTCTGGCTCAAAACTTGGGTAAGTATTAAGTTATGTCCTTTCTTCCTTTTGTTCTGCCGGTCTGTCCTATTGTCAATAGATAAATCTCTATATCTACAAACCAAAGTAATATTTCCAAATCTACATAGTTCAAGGTTTAAGATGCCGTGATCATGTAGGAATTTGTGTATCGTTTTGAACTACATTTCCGCTCGCGATAAATACATGAGTAAAGGTAGTTAAACGTAATAATTCGTAGATACGATCTAGTATGTCATTCGCAGCAGATCAAGTCTAAACAATTAGCAATATCAATATTTAGCTGAGCCTTTGGCCTTGAATGGCAAAGCCAAAGCGTATAATTCGGTCTGTTCCAGAAAGGTCACTTGCACAGGAGTATTATTCAAATACAGTTAGTTTTAGAAAACGCAGCATAGTCGATACACCTTGTTTATAGTGTGTGCATGTGTGCAGTTTAATAATTTTGATATTATGACATGTTGACTATCACTTTATGTGATTCTGATTGGTCCAAATAAGCCTATGAAATTATGGTTTCATTGGCAGCATACAGAAGTAAATAAACACTTCTGTTCACAGAAGAATGCGGACATAAACCAGTCAAACAACTGACAGAACTATATCCAACCACAGCATATTTGCGCAGTAAATATGTGATGCAAATCCAACTCCAACAGAAATTTGTTTACGTCTTCTGTTCAGTCTACAGTTCCAAATCAAATACTGCAAATATATCATCCGGTCACGAATACATTACAGCAAATATAGGAATGAATATCTTGTAATCCTATTTCACATGAAAATTGCCACAATGTATTGTATAGTTGTGAAAGGGATATTTTATGGTAAACATGTACTATATGCCTACTTTGTACCGTATCAGACAGCGTGACATCACACGCATAGATCATTCTGTTTTGAAAAAATAATTTTGTCTTTATAAAATATTCTGTTTATTTGGATGGAAATTAGTTCTTTGCTTTAAAGTTTGCAAAAAAAAAGTACAATCACATTTTACTAGTTCGCTTTTGTATGGGACTAAATGAACAATAAATGAAAGATGCACAGTCTGTCATAATGAACGAATTCGTTCTTCTTTCTATCTTAAAAATTTCTACTGAAATTAAAACTATGTAATAAAAAGAAACTCAGTGGGTAATGATTCAAAAGCTGGAAATTATTCAACTCGTTTCATAAACTCAGTATTAAATCAGCCATTTGAGTATATCTTTTTAAAATCTATGTTACTTTGAAAATCTTAGTCGCAACATTGTTCATCACACTACGTCTTAGCGTTCCAATGGTGCCCACTTGAACAATTGATATGACATGGTGGGGGTGGGGCATTGTTTCGAAATGAAGAGCAATTAGTGCCCACTAGAACAAGTGATATGACCGCTCTGTGATATAGTGTCGCGGAGACGACCGGAAATACCGCTGCCTTGTACAAATGTTATGGCCATTGTGGGGAATAGTGTAACGAAGTCGATGGGAAATAGTACTCCCAGGAAAATTGTTATAAATGTTGTCTGCTATACTATCCCGGCGTCAAAGGAAAAAAGTCCTCACTTTATGGTGTGGTGACCATTGTGGAGTGTAGTATCCTGAAATCATGTGGAAATACTGTAAACTAGAGCAAATGTTATGACGGTTGTCAGGAAATAATTTCCTGGGGTCAATCGGATATACTTCCACCTAGAACTTTGTGAGATATCGTATCACGTATTTCATGGAAAACAGTGCACACTAGAACAGGTGTTACGACCGTTATTAGGCAGTGCCCATGTGTCCATAAAAATAGCACGCACCGGAACAAATGTTATGACCGTCTTGACGTGTAATATTCCCGTATCAAAGATAATAAATCCCTTTAGTGAGCAACTATAATTTAAAACATGACTTACTAAGCTGAATTACTGAACTATATACTGATAAGAACTCATAGGATGTCTTCTTTTAATGTCCAAAGAACAAATAAGACAGGCTTACTCGCCTCCCTTTGTCGTATACTCACTGACATACCATCAGCATAATTTTCTTATCAAAGTCCATATTGGCCAAATGTCTGATCTTTTGTTATACCTAGTTGAAGTATACCATTTTCTTTCTAAAACTAATTTGTTGTATACTAGACATTCTAGGTATTTTCCTCCTGAAGTTTCCTTTAAAAGTGTTGTGTAATCAGATTAAAGCAGATTTACGGTCATAATCATTTACAAAGATAACGCTTTCCCTCTTGTAAAAGAGCTCTTGGTTCTAACTTAGCAAATTCTCACAAACTCAAAACCAACCTTAAAACGCAATTTCTACAGTTGTGTGTTTTAGATTTTGGGATGCGTATCCAATGTTTATGTTATTGATTAGGGATTTTTATAAAATGCAATTTATATTTGTATTGCTAATAACTACATTTTCATTCTTAATACAATACGACCGATGATTTATATTCCCAGTAAATACTATATCTGACCTCTTGCTATTTGAACTCAGTACTTCGTCCTCTCCCCAGCGATGCAACAACACTCATCGCCGGAGTGACACCTCCACAAATGGAGGCTAGGTCGACACCTGTATTACTCTCTCTTTCGATTTGAAAGTCACCATCAATAAAGACAAAATCCAACCGTCAAAGAGAACCAACTGCATAACGACAATATACATATCAATTACATAAAAATGTAGTTAACTAAATAGAATGTGTAGTGTTTTTGGATCCTGAAGGTAGTGTTTTCCATATCAACAGCTGTGTTACGTGTTTCTTATGTTATCCAACTATATAAGGAACATTCAGGTACAACTGAAGTAATTGTTTT
This sequence comes from Sinohyriopsis cumingii, assembly GCA_028554795.2. Taxonomy (NCBI): domain Eukaryota; kingdom Metazoa; phylum Mollusca; class Bivalvia; order Unionida; family Unionidae; genus Sinohyriopsis; species Sinohyriopsis cumingii. The sequence continues at coordinate 113,300,611 of CM068828.1, forward strand.
GTTTCAGAACCAAGCGAAGACTGTAAGGATCCGCCCACCGAGCTCTTAGGCAGTCCAGTGCGTGATATATGGTTCTACAACCGAACTCGGCGAACGTGCCAACATGCTGTCGGAAACTTTTCCTTAAATGACTTCAATGTCTACTTGTCGGAGGCTGATTGCAATGAATACTGTGAAAATAGCTCTAAATAAATCCCTGAATAATATCTCTCTTACGTATTGTCAGCATGAATTGTCAAAGTATTTTGAAATAGGAATGATCAAATAATTTCTGTGTCCGACATTTTGCTCTTTCATTTGCTCAATCGCGAAAGGAAGGAGTAGTAAGAGTTAAACGGGAACACAACGGCTACATAGGTGGCAGACGAAAGAATTCCAATTAAAAGTAGTTTTAGATGTATGGCATTTTAAGTAACCATTTTCTTTCATATACTTTCCAACAGCAATGATTATATCTCTACATGTCTGACATCATCTCATCTATAATGAATGTTCCCTAATGCCACCTCTTAAACTAAAATGATTATTAAATTTATTGAGGTGATCAGGTTGTGGGGCTTTTAAAACATTTGACCATGTTGTCTTCCAGCCACTATTTGTGTGCGTACATGTGTTGTACTGATTAATCTTGTCATCCATAATGTCCCTGAACAATAAATTGACAACCTAACAATGTTAATGAGCCATAGCTGATGGCAAATATTTAATAAAACACGCAATTGATCAGACTTCGTTTTCTTAATACACCTTTCTGAATACGGATAGATATTTAAGTTCCACCTCCTTGATCAGTCCTTATTCTTACGCAGCTTTACATAGCAACCCACTACCACCTACAGACTAGTGTTATGCAACACCCTTTAATCACATGCACAATCTGTATATGTCACACAACTCGATCAGGACGTATAGGCCAAATATAAAGATTTATGTTTAAGCTTGTCATGAATATCCTCACATTACAAACCTAATTGTCCACGCTCGTATAACTTTGATTTGTCAACATCTGTAGTTATTTAAACTCACTCGCTACTTCCAGCCATTAAAGCATCGATGAGGCCATAACGTTTCTGGTATAGCGGTTCAATTTTAATCTGTTACATAGATTGGGATGGGCGACAACAAATGCAGATAATACCGCTTAGGATATGAACAGAAACATGTCTATAAAAAGGAAAGAAACTTAAAACTACGCACTGATCAGCTTTATTCATAAAGTTGATCAAAGTGACATCGTAACATATGCGCATGATTTAATGCCAAGAGGAAATAATCATTTATAATAATGACGATGGTTGATGGGGCTGTCTTGATTTACTTATTGCAATAATCATGCCTTATTTATACCAACTATCTAAATTGACTAAATGAAACCAAAGTATGCTAAAATAAATAAAACTTGATTTAATATAGAAAACAAATATATCGTTCGATGTTTCTCAACAATGCCAAATATAGCTGAACATATTCCAACGTCACTTCTGAATTATTCTAATAATTGGGAATATTGGTCGTTCCTATTTGACCTTGAGATCGGCCATTTCTATGTTACCTTTTCAAACATTTCTGACAGATCTTGCTCCTGCTTATTACCCGATACGACTGCTATAAAATTTGCTTTAGACAGAAGACGAATTGCTAGAATCTTACTCATTGAACGTATAATATTGGCAATTGTTTTATCTTTCTCTTTGATCAGCTGTTTTAACCTTTAACCTAATGATAACTATGACAAAACTATTGCACGGATGTTTCCAGTGTCGTATAGAAAGCTGCTTATTGCAGAAGGCTGCTTCACAAAAAGAGAAAGATCAATACAGGTTAGCACATGGCAAATATTCATGGCAAATATTCATGGAAATATAATATTCAAAGATAACATCGAGAGCATGACAAAAATGTTGCACAACAGAGTGAATAATGCCCGCGTACTTCAAACAAAATGTATTACTAATTTGATGGTGCTGATGTATTTATGTGTGTTATTGGGGTATACAGGGACGACACGTATGGTAAGTAGTGTAATCAGTGATAATAAAGTCAGTCAGAATGAATTATGTTAGTACTAAGGCACAAACAATGTAATCAGGCCAAAAATAAGCAATGCAGTGTTTATGTTATAATTAGAGCAGTTTTCAATAGCAATGAAGTACAATTACACACTGGAGAAGTAAAACGTAAGCATCAAATCTACAATTTTCATAACGAAAATTAAAATTTCAGGGAAAATATGTCATCGAAACTATTATAATAGGACAATTCACCTTACATAAATGAGATTTCAATTAAAAAATGTTAGTATTATTATTGCAATTAACTGCAAACATCATATTATATTTCGTATTTTTCTTTTTCTTTTTAACTCATAATAAACATCATCCGAGTATACTATTTCATTACAGCGAGTAAAGAAAAGAAGAAGTATTAATATCGATTGCTTGAAACACATCTCAAACGTTCTCGTCATTTCGCCCAATAATGTACAGTGTACATAGCCTGCACCAATTTTAAATTATTAGATTTGAAAAGCCGAAGCCTTTCAAAGACATCAACGGAATTTATACTGTTTTAAGATATACAACCATAAAAGGTATTCCCACTTTCCTCGTTCAGATCAGTTAGTAGAAAAATTACTCTCATGGCTACTATTCGTGCATGCTAGAGTCTCTACAGTTAAAATTATGTTTTTTCTGCTGACTTTCATACGATAGTAATGGTCACTAAACGCAACAGCTAAGAGGTACCAATGAATGCTCAAATATCCGTATTCAAGAAGACGCAAAAGTAACAGACTTTTCAGGTATACCTGAAAAATACGTTTTTTCCGCTACATAACTAGAAAAGCGATATTATGATGTCTGGGCGATCTTCGTTGAAATCCGTTGAAGAAGCAGAGGCGAAAGATATCACTAGATCAGTATGAGAGCAATGATCGGAATTAGAAGAACCCACGTATTGCAATTTTAGATAGCTCACTGAATTATTTGAAGCGATAGAAGTTGATAACTAGCATTATGAGTTGGAAAATATTTGTATCCCGTATGATAACTGATCCATTTGTTATAGATCGTGCAGTTGCCGAAACCCTTTCTTCTACAACTCCAAAACAAGACAAACAATTACAGATGCTGCAGTTAATAAGATTAACAAATAGTCTTTGACACCGAAGGAACATATAGAAAATAATCCAGCAAAGGTTCTTAATATTGCAGATAAAGGATCAAGCTAACTGAAATGGTCACCCAATAGGATTTGTTTGGAGGGTTATTGACTGATTCAACAGTTTAAGGAGGTAAGAGCTTTCACGAAGTGTCCAGAATATAATATAATTATGACCCGTGTGTGTGTGCGTGTGTGTGTTACCGGAGAAACCAACAACTACAAGTGGTTTCAAAAGCAGTGTTGATTTAAAATCTTAGGGATTAAGTACATTCATATCTATGAATCTCTCATTCTTCATTTGAACCATCATTTTATGTTAATATCATAGTACGTTTTACATGTCTTTGGCCATTATGAATTCAAATCAAAGCAAAAAGAAAAGAAGCAACTTCTCAACTCGCAGTGATAATTGTTAATAATCGCAAATGCTAAAGAAATATATTCTGTAGAGGATGATGTAACAAGATAGCCTGGTGGGATTTCGAATGTACAGTAGAACACATTTGGTGATACAAATACAATGTTTAATTACGAACTACTTGAATGAACAATTCATTATGATTAATATGTGCGTGTATATGATCCAAATATTGGATCAATTAACATACAAATGCACGGACTTAACTAAAGAAAATACGAATAAATGGCTTTGCAAGTACAAGCACAAGGGGTGAATAATTCACATTGTGTATTACTCCAATAGTACATAAATGTACTATTTTACTCATAGTAAATGTATTCACTCAAATAATGTAAACAAAAAGGGACAGTTATACAAACTATCTTTACAGTCCCAAAAAAACTGGGTTTTACAAAGCCCAAAAATTTGTCCACGGCAAAAAGAGTACAGATATAGAGTTACACTCCACCACCAGCAAACTCGGCTACCACAACAATGGCCAATCAAGCCGTCAGTAATCCAGGTTGGTCAGTCAAGCCGTCAGCACCCACTAACCTCGGTCAGCGACGCCAGATCACCTGGTACTCGACCAGTAACACTGTTCAGCTCTACGGATGCAATGGTTCAGCTTCACAGCTGATATGGTCAACTTCTAGGGTCGACTCCGATCGATCCGAAAACTGATCGCTCTGGTCAGCTCTACAGCTGATCACTCTGGTCACTCAGGTCAGTCCGACCACTCCGGTCATTCGTGTTAGCTGAAAATACATCTAACACCGTGTACTATGTATGACACGGACATATATGATAAAACGTAATGACGTTATATACGGTAAGTTATACAGATTACATTATCGGCACAATAATTACAAACCAACAAACAGGTTCAGAAGTAAATCTAACATTGACCGAGAAGAATCATACGGTACTAAACGGGTCTTAAAAATGCAGCTTTATATTGATAATATAAATCTAATTGCTAAGTCACAAACCAGAATAGAAAATATTTACCTTACACTACGATGACCGAAGATACATAGGAAACATACAAAAATAAACGTGTTAGTACAATAGTTATACCTTGTACATAATAAATTGATAACTCACATACCTCTACAGTTGAATTGTGCAAGTCCTTAAGGCAGACCCCTCAATGACAAGACGTTCCGTAATGTGCAGATTTAATCTTAACGGTGAGGCATTTATACACAGACGAAATCGTCATACATTGTCTGTGCGCTGGAAGCATTCGGGTTTTCCCATTGAAAGCACTTCGCACGTGCGGCATAGGATGAACCGAACTCACTATTTTGAAATATTGTACAATATCTATAAATCAGCCTCGGGTATTGTTGTACCCGAAAAAACGAAACCCGAGTACATGTATTTAATAAATAAAAGTATTTATACAATTCCGTGACATATGCACTGGGAAGGGATGTTAAGAGTTCATTCACTTCGTCTATATGCATTTGCCTGTAATGAATCTTACCTCAACTGGAAATGCAGGTAGGTGTATTTATATGTGACATAAATAGAATATATACACAGCATGCATAACGAAGCTTTGATATAACACTCGCTGTATAAATGTCGCATTGCAAGGAAACTCGGCAAGATTTGTTTCCTTTGACGAAACATTTATACATATTATGGTATCTCAATGATGCATGCATGCATGCAAGCGTGCGTGCGTGAATGTGTGCGTGGGTAGGTGCGTGCGCGCGTGCGTACGTGCGTGCGTGCGTGCGTGCTTGTTTAATACATCCCCTCATAAGAAATATTGACCCATACTCTGCATGAAGAAATGTCATAGTTCGATGTACATGAAAGTGCATTTGCAATTATCTTATCGTTTATACTGATGAGCCATTTGTCGATATTGCAATTTTGCAACGTCAAACTCAACCTTAATAATCTCACAATTTATGTTACGGAAAAGAAGTAACAAGTTTTGTAAAACATAACAATTTAATTATTAAATTATTAAATGAAAAATGAGAGAAACTTATAGTATGATAAAGTGAATCTAAATGTGTCCTCATAAATGTTTTTGAAAGTCCTAAACGAATGAAACGTCTCCAATAATTTCAATATCAGAAATGTATTGATCCTCCAAGAACCGTAAGGTTTCCAAATGGCGTTGTGCAGAATTCTTTCGAAATTTTATAATAATTCTAGAATAATAGTTTTGTCCAAACAAATGTTTATCCTCGAAAAATATCTCAGTAAAACATAAGATGAGTCTTACATCAGAACACAAAACGTGTGATTGATTTCCAAAATCGGAATGAAACCGAATGCTTAACTTTCTCTTTATATAAACTGTAAATGGACCCAATATGACAACACACACTATTGATTTACAACTTTCAAATTCACGACGTACTATATTCACAAGACCTCACGCAACCAATGGAGAAGCCACACAAATCTTCTAGAAAGTTCCATATTCCATCAGTCACTGAGAAACAACACCATATGTGCCATGTTTGTCTTATTATTACAATTATTCTCGCTAATTATCAACATGTACGAAAACAACTATTTATAGATCATACTTGATTTAGGTTTTCAACAGAGCCAAATTGCGCACATAATTTATAAGGAAATATATTCTATTCAGTTTAATACCATGCAAAATTTAAATTAAATCATATAGCAGAAGTTACAGAAAATAATGCTAGCTATACATAACACTAATGGAAGTAAGGTGTTTGTGATCACTAAAGAATATCGGAGAAGGAGCTAAACTAATATACACTCCAAAGTGCTACAGATGCAATATCAAAGTCAGACATTTCTTCTAGATTGTAGAATTTCTCTGATGCTTATTTAATTTTTTAGAATATACCACACTAGAAGATCTACATGAAAGAACTGGTGCACTCGTAAGCATGGCCTAATCTTATCAAATTCCTTCTGGTCTTTTTCAGACCAATGAAACTTGGTGTTCTTACTCAACAATTTAGTTTTTAGGTGATCAGCCATTATGCAAATATTGGAGCAAACGTTCTGATGATATACTGCCACACCCCAAACTCGCATCAGCTGCTTTTTACTGATAGGCACAGAGAATTGAGAAACTGCCTGACTGTCACTTCTACAAGCTTAAATTAACTTGTCCATACCCAATAATTTGTCCTAAAATGTATCACAAGCGCGGTAAACTCGCTTTAACTTGATTTATCAAATGTGCATCACTGAGTCTATGAAACAATTTCCGAATCGCCTCCAAGTGATTGTCCGAGGTGTCGTTGTAGTTGCTGGCATTATATACAGTGTACTTTCTGCAAATCAGCATGACATAAACTTAAACATCCCTTCTGATAGTCCTTAACAACTCTCTCTCTCTCTCTCTGCTTTAGATAGTGGAATGATTATAGTCCACACATTTCTTGACTTATCTGCGGCATTTCGTACATTAGACCGATATATATATATATATTATATATATATATATATATATATATATATATATATATATATATATGTATATATATATATATATGTATATATATATATATGTATATATATATATATATGTATATATATATATATATGTATATATATATATATATATGTATATATATATATATGTATATGTATATATATATGTATATGTATATATATATGTATATATATGTATATATATATGTATATATATATGTATATATATATATATATATGTATATATATGTATATATATATATATATATGTATGTATATATATATATATATATGTATATATGTATATATATATATATATATATATATATATATATATGTATATATGTATATATATATATATATATATATATATATATATATATATATATATATATATATATATATATATATATATATATATATATTACTTAACCATCTCCAGCATGTATTTACAATTCATGATGCAGCCTTACTATGGTTCAATATCTACTTAGTGAACAGGGCACAAATTATGTCCGTAAATGGAAAATATTCCAACCCAGTTTATATGTTTTGCTCTTCCGAAAGCCTCTTTTCACGGCCCCGTTCTACTCCAGACTCAGCCTCTCTCAAGTGTCATAGATCAACATACGATGTCTCGCCAATTGAACTCTGATGACGCTTAATATACAAATATGGCCGCCCAACTAAAGTTCATTTTCCATCCAAGGCGTAGATAGGTGCTTGTCGAATGTGTAGTCATGGATGACATGTAACAAGCTGCGGATGAATGATGATAAAACGTAAACCATCATCATCACAACTTTCTCATTCATACCTTAACTCAAGCGACTAGTATCACCAATACCAACATTAAATTGACACAGTCCGTACAATCCCTAGGTGTCACTCTTTGACAGTATTGTCTCATTGACACAATGTAATGAACATATGCACCTCTGGATATGAGACCTATCAGATCCGTTTGCAATTTTCTTTCGGTTGCTGATACTAAAACGTATGTGCATTCCATAGTACTTTAATGATTGGACTAGTGCAAGTCACTTATGTATAATTCTGTCTAGTTAGTTTCAATCACTACACCAAAATCTTCAAAAAGTTTAAAACAGAGTAAGAACTAAGCACACCTCCTATCTGTTCTGTGCCCTTAACTGGCTACACGTTCGATCTAGAATCAAGCACAAAATCTATTCACTATACTACATTTCTCTGGCTGTTCGATATACGCACATTCTACAAAACTACACTCCTCTTCCGACGCTAGTATTCTCGTTGTTTAGACTGTTAGAACGAAGGTAAATTTCTTTTGCGTGCCAGACCCCACCTACATGGATCAAACTGACGGTGTATATTAGACACAAAGAGATTTCAATCGCATTCAAAAGCACTATTAAACTCACATATTTCGACTACAGGGACGGATTTAAAGACGACTTGATAATGTTTACTTCCTCATCTATTTTAAACATTTTTGGTTTGTTTGGTAATTTCATAGTGGTTTTTGGTTTGTTTGTAATCATGCAATTTGTTGCGTATATTCAATTTACATTGTTGTTAGGTTTTTAAAATTTATTATATGCTATGGATAATTCTATTTTGGAATTGAAATTGTCCAAAGTAAGTTCCATGTCGTTCCTAAGTAGAGTTAATATTCGGCTCATTATCAAAAGACATAAACATATTTATTTGGCTCTGGGTATAGGACATTGTATTCCCCATAAATGATACCAAGCCTTCCTGTTATTTACCACATCCTTATTATAATCAAAGTAGCATATTTTATTTTGTAAACTACACAGAGTGTTCTAAAGCGAAAATTATATTGTCATAGTATTTCTAGAAATTGCTAATGGTCACTTTGGTCAACTAGAAAGCTTTATAATCTTTTTTATCTAGAAATTATTCATTCTTGCTTTAGCATCGTTAGTCAGAATCAGACTCATCATTCTAGTCAGTATTTCATTTCGGCTACACCTATTTTTTCAAATCATTATTCTCCGCAATAACAAAGTGCTCAATATTAGTGTTGTACAAGGACATTAACTTGAAATTATAACGAATTTCGACACGGATATCTTGGATAATATTATTATTATTAACTGGAAGACTATTAGCCATCTTTACACTTCATGTCACTGGTGCATTTATTACATTAGAATCCACAGGCACATCAAGGCCTTCAGAGCTAGATCTTAATTCCAACACCACTGAAATTTAATTAGAGCTTTATACATTAGTATTTAATTTGCAATATAAGTTCTTTTAAAATGTTTCACTTTGCATTCTAGGGTAATACATTATTTGTTGAATTTTACAAAACGTTTTGGATTTTGCTCTTTTCCATTACTCAGTCTAAGACCATAGAGTCGTAATATCGTTGATTATGTTTTTGAGTGTTATCTAAAATAACGTCTTTTCAAATCAGAAATTATTTTTGACTGTTAATTTTGTAATTATTTGTTTGAAAGTACATGTCTAAACACATGTTCAGAAGGATCAAAAAACCTAAAAAAATTTGAACTGATTCCCTAACAGCAAACAACAACAGTAACACCCGCATCTCTGTTTTTCCTCTATCCAAGCAAAAGGACTGAATTATATTCTTCAAACTTAGATAAAATTGTTCAAAAGCCTTTGAATTCCAGAGTAATAGGCAGAAAATTTAAATTGTCAGGTGCCCAATTCATGCATAAAACGCGTTGGAAAATCTTTGATCTATGATCCAACTAGACAGATCTAAGAAGGCAAAAGTGTGTAAAAAAATTATCAAAACTTTTACAACGGTTTTAGTTTAATTTTCGCAGTGGAAGTGTATCTGGAAATCTTGCTTGTGCAAACATTATGGTCAACCAGTATTGGTTGTTTGTCTTGGTCTTAAGTAAGAGACCGACACAGGCTGCCATTATACTACTAAATGGTTCTTCATAAGGTTTCACTTAAGCCTTATGCATCCTCTGACTCGTTTTTGCATCCATTTGACAAGTATGACAAGGTAAAAGGTATCTAGAAACATCGCTTTTAATTTTTAATAAACAAAATTATTCAAGATCTTTTGATAAGTCTTACTGATTCTTAAATGACGAGTCAATGAATTTTTATGGGCGAAACTAGGAATCTAATATGTATACTAAATCGCTACGGCAATTTAATAGCTCACTGACCACTCGTCACTAAGGGGTACCTCGTGTGATTTCACATAAGAAAACAAAAGGCAAATACTGAATCGAAATAGTCTTTATCGCATGCTTTGTTAAATGCATATTTATTTCAGAACAAAAAATTGACAATTTAAATCAAATTCGATACATTACTTATTTAGGTACAATATAACGTGAAACTCCAAAATACTGTCATCAGTACAAAATTCTAGAATTATAAATGTTCTTGTACATAGAACTGAAATGAAAATGGCACGATAAATACTGTAAAACCCGAGTACGATTAAAAGGAAGAACAATCTAATTCAAAATATATTTTCAATGTGCGTTATATGTACCGATCGGCATTTTCAACTATTATCAGTTTTCGCTATTAACAGTCGAAAGGAAACTAGATAAGTGTTACTGTCTTTTTTAAATACCGAACCTACATGTCAACCGTTAGCGAAAAACCATGGATTTAAGCATACTCCTTCACTTCATATTAATGAGAAATTTTTAAAAAACGAATTAAGGAATATATATACAACTGTTATATGCATGTAAATTGAATCATTGCATATAATGTACTTTAATACTGATCAAATTACCCTATACACTTCTTTTATATTACACAGTATAGCTTTAACCAAAATATGTAGATGAAAATTTGCAATATATATATAAATTATAAAATAAATTATAAAATAAACAACACCAACACGTAGAATGTGTGACCGGTTTCGCTTTAATGCTTCATCAGACTGAATTCAAACTGAATTCAATATCATTGCTTACATCATTAAATAAGTTGTTTCTAAGTGATCAATGAAATAAACAATGACATAAACAAGATGACATCATAGCTTACATTTTTAACGTAATTATCTAATACTTTAACAAATAATTTACATGGAGATGTGCATATACAGCAAAGATTAATGATATTTTAATACATAAAAATATATAAAACCGATCTTAAAGATACATATATCTCTACTGATAACTATATATAAAATTTATTATAAATAGATATAAACAGTTTTAGTAATATTTGTATTATGTATAATACACGCTTATTAGAGGTATTGAAAATAAATAAATAGAAAATATAAAAAAAATAATAATAATAAATTAAAAAAATAAAAAAAAAACCACACTTGCTTATAAAAGGATTAAAAATCTTAAAGATTTCCTAACTAATTCCAAATCAGAAAAACCATCATATAAAATAGGATCATCAACTAAATGTAATAGACCTAGATGTTCACACTGTTCATTTATTAATGAAAATACTTCTTTCAATAGTAATAATACGAAAGAAACTTTTAATATGCGTTGTGACATTAATTGTGCAACATCAAATGTTATTTATTTGATAACATGCAAAAAATGTGGCATCCAATATGTTGGACAAACCAGTCAATAAATATCTAAACGTATGAACCAACATAGATCAGATATAAAAAATTATATCGATCAATCATTTTCATCTCATGTTGCCGCACATTTAACAAAAATTCCCATACATTGCAAAATTTCTCCTTCCAACCTATTGTTAAAGCTGATTCTGAAATGGAACGTCTACTAAAGGAAACCTATTGGATTCACCGTCTTAATACGGTATATCCAAAAGGTCTAAATTCAAAAACACTATATGACATTTAGTAATTTTTTCTGAATTATGTCCCCTGTTTACAATTAGCTATGAATATTTCATATTATTTTACTTCGCAGAAAATCTTAATTAGTAAAAGTATAATCTAATAACATAAAAATAAGTTTACTAATTCTTTAAAGACGAAAGTGATTTGTAAATTAATTTTCAATATAATGTGATTAATTATTTATAAAATACTTGATAGTAAGCGTTATGCACACCATATTTTTATTATATAAATTGAGTTCTGATAACCTCTTTAACAGTTGTAAAGATTATATTAGTATATATGTTCTATACATTTATCTTTCTAATTTTTTTACTTTTTTTATTTTTTAAGTTTCTTTTATTATTATTATATTTTTTATTTATTACTAAAACTTTTTATCTCTATTTATTAATAAATTATATATAGAGAGAGAGGATGATATAGAAGAGAATTGTTATTATTATTATTGCAATTTAAGCGAGATCCTGTACGAGATATTGTTGTTTAAAAAACATCATAAAGCAGCATAAACATCGTTTGCAGTTGCAACACTTTTGCGTTTAATTTGTAAAGAAAAAGCGAACGGTCTGCCATTTGGAGAATCCAGCACCTTGTTTCAATTATGTAATGGTACTGTTGTAAATCAAGAAAGAATTGAACAAGACAGCTCTCGTTAGGATTAGAAGAGAAACACAAATGCACTTGACTAATCAAATGAAAGATTGAGAAATGAAACTCTAGTAGATCAGTATTTTAAGGACATGGTTGATGTTTTGGTATTCGTATGCTATTTCAGAAACGCCAATACAATCCAAACGTAATGTTTGATAATAGTTCATCATAACCAATGGAATTACCTATACATTGGATTAACTTTAAGATGCATTACATGGCAATATGTGAAAAATATAGATCGCACGTAAACATGCATAACACATCACGATTTTCAAACTCTGACTCTTTTATATTTCGGTAAACCCAAGCAAACATACAGATTGGATCACCAAATTTTGAAACATACATTTGAATTGTATAAATGAGCTTTTTACATTGTTTCTAAATTGTAACGACTATATGGTCTTAAACTAAATGACAAATAAGGCAAAACCAACAATGTTAGTAAATGTCAACATAGAATAAACTTTTGCTGGAGCAGTGTTCCGAATTAATTCCAATCCTGAATGTGCTGATGTACAACTATTTTACATGGGCTCATGCGCAAATAGTCTTGATGTATCACAAAGATATAATCCGGAATCTCGTTGAATGACGCCTCAAAAATCACAAATCAGCGTTTTAGTCCAAAACCTAATGAGCACATTTTGATTCCAATTTTAAAATAAATAAATCCACTCAAATTATACCTAAACAAAACTAAAAGTGATTACATTAAAATATGAATGAATAACTGTTTGTTTGGACTGTCACTTTATATACAGACTGTCACCGAACTTAAGGTACAACAAAATGCCCTGGACGTAACAACTTTGTAAACATTTTCCGGTACGTTTACTTGGATTTCAGCAAATAACCTGGCAAGACTCAGATGGACCATAAAATGTCCAAGGGAAAAACGAATGTCCTGAACTCAAATCCAAGAAAACATATTAAGAAGATAACTTTAGTCAGGTAGGAACAACTAAAACCCGCTATTATATATAAAGTCCAATAGCACAATCCCAGTGAATGGATAATGTGATAACTCATGTGTAACTAATATGCACCATTTTCATATGTTCAAAAATGAAAAATAAGGAGCTGTTTTATGTCCTAAATTCATTTTTTCTTTTTTGTTTAGTTATCGATTACATATATGTTGTAGCAGCAGAGAGGGTGAACAGACCATCTACTGGAACGTCATTTTTGAAGAAGAAAAAAGCCTTCTACGAAAACGAAAAACAAAACCAGGTCAATAACACCAAATCGAAGCCTCTAACTTACCGAGCATTTGTCTAATTGGGTTAGCTTTTTGTCACTTTATTTTTTGGCGTTCGTGTTTTTCTAAATTTTTATGTTCGTTCCTTTACCCGCCGGACATTTCATTTCAATGAGGTCTCACCCTCTCTGCTGCTATAAATAAATGTGTAATTAAATCATTTTTATATCAATAATGGAATCTTGCACTAGCAGGCTAGCTAGAGGAAGATTACAAGCAATTAAAAGGTATATGCCTGTTCATGACAATCTCAAAACAAAAACTGCAAGAACACCAAGAAGAACAAGTTGAATATGCAGAAGGTGCAGAACAATTATTTAAACCAATTGTCGAACCAAACACGAAAATTGTTACAGCAACTGAGGCAACACAAAAACTCTTGAAACATTGCATGTTGATATTGCTGGCCGTCTTCTAGCAGCTCAACCACCATCCCAGCAACCTCCTTAACCATAATTTGAAATTCAACCATAACCTCTACTAAGAGCCAGTACCAAGATAATAGATAAATGTACGCCTGAAGGTATTGCCGATATCAAAAACTCAAAGCAATTGATATTGCCGCGTTTGAATATCGTGAAAGAGAAAAATAAGTAAAGCCCGAATATATTAATACTTTAAAATCTACCGATTGGATTAAGGATATATATCATCTCGCTACTAATACACTGCAGATTAGATTTGTGAAAGATATTAATGACATTAGCATCTTTAACCAGAAAGTAAATGATTATATTAAACAAAAAATACAATAAAAAAGACAAATTTTAAGAAATGAACCAGCAAGTTGAAGAAGCTAAAGAATCAAGGAAACAAAGAGAAGAAGAAATGAAGTCAAGACTTAAAGAGGTTGAACGAGAAAGGAAACAAAGAGCAGAAGATCTGGAATTTAGAAATTAGACTAAGGAAGGAACTACGTTCTTCACCTGTAAGAAAGATCAAAAGGGAAATCATTATCAGGAAAATGGGAGAAGGAGTAGATATAAAAATAAGCGAGGAAGAAGGAACAACTGAAAGTGGTTTTTCTAATCAAGGAGGCGGTCATATTACTTGTCCTGACAGGGTTCTTGCCGATGTTGACCGACAAGAAATTCTAATCGGAAGTAAACTTGCAGGAAACAATTCTCCAGAAATTATTAACCAAATATCTGATATTTGTCGAAGATTATTTACAGGCGGTGTTATAGATCGTAACATTTATCATTCTCTCGTTATTAAATGCTGATGATTATTACAGTGACTGAAAACAATTAATTAATCAACATGTAATTTAACAAATGATTATACTCAATGCTCAACGTGGACCTGTAATAGTTA
Organism: Sinohyriopsis cumingii; assembly: GCA_028554795.2. NCBI lineage: Eukaryota > Metazoa > Mollusca > Bivalvia > Unionida > Unionidae > Sinohyriopsis > Sinohyriopsis cumingii. The sequence goes on from CM068828.1 coordinate 113,315,662, forward strand.
GGGTAGTAAACTCACGATTGCCAACTTACAAAGCTATTTACGGAGATGAACTTGGTGATGTTGTTCAAGGTAGTTTTAAGAGAATAGCTCCAAAAACAATACCGATTGCAAAACAATTAGGAAAGAAAGCTATTGACGCTATTCGCAATAAAGTATTAGTGCTGTTAGTAATGTTGCCGGTAAAACATTTTCATCAGTCAAAGAAAGATTAGCTCGATTAGTACGAAGAAAATCACAGCCAGTAAAATTACCAAGCACTGAAGTTATACCTCCGAATGTTAGTAAAATAATAAAAAAAGCTGCAAATAAAAAATTAGGAGAGTTGACTGGTGTTTCCAAATCAGAAAAAGAGAAGTATAAAATATAACGGCAAGTTTAATAGCAGGAAACGGTCTTCGTGTTGGACGATAATAATTATAATAAAATGTTTAAACGTGTATTCGATCCAGCGCTTGATATAGACTAAACGGTTCTTAAAGATGTATCTACGCGAGATTATCAGTATTATTCTTAAGTCGTACGTGTACCAAATCAGCGTGGTCGAATCGAATTACATGTTCAAGATAAAAGCAGATATGTTTTACCTGCTGAAGAGTTTATTGAAGTAGAAGATAGACGTTTGAAAGCAAATTATACAGCATACAGACTTTTAGATCGGCCTGGTTTTGTTAACAATGGTATTATGGCATTATGTAGCAGTGCTATATATATGATTGACGGAAAAAATATTGAATCGTGTCTCGAAAATGTTGATATTGCTACTACGATATTGGCTCTGGCAAGATACAGCGCTGATTGCTCGAGGTCAGCTGGTCCATGAATGACGTTTACAGAAGATATCACTGGTCACTCCGATGGTAACAACGTGAGACTAAATTCAGCTGGGGACGCAACTGCATCGATGAATGACAATTTCAAGTTAGGATTTTCCACAGGTTGATCAATGTGAAATGACGAAGAAAACTTTTCATGTTTGATTCCATTATCACATATCTTTGGATTTTTTAGAAATGTTAGGAAAGTTATATTTGGAGCTAAACGCACTGAGGTATTTGTAAGTAAAGCCACTGACAATGATTCAATCTGGCGACCGAACGCAGTTGATGCTTGAAAAGTAATACTAACAAAACTGTCATTGTCGATTCCGGTAATGACTCCATCACTTGCTGACGAGAAAAACTACTTGATTTTATGAATTCAGGTGGTAAATTATTGTTATCATGGTTGACAATGACTACAGATAGCGTTCAAAGTTATGCGTCAGGGTTATTCATATGGCACATAGCATCACATCAAGGAGTTTCTGCACCAAGACATATATTTTTTGTTTTTCAGGTAAATGCTAGAATAGATTCACAGAAAGAAAAACCAATGGTATTTGACGCACTTGGAGTTTCTGAAGTTGCTTTGAGGATAAATGGACATCAAGAACTTTCTGAAGAGGTTTTGTTAAGTTTTGATCAAAATCATGTTGTACGTGCTTATCATCGGTTGATGACATTTATGGGGCGTGATCAAAATGTTGACTTTGGTTTGCAGTTATCTCAGAGGGATTTCAAAATATTATATCCAATTTATTACTTTTCGTTGGAACATTTAGATTTATTCAGGTAATCTATCATTTTCGAGCCCATGTAGCCCGACTACTTGCTAGTGATTACAGAGCAATCGCTGTTATACTATCAGAAAAAGCAATGTTACTTGATGGTGTTGGTGGACGAATGAGAGTTATTGATGTCCCAGTAGAAAACATGTAATTAAATCACTCACGATTATTTATAATGTCATATCATCATGTTAAAAAACTTCAGTCATGTTCAGCAAAGAACTGCGGAATAAAATATCGCTCAAACAAGATCAGATCACAGGTTGTCAAAATAAAGTATCATTTTCAGAACGTCAACACAGGCATTTCAATGGCGCCAAACAATCCAAAACCAGTGTTAAACGCAATCTTTCTGCCGGTGCGGTTAAAGACTACATTGAAACAGGTGGTATATTTCCACTTCTTGCAGCTATAACAGCGTTAATAGCTGCTGCAGCGCCAACTATTGCAAAAGCAGCTGCACTTGGTATTGTTGAAACTGCTGCTGAAATGGCATTAATGAAAGCAACAGGACAAGGATTTAAAAAATGGGAAGGGATTTAAGATTACCAGGAACCACTTATCGATACGGAAGAGGTCTAAGACTTCCATGACCACTTCAATAATCTTTCCAATGTCAACTGTTGATTTACTTGATGCTGCCAAAATATTCCAAATGAAAAAACAGTATTGAAACAGATATTAACCTCGATACTAGTTCTGGTCATGGTACTCATTGGGTGGCATGCATAATTGATCCACGTGGAATTATTTATTTTGATTCGTATGGTCTGGCTCCACCAAAAGAATTTATGAGTTACGTAAACACGATAAAAACTTCAGTCTGATATTCAACATTACCAACGCAAACAATGACAGATCCGCCAACATGTGGTAGTGAAGTAATTGCTGTACTCGACGCTGTATCAAATTCAACGTTATCGCCTCATAAGGTCTTGCACGAGTATACAACCAGCCTCTAATCGTTTTAAACAGATCTTATAGTATAATGGTAGATATTTACGGAAGATCTTCTCTGAGTAAGATTCAATGCAAATCTAAAGGATACTTATCTAAATATGCAACCCTTGACGAGGTCAAAGATGAACTCGCTAATCTTTTGAGTTTTGCAGATGTATACCAAAATGAGGTCGTTGTTTTTGAGGATAAACAAGGACGATTAATTACGAGTAATATCCCGTTGACAGATATTATTCTGCGGGTTACAGATGCAACAGAAGAAAACTTAGTGGTGTTTACTAAAAAAGGAAAATTAAAAAAATCAGATGAATCAGTCCTATCAATCATGGGAGAAATTACTGGAAGTATCCAAAGAACTGTAGATATTATGTACGACGATCTCAGTATGAGTAAAAATACAATTATTATTTGAAAGAACCAAAATCAGATGATGACGTTGTAACAAAACGTTATGTAGACAGCAACAACAATATGATCAGATCCGAGATCAATGATAGTTGATTAACCACATGTGATACAAAGACTGGTTATCTCATTATGACTAATAATAAAATTACTGGTATTGGAGAACCACAATCAAACGATGACGCTGCAACAAAGAAATATGTCGATGATAGCAAAATTCGTATGATGAACTCGTTAATGACAATCAACGATGGAATGACCACATTCAGATCTGAATAATCTAATCATGTACAAGCGTTTACAAATTTTTGTAGAAATATAAATAGAGCCATTAACGAATGTTTCGGAAATCCACCAGAGATAGATATTAAACTCTCCGACATAAAAACAATTACTGATCGTGTAATATATACGGTAACATCAAGATCAGCATTATGGTCACCAGTCATTAAAACCATTAAACCTCGCGCTGAGGCGACCGGTATATACAGATTTTCAATACTCGGCACTAAATCATATACAATATATATTACAATTTCACGGCTTGTTCCACTAACTGGATCCTCTGGATGTATGTTAGTGATGTTAGATCAAAAAGGCACAGTAACATTTGTGGTAGAACCCGAAGCAAAAGATAACCGCGTACCAACATCACTGCTGCTTGAGTGCTTAGATCCAGTATTGCCTTCACTAACTGATGTCATTAATACCTCTCTCTCATCCGAGGAATTCCCATCATTTTTCAAAACTGCCATTGTAAAGCCTCTGCTGAAGAAACCAACACTAGACCATAACGATTTAAAAAACCACCGCCAAGTTTCTAATATCCCATTCATATAAAAAATCTTAGAAAAGGTTGTTCTATCCCAGCTTGTATCTCATCTGAATTCAAACAGTCTTTTTAACAATGTACAATCTGCATATCGCTATTGCAACAGTACTGAAACTACTCTTCTAAAAGTAGTTAATGATATTCTCTTTGCGTTGGATAGCGGAAAGATTACAGTCCTCACCCTCATTGATTTATCTGCAGCATTTGACAAAATAGACCATGATATATTACTTCACCGTCTTCAGCATGTATTTGGCATTCATGATACAGCCTTACTGTGGTTCAAGTCCTACTTGGTCAACAGGACATAAATTGTAACTGCAAATGGAATACACTCCAGCCCAGTTGATCAATGTTGTGGTGTTCCACAGGGGTCTGTTCTTGGACCTGTTCTCTTCATTCTGTACACTCATTCGCTCTCAAGTGTCATAGATCATCATCCAGTGTCTCACCAATTGTACGCTGATGACACCCAAATACACAAATCTAGCCACCCAACTGAAGTTGAAGCTACCATCCAAGGTGTAGAGAGGTGCATTTCTGATGTGAAATCATGGATGACATATAACAAGCTGCAGATGAATGATGATAAAACTGAGGTCATTCTGATCACAACACAAAGACTTTCTCATTCACATCCTTTACCTCAAACAATAAATATCAGCAACACCAACATTAAATTCACACAATCAGCACGAAACCTAGGTGTTACACTGGACATTGCACCAACATGTCATGAACATATGCAAGGCTGCATATCTTGAGCTGAGACGCATCAGCTCAATTCGCAAATATCTTTCAGTTGATGCCACTAAAACACTTGTGTGTTCATTAGTACTTTCAAGACTGTACTATTGTAACTCAATTCTGTCTGGTTCATCTCAATATGTGCTCCAGAAACTTCAAAAAGTTAAAAACACAGCTGCTCGGATCATACTTAGAGTACCACGATCAGAGCACACCTCCACGCTGCTCTGTATCCTTCACTGGCTATCCATTCGATCCAGAATCAAACACAAAATTTGTTCTCTGTGCTACGTTTCACTGTCGGACTCTAGTCCAACATACCTATCCGACCTCACCCATGTGAACACACCAGCAAGATACTTACGCTCCTCTTCTGACAATCGTATACTCATTATTCCCACTATGAAAACAAAGTCATATGGACAGCGTTCTTTTTGCATACCAGGGCCCAGCAACTTGGAATGAATTGCCTATTGAACGTAGACACGAAGACACAGTGATCACATTCAAAAGGGCTCTCAAAACTCACTTATTTCGACTGCAAGAACAAACTTAAAGACCTAATAATGTTTCCTACCTTAAATATTCTCAACATGTTATTTAATGTTTTCTAATTTCATGGTGTTTGTTTTTGAAATCATATCATTATATGTTTTTTTATCTTATAAGTGTTATCTAATGTTGTAAAGCGCTTAGAGCTTCTAAAGATTAGGCGCTGTACAATGTCCTCAATATTATTATTATTATTATTATTATTATTATTATTATTATTATTATTATTATTATCATCATATTACTATTGTCTTGAATTAGTTGCTAAACTACCACCTACATAAAATATAATGACCTCCCCAATCAACGTTGAACGTTTTAGATACAATCATGCACGTGAATGGCACTAAAACTAAATATCATCGACGAATATAAGTAAAAGTAAAAAAATATAGCAGACATATAGCTGCTTTTGACATACATGTATATTCGGCGTCTGTTGTTATCGCTGGAACCAGCGTATTATTATCAACAACAACAATGACATCACCAGCAGTTGTAACAATTTGTGTTTCAGCTCCAACACAATTGCCGGTATTCTTAATATCATTGCAAAAAAAGATGCACGCGCACATACACAAAATTACATGGTTATATAATAAAAATACACACAGCGATGGCAGCATATTCCAAATTATCCTCGTTATTATCAGCAAGTCTTAGTGATGGAAAAATAACAGATTTTCAGTTCACGGAGATGATTAAAACTCCAATGAAGTAATGACTTCGATAGAATTCATGC